>VWPW01031891.1:62276-140111 GCA_013389825.1 Crypturellus undulatus | reverse complement strand
GGCGGCTGCGGCGGGTCCCCGGCGGCGAGCGGCGGAACTGCGCGGGGCGGGGGGGCCCGCGGCTGCCAGGCACGGAGGAAGGGAGGAGGGGGAGCCGAGGGAGGGATGGAGGGAGCGGGCGAGACGGGTCGGGGAGGGCAGGAGCCGGGGACGCTGGGCGGGAGGGCAGGGGACCGCAGGAGCGGAAGGAAGGAGCCGTGGAGGGCATGAGGCAGCGACGCAGGGAGAGGGAAAGGGTCTGGGGATGGAGAAGGGGGTGGAGGGGGCAGAGGAGGGAGGGATGGAGAGCAGGGAGGGCGGAGGGCAGCAGCGGCTGCTCCCCAACGGGACTGGTATCCCCGAGGCCGCTCTGAGCGCTCCTGGCAGGGACGCGAGAGGCTGCGAGCCCCTGACAAACAGCCGCCTCGCCAGCTGCTCGGGGAGCCCCTGCTGCGAGCTGGGGCCCTGCCTCTCCCTGCACCTCCTCGCCCTCTGCCCTGCACAGCCCGGGCTGCTGTTTTCCTAGAATCTACTTACTAAACATCCATCTCCTCCTCACACCCCCACCAGTATCATACACCGCTCAAGAGACAGCACCTAGAGCTACCAAATGGACAGGATGGGGGCAAACAGGACCTGTCCTATAGCTCAAGGAAAAGAAAGGCAGCCCAGACGGGGCTGGTGCCCGAAGCTGTGTCCTGGAAGGCTGCAGTGTCCCAGCCTGCTGCAGGTTACGCTGCAGTTTTGCTTTGCAGCATGTTTGATTTTAATAGCAAGAAAAGCAAAGCTTTTAAACCATCAATTAACTGGACTCTTGCATTAAAAGCAATGAACTGCTATTTGAGAAATTCATCTTCCCTCCTGCTGAAAAGAAATAAGCGGGAAGAAAAGAATCAACTTCACAGGGAAGGAAAAAAAAAAAAGAACCACCGCGGCCTCAGGGACAAATTACTCATAACATACATAGGTAACAGGCAGGGGATGCTTTGAGCTCATCCCTTTTACACGTATTTCCCTCAGGACAAGTCAGCTGCCCTGTGACAGATCCCTGTGCCTCGGCAGCAGCGACCCTGCCCAACAGGCTGCTCCGAGCAGCCGCGATGCCCAGGATAGAGGCGCATCTCCCTCCGCCTGGGCCGCCTTTGCTTTCCATTTATGCTCATCGGTGTCCCCAGGGTCCCTGCTCCGCAAGCACAGGGTGAGCACAGCCTACCTGTGCCCGCGGCCGCACTTCCCGTGCTCGTGGTGCGCAAACGCGCGTCACCCCTCGCTCGTCCCCTGCCGCTGCTGCCCTTGGAGGGGTTTGCTTGGAAACACTCACCGCTCGCTTTACACGCACCTTCTGCACGGCAGAGACGTCCCTCTGCGCAGCCAAAGTCCTTCACTTACTGGAGCCGCAGTCATGCTGTTTTGCTCCTCAAGGGGAACTTCACACCTGGAAAGTTAGGAGGAGGCTTTTGCCTTCTCATCTCGTGCAGCAGCACAAATCAGCGACACGTCGTGAACGCCAGGGAACCCCTGAGCTTCGAGCAGGCAGGAGGTAGCGGGCAGACTGCAGTGCCCCAGGGACGGACCCCTGTGCGGGGAATGGGGAGCCTTCCTCCCCTTCCCCTTCTCTCCTCCTCCTCCCCGGCTCTGCTGCTGCTCGTCTCACCCCGCACGTCCAGCGGAGATAGCTGGATTCCAATTATTTCTGATTCCTTTTGCTCTCCCCCATTTCTGAGGCTGTTGCATTTTATTTAAAACCTTTTTGGATCTTTGTGCTTGAGATAATTCTGGGGGAGAACAAATGGGCGAGAAGCTGCCTGCAAATAAATTTGGTGTGGTTTGGATATAAAAAAAAGGATTCTAACCATAAAAGAGATGTTTTTGAAGCTGCCTTCTGATAAAAAGCATGAGCGTGTGTGGAGACAGAGAGCAAAGCCAGCCAGCTCATTTAAAATAGAGTTTGGTCATTTTATAAATGAGGTTATCTGACACTGTCGCCTTGCAAAAGCAAGGGTATTGCATGACCTAGAAAACTGTTTTGGGAAGAAACTACAGTTATTGTGAAAATATGAATCCAAAGATCCATTTACAACTGTGGGCACAGAGAGACGGGAGAGAGGCACAGATCCACTACCGATTCCACCGTGCAAAACGAGAGCTTGCAGCAAGAGTTGTGGGTCCAGCTCCCTGCAGCCCCAAACCTGCTGCCCCACAGCCGCTTTCCTCGCTGCGTCCCGCGGTGCTGCGGGTGCATCAGCCTGCCCCACAAAAAGCACTTGGCAGCCTTTGCTGCGTGCACCAACCTGGCGCCTATAAATCCAAACTTGGGGGGAAGCCACCATCAGTAATCTCGCCGCATATAATATATCTCAGCAATTAAATTACCCTTTCTCTCTCCGTTGCACAAAGAGGGGCTCTAATCTTAAATTGACGTGGAGTTGAGTTGTGAATCACTTAAACAACTGCTACATTTATCTTCATAGGTGGCTATATTTCAGCAGCGGAGTAAATAACAGTACTACTGTAAAAAGAGTCAGTCAAACGCATGAAGTACTGAGAAATTTCTAGGGATAAAAGACATTACAAAAGACGAGATTACTCGTTTGATTGAAATATAAAAAATAAATCTATTATATACATGCCAGATTTTTTTTCTCCAGGGTACATAACAAGTTTCTATTGGTAATAGAACATATCCAAATTAGACAATTTTTTTAGATAAGAACAGCTTTGAGGAACTTGTTAGCAGAGTTAAGTACCTTGTTACATTTAAAAAAATCTTATTTATATATATATATTCTTACATGGCTCAAGCAACTTAGTAGGAGGAGTTAGATAAATAAGGAACAGTTTGTGGAACAGTTTGTTTTCTTTCTCTTTTATGCAAAAGAAAATGGTTGTGAACTTACAAGAGCCAAAGTCAGAAAGAGCATCTGTGACCCTGGAGAGAAATATGAGTGGGGGGATTCTCATAGTCCCGTTAGAGGAGGCTGGTCCACACTCGCTGTGCTGTACAACCCCCTGAGGCACATTCCGCTCTTTTTGCTGTGTGAAAATGTGTCCTTGCTGGATCGCTCATGGGAGCGAACGGGATCCAGCCTGGGCCACCGAATTCCTAAACAACAACTGCTGTGAGACTTGCCAAATGCTCAGCCCAGGACTCCTTTAGTACTAGAGCTTCAACCACCAGATCTATCCTCTTCAGGCAATAATAAATATTGGACTGATTATTAGCAAAATGTTCATCTTAATTTGGATCTTAGCGACCCTTCCTTTTTGGTCTTCGCGTCTTTGTAATTACTGCCATCAAAGGATGTTTTCTTCTGCACACATTTCACTGACTCACCAAAGAAAAATAAAAGCAATCACTTAAAGGAAGGCAAAAGAAAAAAAAAAGAAAGAAAAACAAAATCCCAAAGCCTATACAACCTTTCCTTGAAGTGTGGTGAAAGAGAAAGTTTTATCAACTTTTAAGTGAGAAATAATTAAGAAAAGGGACTAATGAAGAAGGAAAACTGACTTCAGAGAGCTCAACATCAGGGTGACCCAGGGACTAAGGACATGGCCTGAGGAAGAGGAGACATCGTTTTAAGTGTTCAGGACTCTGACAGTGATGGACCTGCCTTCCAAACCAGGGAGAGCACTGCGCCTCCTTCACCTCTTTGCAGCAGATGCAGAGAACTGCAGCACTGGGCTGTGACCTACTCTGGGACCCATTAACTTGGTCCTTAGGCATCCACCCCTCTACGAAGCCTGCAAGGGAACAGCATTCCGGAATACGGAGCTCCCTTTTTCTCTCCCATTCCCCAGCTGAGCTGTGAGCATCTGCTTTTGAGGGTCCTTGTCTGCACCACGGAGTGCACCAGTATGTGACTTAAGGAGGACACCCACAGTCACTGCAAAGCCAGGTGGCCACAGCTGTTACTTGCAAGGCTACAGACAGCATGGAAGAAACATGGAATCTTTTTTTTTTGTTGGTTTATTTTTTTTTTTCTTCAAGTGGACTGCTACTATTCTACCTCCCATACGCTTTTTTGCTGGTCAGCTCCAGACCAGACGCAGAGCCCATCATATAGTAGACAGATGAGCTATAGCTCAGTAGTGACAGGGGTAGTTTTATTATAGCTGAATAAAGAAATTGTGGGGAGAAAAAAAATGACTTCAATATTAGATACAATTGAGGCTATTTGCCTTCTGCTGCATGCATCCTGTAAAACGATGATGATGAATGGGACAGAGAAGCTTTCAAAACAGTGTGAACTTGCTTCTTCCAGGATGGAAGTTGCAAAAAGAAAAAAAATTCAATATTTGGAGGTGAAACTCTAGGTAAAGGGCATGCACAACAGAACAGAGAACAGGCAGTTCTTAAATCAGCCTCCCGTGTTGAATAGCAAGCAACACCAGAACTGCTGGAACAAAAGGGAGGGGATCTCTCTTCTGCTAAGAGCTGTCTAATTAGACTTCAGAGTTTTGAAAAAAGGGGGGAGAAGTAGGAGGAGGGGACACATCCAGTAAGATTTAAAAATGAAACAGACTCACACAGTAAAGTTGAATCTCCTCATCACAAAGGCCAACAAAGGACAGGCAGGACTGAAGCTAATACATCTTTATAAAACTAAAGAGAAAGTTTTCTTTCAAACTAGAGCTGTCAGGAGGAGAGCACAAAGCTTTCTCCTCTTCATGCTAATTCCAAACTTGAGTATGTTGTTTTAGCACCAGACGCAGGATCTGAATAGAGGCTTCAAGAGACAGGAGGAAGGAAAACATGCTCATTAATATCCCAGCATAACAATAACCTCAGATAATATGAATTATTGCAAAACCTCTGGAGAGCAGACAGAAATGCAGATTTACTCTTCCATCCATGGAGTTCCACTTAATGCAGTTTATTCAGCAGCACTGAGTAAATATCAACAAGAAGGTTAAAATACTGATCAGGGAAAATACTTCACGATGAATAAGCGCTACAGACATCTGGAAACAAACAAACCAGTTGAAGGAAGCAGCAGAGAGATGTAGGGTGTTTGATTCTGCCAAAAGCCCAACTGATGAGTTGCAGCTGCGAACTCCCATCTGGTGAGGAGGAAGGGAGAAGAGCTGCTCGCAGGCTGGAGGCAGCCTCGGCGGGGTGGCCTTACAGAGGAACACGGCAACGTCTGCAGTCATCTCAGGCGAGGGCTGTGCAGGACACCCTTCCCATAAGACTGCTCCAGAAGTGGCCAGGCCAGGCAGCGAGGCTAGAAGCCCCCTTTGGCGTCCGCAGGAGGGCTGGGAAGTCGCCCGCACGGTAGCAGTGCTCGTTCCCCACTCGGTTATGCCTCTTGCTTCGTGGGCCGTGCTGCCCGGAGCTCTCCAAGGCACGGTGTACAGTCACATCAAAAGCTCTGCCTGTCTGAACCTCTCTCAGAAGCAGGCACGACCCCCCCTTTATAAATCACAGAAGTCTATAAAGTTTAAGGCTCATCAAGCTGACATCTTGCCACAGACGTACACGAGATGCCCGTACCATATTGTACCATTACACTCAGGCACTCACCATGTAAATGTTGGATCGCACTTCAGGTGGACACATCCAAGCTTTTCATTTGTGTGAGCTGGACTCTGGCTGGATCTGTTCCTCTGGTGATATATTCCCTCTCACAATAATCAGACCAACTGGCAAACAACACATGCCACAGACTAGCCAACTTCTGCTTTAGTCCAACCTTCCTAAATATTTTAAGGGAAGAAAACAATTAAAATCTCCAATCCGTTCAGTAATTGTTAAAAAGAGAGAGTCATCTATAAGCAGTCCCAGCACTGTTTGCACCTCAACATGCGTGCAAGTTTACTTGGACTCCAAGCTCTCTATCCTAGAAATTGCTCTTGTGAAGTCTGCAGCACAGAGAAATCCTTGGCTCTGATTGAAACTTGGAGGCATTACCGCATTAAATACATTAAGAGACAGATGTTACCAAGCCCTCCGGGGCTCCTGGGAGCCACCTGATCAGAACACTTCTGATAACGTAACCCAGAAATGACACATGCTCATGTGAAGTAAGAATCCTCTCTTGGAATCCTCTCCTGTGTTGTCCTTTGCTGGCTCAGACAGGCTGCAAAGAAAGATTAATTGCAAGATCTTGAACTCAGAAGAGCCCTAAAAGATGCAATACAGCTCTCTCCCACCCCTAGGTGGGATTAAGGTGCAGGAGAAGACAAAGCAAAACCTGAGCTGTTTATTTTGAATCATTTATTTACAGCAGTGCAGTAAAGAGAAGATATAAAATAACATTTAAATAGGCAAAACATGAGCAGCATCATTAGGGAAGCATAATAAAGCTCAGATTACCAATTATAATAAAGTAATCTCTCACGGAGCTCTGTACATACTGCAGAAGGAAAAAAAAGATAGTGTGTGTATGTGTATATGCGTGGGTGGAGGGAGGGAGAGAGAGAAGCTGGGGGAGAGAGAGGAAGAAGTCTAAACATTTGGAAAAAAAAATACCAGAATTAGTTTCTATTTGTTTATTTTCTGCTTCAGTGCTTGTTTCTTATTCCTATCTGTTTTATCAACTCCATTATCAGATATATGAATATATCACTTACCAGAACACTCAAAAGGTAAGGATAGGAGCATCACTAAATGATAGGGATGTGTGTCAAGCATCCTCTGCAGATAGTACACCAAAACAGAAACCCTGGAATAAAACTCTTCACACAGATGTTCCCTATTAAAAAATTTGCAAGTTCCCCCAACAGCAAGTTTCAATTTTGCTTCTCTTTCAAATTTCTATTTGATCTTAGCAGAGGCAAAAAAGAACCATAAATGGATGGAAATGAAAAGCCTCAAGTGCTCCCACGCATAGATACACAGAGCAGCAAAATAAAACTTCTGCTATGTGACTGGCTGCCTAAGTATGCTATCCCATATCTGATAAGGAGGAGACAAGGGCTGTCAAGCATAGGATGGAAGTTTCAACTTGTAGCAGCTCTAAGTTGGTGAAGCAGCCTCGAGCCTAGAGAGGTAAAAAATGATTGATGATTGTCTTGTTTTACTATACACATCACTTCACATATTCCCCGTCTTTGTGAATGCTCTACAGAAGTCTGTCTCTAGAAGAACGAGCTGGAAGAAACCGAACGCCTTAAACCCAAAAGACATACATAAGAAAGAAGATGCACTTTATAGAACAAAAGCAAGATATCATTTAAGCCCAATGGAATTCCAAAGATATAAAGCTGCAACCTTTTAGTTGAACGGCAAAAGCTCGCTGTTATGCTTCATGCCCAAAATTAACCAGCAAGACTTACTAACGAATATTCGCAAGACACTAAGCTAAAAGATCATACTGAAAGGCCACATCCAACAGTTTATAATGCCGAAACAGTTGGATTTTTCTTTTTTTTTAAAAAAAACAAGTGTAATCTTATGAATTAATAAGATGAACTAATCCAATTACATTTCATGATGTTTCTGGTTGGGTTTACAACTGCCAAATTATAAACTAAAAGGTAACCCTTCCAGTAAGTAAACTGCAGGTGCACGGCAACACAAAAGTGATTTGAAACAAAGGGAGACTCCCTGACTTAATTGTCAAGTCTGATCAGAGGGGCTGGAGCATTAAGAACTACCTTGCAGTTTTTGAAGTGCTCACTAAAATCATTAGTGATATGAAGAATGAGAAATGGAAAAAATCCACTTCCACGTTCTTCCTTGCAAGTACAAAAAAGATGGCATATGGGAAGGAAATACGTGCTACTATGGATGAAAAGGCAGCTCTGTTCCCAGACAAGCACTGTTGTGCTGTAGCGAACAGCATCTAGCTTTCCTGAATTTTCTTCTGCCCTAGCTTAGCACGATACTCCTTCCTATATTATCCACAATAAACAAATACACTCCCCTTAGATTATAGCCCTCAAAGAAGACTGCTGTAAAACTGACTGTAACACTGACACATAGAACAGAGTACAAGTCTAGTGCATGACAGGGATGGAAACACTGATTACTTACTGAGCTGAACGCTATTTAACACTTTAAGGAAGCACACTTGAGAAAAAGGCTAGATACTAATGCACCATAACCAACAAGCTTTAACATCTCTGACAGTCTGGACACACCACTTTAGATAACATAATTTTTAACATTTGATTAACATTTCTTGAGATTCAGTAGACTTCTATGGGTGTTTTCCTTTTCTCTGATGATGATCTTGGGCACAGACATTTGGAGGAGACCTGTAAAATGAGATATGCTGATGGAAAAAGCTCCCTAAGCAGGGAGACTGCTGAGTCGAGAAACATCCTTACGTGCAAATACAGTGCAAACGCATACGAGGAGGCTGAGATAAACGAACTCATCAACTACAAGTTACTCGCTCAGCCTCAACACTTCCTTCCCCGAGACGAGCAGGAGACAGCACAACAGAAGGGGAAAGATTTGGTGTTTGAAACTCCAGAACTGTTTTACCTCGACGAGGCAACGAAAGCATCGTCTCTCACTAGAGCAACATCACACCCTCCGCCCCGCTGAGGCGCAGGCTGTGGCCACGTGAGGCTCGGCATAGGACAAGGCATCTCTGCTGCCACCGGCGGGAGTCTCTCATTTACTCTCTATTTTTTCAAGGAAGAACTATTAATCAATAAGAACTGTGTTACGAACCTGCATTAACTGTAAGAAAAACATTTCCACATTTGCAACAGCATCAGCAGATTCTGAAAGGTCATCTGTACCAAATGAAAGATTGCTCTGCCCATCAAGTTTTCTTTCTGGAACACTTTGTCCTGCCAAATGCTGTAGGCAATTAAAACAAAACATCCCCCCCAAAAAACCCAGCAGACAAAACTCTTTTTCCTTTAAGCTTATTTAATGATATTTGAAACGCTTAGATTTTCTATTTCCCAGATCCTGAAACAGATTTTTTAAGTGACCAATATTTAATTCCAGAAACATACAACCTTATCAGCTAAGTCATAAAAGAGCTATTTTACAAACATACATCTGGATAATTAGAACAATAAAGTCTTTTTAGACATTCAAACATGATCAGTAAAAATACAGGATTATTAATAAAGATTTTTGTGTATTTTTTAAAGAATACTTCCAGATTTTTTTCTTCTCTTTAAAGTAAATCTCTGTTAAGAGTACATGATTGTATGTTGTATGAAGAAAATAAAAATATTTTAGTATGAAGAGAGCTCCAAAAGACTTAATTCAAAATAAGACAGCAGTGTTTTGGCTGCAGTATCCCTTTTGCAGTACATCTGCTTGTCAGTTGGCACCTTTGGGGGAAGGAAAGGAAAGTTTTGGGGAACAGAGGAACAAAATACCAGATACCATCAAGCACTGAAATTATAATCAAGGGTCACCTGCAGAGGCAACAGACTCCTCTTCTAATAACCAGGACAGCGTCTGTAAATCAGAATATCTGAGTTTTATGGAAACAATGTGAATAGGCATAGTGCTATCTGAAAACTTACCAAAACTATCCAGACCTCTTGGCTCTTTAGGTTTACATTCCTCAGCCTTTCTTCTGATCTCATCTCTAAGATCTTAAAGAAAACTCTGCTCCCTGCAGACAAGGCATGACCAGCCCATCAGAGTGATTCAACACTGTTTTGCTATTTGCTTTTCTCCTCTCCTACAGGCAAAAGAAAATGTCCCCTTCCAGAAAAATACCCAGCTCTCCTACTGGTCCATGCATGAAATCACGTAACAGCAGAGGAGAAAGCACTTCTCAGAATATAAAACTATTGATGCTATAATACATCCTTGCTCCCCAAATAAAAACCCTTGGGCGTTCAGACTGGAAAAAAAAATGGTTGGGGTAGGTAAGAGGAAGCGGGAACAAACAAACCAGAGATCAGTGTCCTATTCTGCTGTCCAGTTTGAAAAAAGGAATGTACAATCACTGGTTAGGGACAAATCGAGTCCCTTGCACTGGAAACTGGAATTTAAAGGAGGGTAATCTCATGGCTTGAAGAGAAACAAGTGAGAATCCTGAAAAGTGCATTTGAGTTCCAGCTCCTTCCACACAGGAAGGCAGCACATGCAGGACATGTGCAAGGAAGCAAAAAGGAATCCCCTGTTACTTCAGGTTACCGCACTCACAAGACAAAGAATCCCTGCCCCCAGCATCTGTTTTTCCAGATAACATTAATGCCCTATTTGTGAGAATGATCAACGCAGCATGAGAAGGCCAGATGAAACAAAATCCAAACAGGACACAGAACATGTGCCATTTTGTACTCCCCCCCAAAAACGGCTCCTTCTCCAACATGCCCTAAAGCTCTCTGCAGTCTCCCTCGCTGGAGACATTTCATCTACCCTGAAGGTTTCTCTGCCATGAAAATGTTTCCTGTTACACATCTTGAGAGGCGACAGGGTCAGAACCGCAACTCACCTCCTGCTGCATTTTGTCCAAGGCAGCATTAGGAGGTAGCGGGCAAAGTCCTCCACTTCAGCACCTCTTTAGGCAGAAATTTAAAGGGCAGATGACAAGGAAACATAAAACCTGCCCAACTTTTTCACTGCTGCTACACCTATTAGAAATGAAACATGGTGGCAGACGATGCTCCAAAATACTTATACAAAGCTGCAAGTGCTGGAAGCAGCATGTCCAGATTGTTCCCACAAGGCCCATCAGACCAGCCGCACACTTCTTGTGCGGAATGCTGCTCACCATAACCCTAAGGAATTACAGAGGGCAGAGAAAACTGAAGAACCGGGGACTTGGCCTTCAATCGCAAGGGCAGAGTACTAAGCAACCAGGTCTTCACAGCTTCTGTCTGTGCTGGTCTCTAAGCACATCCTTGAAAACTCAATCCATCAGCTATGGAAACTGCTAGAAAGCTTTAAGACACCTAAGGTCAAACAACTGCTCCTGTTTCTGGAGTGTGAAGTCCCAGAGAGGCATCATGCCAACTGACCAAGGGGGCTATGGGGTGGAAGAACAACAGTCTTTTTCTGTAAGAGGAAAAGGGGATTAAACACCAAGTCTGGCTACAACCCAGTTCTCTTTCTGGCAGGATCAGGCAAAAGCAGCATGAGGCAGCATTTTAGCTTTGGAGCTTCTTGAGGTCTAGATATTTATAACCAAAGGAACCATGTGGCTGAAGGTGAGGAGGAGAGATCCCACCCATGGAAGCACTTGGCTAATACTGACAGTATATTCATGCAGGGGTAATAGGACACGCGTTGGTGGGTCAAGAGGAAGAGGAAGTTCCTGCCAGTATGAAAGAAACACTTTGGCTTGTGTTGGCAGTGTAATGCTCCTGCTGGTGAAAAATAATACTTTGTGCAATTTGCTCTTAATGCAAGAGAAACTCCTCCCTGCTCTATAGTGGCTTATGGCTCTAATTTTCACACCAGGCTCAAAATCATTTCAGCTCAACCTGTGTCAATGTTTATAAGAATTTACCCCTTGCATTTTTTTTTCTAATGGGAAGGAGTTGCTTTTTCCTAAACATGCACAGAAAAAAGGACAGATTTGATTCTATGCCAGCAGCAAAAGAGAAGACACATTTGTGTTAATGGAGCATGGAGTCCCACCTTTATGCTAACCAGAGACAGCTTCTCAGCATGTCATTATCCACACTATAATGCAAACAACACTGCAACAGTTTTAACTTGCTAATGGGATTTACAGGTCTGGTATACTGTTCAGTTTGGGTTAAGTGGTTTAAAACTAGGAGAGAGGGTGCAAAAGGACTGCCTTACACAATTTCCATTGGCAGTCCTATCAAGGTGTGAGAGCGAGGACAGCTTGAATCACCCTGCTGCAAGCAGGCAGTGCCTGCCCTAGGTCCAACCTCAGAGCAGAGGCACAGCCATCCTGGGCTGTCCAGTGTGAGCTCTTCTGGCAGCCTGACATTTACCATCTTGTCCCCAGACTGGGAGGAACTCCAACAGCAAAACCCATTAGAACCAGCTTAAGGAAGCACTGGAAAGCTGTTTCAGCCTTCTTTGCTTTGCAGATCTGCCTCAGTAAGAACCCATTGACACAAATCAGCATTCAAAGGAAAATAAAAAGAGACAGAGGGAGAGAGGAGACAGAAAAAACACCCCAAGTCCTCAGCAAGACATACCTTCAGGTACTAAAATTTACTGGCCCTATAAATCAGCAGTACCTGTGGCTAACTCAAATGGCAGCCCTTATTCATTCAGTAGTGAATCAGGGACAGACAATCATCTGCCCCACATCTTTGAAACACTTCTGGGTTTGCATTTTTTTTTTTCTTTTTGATCCAGAGAAGAGTTACAAAAGTGCTGCAGGTCCAAGTATTTTTATCACTTTACAAAGAAGACAATGATCAAAGCCAACAAAGTCAAGAAAAAAAAAAAAAAAAAAAACAAAAACTAAATCCATCTTCCTGTTCTCCCAGTCCAATTCTGCATGTCAACAAAGCAGACGCTCAATGGGAGAGGGGGGAAAAAAACATTTGCCAATCTCAAGTGCCTGGCTATTTAGTGCATGGAAAAAATTCTTGTTACACATGTGATGACATAAGCAGTTCACACGCAACTGTAGAATACAGATAGTTCCAGCCACAAGTCATCTTAACACCTTCATAAGTAGCTCTTCGCATGGCAGTTTGATTGCCCACAGGGAGTGCAGAGTCCAGTCCAGTGAAGCCAAGATACACGTGCACACAGCAACACCCTCTCCCTCTGAACTGACCTGTTCAGGATCAGTTGGAGACGGAGTGTACCATATGCAGAGGGCTAGAACTGCCACTACCCAATTAAAAACAAAACAAGAAAGGAAAATTAAAAAATTAAAATGTGCTTTTGATACACGGAATGAAGTCAAATAAATACATTGATTTTTTTTAAATGTCTAAATACATTTTTATATCCTACACCCAAAGCTCTGTACATTTGGTTTGGTTTTTCTGTTCTCAATCAAAAATGAATTTCTGGTCGCAAGGAGAGGAGGAATAGAGTAGAAGAGACTCCCTCACTGACAAGACAGTGCAGATGCCCCACAGGAAAAGCACCCAGTGCCCACTCAGTTAAGAGTATGGTTCACACAGACAGAAGTCCTCATGTCTCAGAGTCCACGCAGAAGACAGGGGTGCTGTGTACTGACACTCTTCATCCAACCTTCAGCCACTTCCGAAGGAAAACGTGACTAACTTTTATCTAAAGGAGATGAAAAAAAAAAAAGACAGAAAGAGAGGAAGAAGGTACACTGAGACAAATGGTTAACATTTCTTAATGCACAGTATTAACAGAGAAAGTATGGTGTATGGGACAGCGCACACAATTGCACACATTTAACCTGAACATCTCTGTTAATACTTCTAGAAATTACAACTCAAGGATACTCAAGGCCAATTTAAAGGAACCTGCGGCAACCACTTCACAAAGTGTCGGAAACATTGCAGAGAAGACGACAGATTGCAATCATTTTACATATTCAACAATCTGCCTTTGGGACTCTAGGTCAATTTGGTCTTCTTTGCAAGAGAAGTTGCACATCCCAAAACACAGGGCTTTAGCAGGCAGGGGTGCATTAGCTTACAAACTGCTTTTTCACAGGAAGGATGAGTTCCTCTGCATATGCGTCCCACTGGGTTTCACTGATTTTTCTTGGAAACAGGGTGGCTTCAGCCCTACGGGAGCTGCTGAAGTAGCTAAAACCTTTTTCCTGTGAAACATCAATAACTCTGTGTTTTTTGGTTAATGCCTGAAGCCGGTGTGGTGTATGGTACTCATTTATAGAAATTCAACAACCAAAGGTCTGTTGCATACCTGAGTGCTCTCCTGTGGAGGCTGATCCAGCCAGCCCTTGGCGACGGAGAATGGTGTAGTCTTCCTCAACCTCCTAAAATACATAAAGATGGGTATGATGGATAGGAAATCCCCAACACAAGCAGCAACATGCAATGACTTAGTAAGTTTTTAATATCAGCTATTTATTTTCCTTTAGGTCAGTGGTCCCTTCAAAACTCCACTGTGGCAGATTTGCATTGGTTTATCCTATCCCTCAGGAAGAGCCTGAATCTCCAAACTAATATCAAAGTAACACCTCCTACCTCTAATTGCTTGCTTCTTGGAACCCAGAACTTTACAGCAGGTGAAATGGCAGCAAGTGGCTGCTTCAAATGCTTCCACAGATAAGAGCCAAAGACAGAAAAAGACAGTACTCCCTTCATTAACAGCAGGAAAGGAGTCCTTTTGCAGTTTGTTTACTTTTCCAGATCTTTTCTAAAACAAAGCCTAATGAATACAGAAATCCTGATAACTGTAGATACACTATACCTTTAGTTTTTCAAGGTCATTCTCTATCTTCTGAATATACTGCATCATCTGCATCCGTGACGCTATAGAGAAGTGAGGGCTTGCTACAACTGAGCAGGGCTCTTCAACTGCGCCCCAGTGCGAGGCCATTATCTCCTCAGCAAACGGGGAGCTTCCTCCATCCGACTGGGTGTCCCGTGGGGAAGCTGTCTGTCTCCGTGCAGAGTCCAAAGAGCTGCGGGCACCTGCAGTGCACTGGAGAACGAGGGACGATACCTCCTCATCTGTGGAGCTCTCCTGCACTGTTCCATATCCATCAAGGATCAAATAATTTCCTGTTAAGAGAACAACTTTTTAGTAGCATCTCCAGTTCAATAATCACCAAGAACCACTGAACTGTAGACAGTTTAGGCAGACTTCAAGGGAGTTAAGTGGTGAAAGGTCCATCCCTTGAGACATTTTAAAATGCATATGAAAAAGCATTTGTGAATATTACATAGAATAGTGATTGCTTTAATAATGATTATTTTAGAGCAGACTAGCTTTGTTCTGAATAGGGCTTCAGAGATCGTACACAGTTTCTGGACTGCAGTTTGAGAATTGCCTGCTTCGATGGACTAATCCTCTTTCCTCTTTTATTTTTTTTCCCCACTGTAAACTCTGTTTTCACATTACAACATCTGAAAACATCCTGCTTATATTAACAGTACTCAGCAAATCATACTGCTAAATTTTTGAACTCCATTTACCAGTTATGGTCCTCAGAATGGTTTTAGATGGCAAATCTTGCTAATGATAGGTTTTAAAGCAATTATTAACAAAAAGGTTTTCACATCCTGTACCTAGCAACAGAACTGTTCCAAATGATTCCCCTACAGTATTAAAGTAAAGCTAGCCTGTGGAAACAGAATTGACTAAAAACAGGTCAATCTCATTTTAATGTTCCTGCACGCTTAAGAAAGTAAACAGTGCAAGAGGTGACAAATAAATGATATGCTTCAAGATTTTGGCTCAATTTTAGTAATCTAAATGTCTTAGTAATTCAGAGAAAAACTATTTTCAATATAAAGTTGAATTCAGACAATAGGAATTGGCTAATTCACACTGACAGAAACTATTTTTTAAATAAAAGTCTTATTTACAGATAAGTGATTCCAAGACTAATAGTCATATAGAGTCTACCTACTAGTAGCTACTTTCACTGTAACATTTATATGAACAACCTGTGTGTTTTATTTAGTGCGATGTCACCACTTTGGCTTATTAGAATCAAAGGACTCTGGAAACACAAAGTGTGCAAAGCCCCATGAAAGTGCTTACAGTTGCTGTCTCAGAGCCAGCTTTCTGCTGAGTTAACAGCTCTGAAACCTTCTTGATAGCTGAAGAGATATGCTTTGAGAGGCTGCCCAGGTAACCATCTAATAGAGTGCATATAATAGCAATAATAAAAATAAGTTTGTAAGAACTTCAGACTGTGAGGTCACAGGGCACAATTACAATGCAAAGCTAAACTGTGAGTTTCTTTTTTAAAGCTCAACCCCCCAAAATCCAAATAATAGCTACAAAACAGCCTTTGTCACAGGTCTGCGTGCACAGCACTCGGCCTTCATGGAAAATGCTTTCCTCACAGGTCCCAAAAAACAGCTTAGAGGTAATATGGTCCAGCAATCAAGAGCTTGCATTGCATTCATACCTTTGTAATTATGGTTTGTAACAGTGTATTAATCCCACAGTATTTCAGCTTCTTGTTTCATGGAATAGAGAATACATTAGACATGTATTTGTACAGCCCTATTCAGAGCTAAAGTAACCTTCAAGGACTAGATTGCTTCTAGTCCTTTTAAATGTCCTGTACCAACCTAGCAAAAGAGGTTTCATCAGGAAAACACACTGTTATTATCTTTAAGCATCTTCTATTTAATTCTGAACTCAATCTCTAAAGCTAAGTCAGGATAGACTGTCATTCAATGAATGAACAAAACACACTCACCTGAGATCCGTAGCTGAACATCCTCTTCCTCCTTCCTTTCCATTAGTTCACTTTCAGATGGATTTTCGTCACTGTGAGCTTCTCGAGCGTCAAAAAAATGTTCCCCACTTTCATCAGCACCCACCCCTTCCAGCTCCGTGGTGGACATCTCCAGATTCATACTTGTGTGCTCTATTGCTGAGTTGCCACTTGACATGGGGTCTCCTGCTACGAGCTGCATGGTATCCCCTGAAGCTGGTGATTCAGCTGAAGTCCGGAGGCCATAACTAGCCGTAGGTTCATTAGTGACGGTTCTTGGAAGCATCTGGTCTGCTGCAGGCGGGGGATACTTATCACTGTCAGACTGCTGTAGTCCAGGCTCATTTCCACTCTCAGCTTGGGCTTCTTGGGAAACAGTCCTAAACCTGGGAAAGCGCTGCCGGTCTTCAAGGGTCCCCTTTTCAGGAAAGCCAAACTGCTGGACCAACAGCTGCTTCAGCAAGTCCACTGCAAGTACAGGTAATATTCACAAAGGTTCATTATCTTTTCTAACATTGACTAAACGAACACAACGGCCACTTTTTCAAAAAGAGAGACCTCATAGCTATCAGCCCTGTCACTGCTCCTAGTAGGAAGGACAGAGATATCAGGAAATAGATGAATTCTGAAGTCCTATACCAATGTTTTACTCCCTGTTTCATCTTCCAAGCGAGGACAACTCAGGGCAGTACGTATTCCATCTCACTAAGAGCATAAGAACATAATGGCATAAGTGCATAAGAACACCACCATTCATTCTCACCGTATAATGTCTATGTCCACCTAGAAAAGCTATGAGTTCTCTTCTCAAAATGTGTGAGACCTGCTTGCATTTAGCTGCTGTTAGGTGGCTGCTTTTTCAGTCTGAATAGTCATGAGATGTGAGGTCACATGATATTAACTATATACCCCACAGACTAAGATTCTCTTATTACTGGTCTCAGAGAACAACTGCTAAGAACACTTGTATAGCATTCAAAATTGAAAAAGTACTTTGAATCCTATCAGAAAAGAAACTCAGAATGGATTAGAAGACTCAAGATGAACTATTAGATTGTTGAAAGCTGTCACTTCTTGTACACAGAGATGGAAGAGGGAATTTCGGCCAAAGATACCAATGCTCTGCATTCTGGCAAAAGCAGAGGACCTACACAGAAGCAGTAAGGACTACTCACTTCAAGTACAATTCAGAAACTTCACTTCCAATTCAGAACTGCCAGGGAGAGGTATCAGCACTAATGACTTTATTCAAATTTTAAAAGGTTATATTTAGGAACAAAAGGAATTGCAATGCTGGATCTCATCAAGTAGGTTACATACTCCTGATATCCTCCCTCTGAAAAAAGGGCTGCTACCAGAGAATAGGAAGCAAATAATTTTTTGCTAAAAACATCTTCATAGAATAATCTGCCCACCACGGAAAACGCTCTTCTACTCACTCAAGCGTTGATCTGCTTAGACTCAAT
Source organism: Crypturellus undulatus (assembly GCA_013389825.1). Taxonomy (NCBI): domain Eukaryota; kingdom Metazoa; phylum Chordata; class Aves; order Tinamiformes; family Tinamidae; genus Crypturellus; species Crypturellus undulatus. Next base: position 122,449 of record VWPW01031891.1, on the reverse strand, counting down.
CATCTCTCAAATCCTTAAAAAACCTGAACCTAAATGTTCATCAAGTTTGCAAATATCCTACCTCTTTTGCATGATTTTGTGAAAACAGTGCAAATTCATATTCACCAACTCATGCATTCTCTCCTGTGTTACTTGCCCAGAGTTGTGAAAAGAAGTCTGCAGGCTGTGTTGTCTTTTAAATCACTTCTGACTAGCAACGATCTTTCACAGCATTGCACAAAGCTCTGCTATGTCAATTTGTCACCAGTTTTTCAAAGACAGTTCGGTATTACCTTCATTTTACACATGAGAAAATCATAATAAAACAATGACATAACCCCCTAAAGCCAAAGAAAGCACCAGTATATACATTTATATCTTAGAATTTCTTCATGTCAGATCCACTCTATTTTGCTATGCTGTGATTTGCAGCACAAAGACATATAGATTTTAATCAAAATGGACATGAGATATTATTTTAGCTCATTGACTCAGATAGTTGACCTAATAATTCCCATATTCAAATTACATTCCACTAGATATTGCCCACAGATACTTACAGTTCCTCAAAGCATCCAGTGCCCATTGCCCTTCGGATACCGAAGGAGAATTGGTGGTTGTGTGTTCAAAGCACGCAGAAGAATCTTTAAGTGACAGGTCTGCCTGATGCACTTTATCAAACTGTCTTTCTGTCACAAGAAGATTTCCTACTTGGGACTTTTCAGACATGATGGGTGAAGAAGACTCAGCGTTCGGTATCAAGGGAGATTCGAGGCCCAAATCTTTATCTTGTAAATAGAAAACACACACTCGCATTAAACAACTATTTAAAGTATGAGGTGAAGCTGCAGAAAATTCTGCTTCACGTGGACACCTCTGAAAACATTGAAGAGCATATTTTTGTGAATGGTCTCTGGTAAAAGGATGACTTTTTTCAGGGACAAAATGTTTTCCCACAACTTATGAGTCAGATGGAAAAACTAGGAGGTATACATTATCCAGCAGGTTGATTTTTACTTCCTTACAGGACTTGTGAAGAAGTCTTTCCAGAAAAACATCACTGCTCCCAACTGACCCTGAAGACAAAAGGAGTAAGGCTTGGCACATTTGCGCTCCTTGTAACAAATTTAATGCTTCTGTTACCTGAGCTTTGTAGACTGCTGGCAGAAATGTCGTGCTGCTCTTTGAGCTTCTGCTGCTCCTCTTCTTCACGCTCTTCTCTGCGGGGAGGAAAGAACCAAGACATTCATGTAGTCACACATATCTGAATTGCTGCAGGCAAATCAGTACCTTGGCTGACAATTTTGAGCAGAAGAGAGGCTACTAGAAAAAGAAACCCAATCCTTCCTCCCTCAGCTACTTTCACTTACTCGCCAGGTCCTGACTGTGGTAATGGTATCACTCTTCTGGTAGACTCCACTTTTACAGTCCCTGCCATCTGAGCAATCAGGTCCTGCCATCTGCAGTAGAGACATCAAATAAACACGTGTAAGATGTGAAACAAAGACATCGCTGCATTGAACACTTTTTAAATGCAGAACTGTTTCTGAACTGTTTTTCTTATCAACAAAAATGTCTAATTCTTTTTTAATCTATTACAGTCAATGACTCAGTAATATCTTGCAGTCACAAGTGAAGTGTCACAGTTTTAATGCTCACCTCATCACATATCCTTTAGCACAGGAAAATGAATGATGGGACCTTAGCAGGGGCTCTTAGGTGAGTCAGGCAATTTATGCACAAATATATATGAAAGCATTAAGTATAACACTTCTTGCGTATTACTGAATAGTTTCATACATGATGCTCTAAAACAGTTGATATACATCATGCAAAAAAGTCTCTGCCCTGCTTATGCTTTAGAAGACAAACATTTGTACCAAAAACGGCAGAAGAGTGCATCTCCAGAGTTGGAAATTCACGCACTAGGATGCTTATGATACCTAAATTGTAAAACTCGTCAAATTAACTATTTCTGCATGAAGATATGGGATGATGTATCAGATAACACTGAATCACAAAGTTAAAAAGAGCACCTTAAAGGTAAAGTAAATAATCATACATATAGATACACACACACACTACAAAAATAACTTATACATACTTTATATAGTATGTTTGCGTATACATACACACATACTCACTAAAACACAAGTATGCAATGTTTTAAAAGCAGCAAGAGAACACACCTCCAGTACATCCCACCTTCCCAACATAGCTGTGTTCTCACCTGAGCTTAGAGAAGGAATGCGGGTAATTCATCGACAGCTGCACATTACTACAGGCAAGCAGATGTAAAAGTTCTCTCAAGTACAACAAATCAAACAGCAGATGGAGCTGAACCAATTACTTACACATTCTTTTCTGAAACAGTCTGTGCCACCAGTTCATAAATATGAGCGCCATTTTCTGACATGGAGATGACGAAGAAAGCTTTGTTATCTGAAGCGAAACGAGGAGGGAAGAATTTAATTAGATGACTTGTCCTGCATAGTTTTCTGAAAATTCCTAGAAACCAGGTATGATTCCAGTCAGAAGCGATGAAACAAGAGTTTGTGAAATAACTCTCCAATGATACACAAAGATAATTCTTTCTCTATCCAGGAAATTTGTTTATGAATCCCAGAAGAGAAGAGCTGTTACTCTGTGAATCACTTTGAAACAGATTTATTTCCTCTCTTTTTCCTCCTAACGATTTCCGTTTCTATGGTACCTTTCACCTAATAGGGTCAGAGTATTTTAACTTATAAACTTATTTAAAAATCAAAACATAACTAAAAGGATGGTACTATCTCTTTTTATTAGTAGATAACCGACACACACGTTACACAACTCATTCAGATTCCCAGAGCAAGATGTTGGACAGCCAAGAACTAAGGCTACACATTTTTGTGCGTCCTATTCTAGAACTCCAGACAAAAGTATCTTTCCTAAAGTTACTTGGTCGTCATTTTCAGCTCCTTCTTTAGGCTTCCCTGTTCGTTACACTCACCTGTTGCCACCTGACGAACCAGAACAGTGTTCAGCTTGATGATAGGACTGAAGGTGTGCTTGCTATCAGCTGTGGATGCCAAGATTTTACTGTGACACTTCAGAACCAGTTTATCATCTTGTTTCTGCAATAGCACCAGAATGTCCTCCAGAAGCAGAGTGTAAAGATCTACAGAGTGCAAATGAACCCAGTATGAGCTAAAGATTCATAGTTTTCTATCACACCCCTGCAGAAAGAAAAGCCTGCATTTTCGATTACTCATGCAGAGGCAGTAATCAGTGCTATGCCATTCTCGGCAAAGCTTGCAAATCTTCCTCATCAAAACTACATCAGAAAGCTGAAGATGGGATTGGATCATCTCATGACTGACTGCTGTGTCCCTGCATGGCCTTAATGATACTCGAGCCCATTTCAGAATTGACAAGAATAATTTAATCAGCTCTGAGAAACACATAGGCATTATTATAGACAGCAGTACAAACCGTAATTGGAAACTGCAGATATGTCTTATTTCTTGCTCCTTCTCAGCACACACATGCAAACCCAACTCTAGACTGGGACTCACCAATAGTTTTGTCACGATTAACCTTCCAAGTTAGAGGTCCTTCATGAAGCATTTTTCTCTTAGTTAGATCCAAGTTCTGTCAGCAGAGGAAGGAAAAAAAAGCGCAATAAAACTTCCATGGAAGCAAAGTGGGATAGCACAGATTTTCAGAGGGAGGGATACAGATAGGCACCCCACTTTGGAGACTAGCAGCTAAATGCATTCTTGAAAAAGATATGTGGAACAGGAGTGGAGTACGCTAGTAAAACAAAACTTATGTGCGATGTTTGTTATCACTCTTCCTCATTCATCTGCTCTTATACTGCTGGGGGTGAAGGAGTAAACAATTTTCTTTTTATGCCAAGTTCATAAGGCCATTTAATGCCATCTAGTATTACAACCAGTTAATGCTTTGGGACCTGGTTTACCTACAGATGGCATACTGTACTCATATACAAATCATTCCAATGATCTGAGGGACTTTATAATGTCAAAGGATTCTTCAATCATTTCACTGCTTGTGACATTTAGATCTGCAGGCAAATAGAAGTGACAGTTTTCACAAGTCGTTCTTTCCAAACCTCAAAGTCTAAAATCAGTGACAGCAAGATTTCATAACTGTAGTAAGAAAAGCTTAAAACTTAGCTACAAGGTTGCAAATATGATTCACACAGCAATTGCTTCAAGGATGTCACTCACCCTGAACTCATCCATCATGGGATCCTCAGATTGCTTCAAGTAGGACAGGTCAAGACGACGCTGATAATCTTCCAAATGCTGGAAAAAATGTAATGAGGTTGGTCACTGATTAGCAAAACTCACTAGAGCCAAAGTTCAAGCAATCATGAGCACTTCCATGTGTTCAAATGCCTTGGATTCCTGCTCTCATAGGAACAAAGATGCCACAAAGCATCTCTAATCATAACAAGCATACAAGCCACAAGTATAGAGATTGCAGCTGTCTTCGACATGTTGCTTCGTTTCATCACATTCTTCCCAGCCCCTGATGCTCACTCCACTCCCCTCCTACCTGCTTGTTCTCGGATTCTTTAACAGCCTGATTCACGTGATTAAGGACTTGACGACAATGATCTGCTGCTTTCTTCACTTTCTCCTTCTCTTCAGGCAGTTCTGCAAAAGACCAAGAAACTGTAAAAACACTCTGTAATGAAAGGTGAAAGAGCCAGCAATCTAGTGCAGTTTGCTGACCTTAAATCTGAGAAAGGGACTCACGACAGAGTTCCAATGAAAACAGATAGTGACACACAAAATCATACTGTCCTCAACATATGCTTTGAAATCACATTTGCTTAGAAAACCTGCCGAGACACATGCAGTGGCTACCTAGTGAAAATACTTTACCTGTGTACTTGGCGATATTATCAAGCAGAAGGGGGTACTTAGTCAACCTCTGCATCTCAGTGGGAATGATATCCTTCAACTGCAACCGTCGACACAGTGGATTACTCTCAGCATCCTAAAATTAAACAGAACAATAACTACATTTGTCATTTTTATTAAGACTATAATTACCTGAACGTGTAACATCTATTCATCATACAAAAGTCTATTACTTCACTTTCCGGTAATTAAATACAAGACAAGAAATGCCAAGATTTATCATTCAGACAACACATCCCCTTTCCACTTGCAATTACATATAGGAAATGCTCATCACAAAAGCGTCTTCCTTCTCTCATTACTTCACGGAGGCCTTGTACCATCTCCAATCAATCTCAGTCACTGCCATACAGGCAAGACACCAGTTTAGTCTCTCATGTGATAGCAAAACTGTGATACATTTTTCAAAATAATCTCAAATCTTGTAATATCAAAGTTCTCCCCAGTCTATGGTAACAAAGGTAATGTTCTCCACTCCACGTGTCACGCATACTCAGCCCCTCTCTTGGTGGGGGGAATAGGTGTACCACATCTGTCTTTTGCCTATGGCATGCATTAAAACTGCAGTACTGCAGTTTTCCCCCCAGAAATACTAATTTCCCTTGGGAACCTCAAGCGAGACATGATCTCCTGCCTCGGACAGTATCTGCTTTCCTGCTTTCTATCAGGACATCCTGCACTTCTCAGAACTAAAGCCTCCTCAACCAGAAGTGACTAGCAGAGATAAACACAGCACTGGAAGTGATCCCAATCTGAAGGCAACATGAGACATAATCCCATTAATTATGATAGTTATCTATAGCCCTTCATTATCCTACACTGGCCATAGGCCACATCCTCAGGCAGCTTATACCCTTGCATAAAAATCACCTGCACAAAAGTCTGGAAGCGAGAGTCCTTCTTCTGTCGTGATTTGATGACCTCTAAAGCAAAGGGCTGGTTACTGCAGAACGTGGCAGTTGCATTTTTCAGCTTCTCCTCTGCTGATCCACTAAACTGTGTCAGAAACCCAAGAAAGTCATTTAGGCACAGTTAAGTTCAGCAAGTGCCCATGTGAACAGAAATATAGCCATAGAGCAGCATTAGTCTCAAAAGGGAAGAAATAAATGTGTTTGTCAAAATATTAAAACTAATTTACATGAAAGACAACGTTTTAAACAGCTTATTTTCTAAAACTTTCCTCTCCCCATTCTACTGAGGATCTCCTTTTCACCTCAAACTCTCCACATGTCTCTCTGCCCACAACATTTCCAACTCTTTTCATAATGCCTTTCCTATAAACAATAATAACAAAAATACTGCAAGTTCTTAAATACATTGCTTGTTCAGAGAGAATGCAGTGCCATGCCACCACGGCCAGCCATAGGGAGAGCAGATAAAATGCAGTTAGATGAATGAAAAAGATGATGAATCCCACCAGACTATAGGTCAGCACAGTCATAACCAAAGGTCTTGTTGTTTGGCAGGGACACCCATGGCTAAACATCAGAAGACAGCACTAACATCTTGTTTTCTAAATCACAATCTTACAATAACATGGCTAGAAAAAATGATAGCCAAATGAAGGACTGGGAAATGTGCAGCAGATGACAGATGGCTAATCTGTTACTGCAACTGCAAGCCTCTTCCTGTTCCTAGTACCAAATCTGTAACACAGCCTAGTAACTCCTGAAAATATTCACTGTCTGGAGTGAAATCCCATTTTTGATTTTAGTCACTGAGCCACAGCAATATTCAGGGATTGCCTTATAATGTCCAGCTTGCTTATTTTCCTACATTAAAAAAGTTGCAAAGAGAAACATCAACGCACAGGTTATTTTTTGCCTTTTCATAATATGCATGGCTTGTCTGAAAGAGCTTGAGGTATGCTGCTCTACTAGCTAGTTGTGATCTTTATTTTCTTTTTTTCTTTTCTTTTTTTTCCTTTTTTTTCTCCCCCCAGATCACTAGACAAGTTCTGAATACAAAAGAACAACAAAATTTGGGAGCCTTCTAAGATGGATTGATTTAGTAGAGAATCTACCTTTCTTCTGCTTCTGTCCTTTGGACTTCAAAATTTTGAACGGAAGCCTGCAACTATATATATACATAAACACACCCACACATTTATACATATATATTTATGCATATAAATAAAGTGCTATAAATTTCAAGACGTTCAGCTATGTAAGTTCTAACACGGTCTAGGACTGGAAATCAGTATTTTAACGATCTTTTAGCAGCACAAGCAACACGAGACAAATTTTAGTGCTACTGAAATAAAATGTCCTACTCCTATTCTCAAAATCCTTCTCTCATCTTCGTATCTCCACAGTCACCTTTCCGCTTCACTTGCGCATTATAAAGAAATCAATTTTTTTCTTTAAAATGATTCCTTTATGAAATGCAAATCCTATATGGAGTTCTTCCCGCTTTCTCTCAATGCTCTGTCTCTAGCCCAACGCCATCACAGAAATGATATTCCTCAGATATTCAATTCCTATTATCCTGGAATTATATCTTGGTTAATCTCTGGCTCTATTTATCACTTTAGCAAATGTTTTTTTAAAGAATTAGAAAGTAAAAAATAATGCAATTTACCCAGGAAAGCAAGTCCTCCCCAATCTGGCCAATAACAGAAGACTCGTTCCGTTTTCGGACAGCTTTCATTTGATCATTCAATGCAACTTAAAAAGAAAAATAAGAAGAAATATTATAATGTTTAAATCGTTTGCTTTAAGTTCAGTACTTATTTTAAAATAAGTACTTATTATTTTTAAAATAAAAACTTTTCTAGGAGAGATATTTGCAGTAACTGTAATATATGTAACAGAACATTTAAGAAAATGTCATATACTTCCTTTGCACTTCTTCTCTGTCTTCAGATCACCCCAGGAACCATTCTGGCTTTATTTTTCCCAGAGGCTCAATAGCACAATCTTTTAAAAACCCAGAGATAGTGTAACATACTTCCAGTCTTTCAGCTCTAACACTTAGTAATGAACTGCATAATTTTAGGAAATTCTGTTCCTGTTCCTTTCTCTAAACATAACGAAGGGCAACCCTTCCAAACAACCTCCAAGACATCAATCTTTTAGGGCTTTTTCATATTCTCTTCAACACAGTTGTAACTTCTTGAATGCTGCCCTATGAAGATCATTCATCAAAGCACGCTTTTTATCAAAGCATGAATCAGCACAAAGAGTCTACACAGATAAGTAAAAGCAAGTATCCAGAACACTGACACAGTCATTTTTAAATGAAGTATCCTTCTAAATCAGCGTAGGCAAAAAGAAGACCTTCTGTAATGCTCTTTCCACCTCAAGTACTATATGAGGTTGCCTCTCTTCTTTCAGGGTCACCTACATATTTTTTTTCCCCGGTATCTGCAGATCCTGTTGAGACTGCAAAACTGAAAGGCATCCCATATGTCCTTACCATGAAGCCCAAGGATATCCTCCAGATTTGAAAAGATTTTCCGTTTGTCACTGGAGTTCAGGATCCCTTCCCGGGTGACACGCTGGTAGAAGACATTATGCAGAACCTTCAGTGTGCGGACATGAGCTCTCTCTGTATAAAACAATTCTGAAGAGAAGGCAAGACCTGATTATAACTACTGCTTTAAATAGGTGTGCCAATAGTTTTAAATTTCAAGAACGTCAGAGCTCCAAAGGACAAAACTTAAACTTTGTGCTTAATAAGCTAGGAATAATATCCATCTCACCATTAATCACTTCTTGGCGCTTGATTTCATAGGGTTTCAGTCCCATCAACACTTCCCGGCTCACAAGTTGCTGCCAGTTGGGAGGGTCCATGTCCATATCAAAATCGTACAGTTCATCTTCACTTTGTACATCTGCAAAACCCACACTATCCATCCTAAGACAAAAAAAAAATCTGTCAAATAACTCCCTTTTTGGCACGGACATACGAAAGAGAGAACCTCTAAGTATTCATATTAGTTGTAAAGCATTATGAATATGCTCCTCCAGCAGGTTGATAGATGCTGGAAGCTAGGCATATTTTATAATTTTGCCCTTTGCAGAACAACTAAGAATTAATACCTATTCGCACAGTATTTTCATAATCCTACTTTTAATGGCACTGTAAAGTAATTTGCTTAAGGTCAAATATCAAGTCAGTGAAAGGGCAGGCTACAATTTCTTCCCTTTGTCTCTCTGCAGATGCAGAGCTATTAGCAACATACAGACTTGGAAAGAAAAACGGGAATCTCAGTTCCTCAAGCAATCCATTCCAATCAGTGCATACAACAAGCAGTGTATTTCACTCATTGATCAAAAGGTTTATCTACATATAATTAGCTTCACTTGCCCTATATCTGAATCCAGTGTCTCACTTCATATACAAATTATTTAAGGACAGGAAAGATCACCTAGGTGACTGTAGTCATTCAGAACCGGGAACATCACTGCATTCTACTTTAAACGTGATTAAAATCTCAACAAATTCAGTGAAGTTAAAGCAATTATAAGCATACTCACTTGCGAAAAGTCTTTGGTGTTCCCATGTCAACCATTCTACAAAGAAAGAAATGAGTTATTATAAGAATACTTACGCAAGCATTTTACCCCACTGAGCCATTCAGCAAAACTCCAGATTTAAGTCCTACCTTCTAACTGAACTGTTCTGCCCATCTGTCAAACCTAACCTAAGGCTTCCTGACCTACAGACAGCTCTCTAGTACTATACTGCATAAACTTAGCATAGACATAAACCAACATTTCCTATTTGTGCTAACAATGTTTAATACAAATTATGTCAATGGTAATTATACAGCNCCATGTCAACCATTCTACAAAGAAAGAAATGAGTTATTATAAGAATACTTACGCAAGCATTTTACCCCACTGAGCCATTCAGCAAAACTCCAGATTTAAGTCCTACCTTCTAACTGAAATGTTCTGCCCATCTGTCAAACCTAACCTAAGGCTTCCTGACCTACAGACAGCTCTCTAGTACTTTCACAGCATAAACTTACCATAGACATAAACCAACATTTCCTGCTTGTGCTAACGATGTTTAATACAAATCATGTCAACGGTAGTTATACAGCCTTGGCTGCAGCGCCCTTGTCACATCTACCCTCTTCTGATGCTCAAGCAACCAGGGGACCCACAATTACCTCTCAGATTCTCCCTCCTCCTCCTGCAAGTTTTCCAAAGGAGATGGGAATTCAAAAGTATTATTAGGTGTGCGGGGTGTACCATCCACACCATCGCTAGAAGGTAGAGCTTCTACAGTCTGCTTCGAGCCTAAAAGAGGAGTAAACAACTGTCAAGAACTGCACAAAAATCAAAGCACATAACACAATTTCTGATTCACAGCCTCATCAATGTAGAATGAGAAGAACTAAACTCATGTCTTGCTAAGAAAAGCTTCCATGAGAAGTCTTCCCATCTGACAGACTTGCCCTTACAACAGCAGACACTTGAGCCTTGAAACCAACAATCAAGTTTCTTGGGCTCGTCCTTCTTTAGTAATATCTTCTTACCTGTTTCACTGTCCTTGCTTCCCTCTGGAGAGGAAAAGGGACCTGCTGCCAAAGGAGACATTGGGTTGGCAGGCAGGTATACTGCCTCTTGTCCATCGCTGGAAGACCCGCTCTGGCGCATCTTGCCAGAATCTGGTGGCTCTGGACTAACAGAGGAGGCTGAAGATAAGTGCTTTGGATGACGTTGCTTCTGCATTTCCATGGCTCTGCCAACTGAACAAAGACAGGGCTATTAGACTAGCAAAAGCACTTTTACCAGCAGAGTGCTGTACTCTGGTTACTTCTTTCCAGCAGAATGGAAGAATCTCGTGGACAATTAATAAATTAGGCTTGTCTGTCTTAAAAACACGTCTCAAACCCCCAAATCTTACTGAATATTCTTAACAGGGATTTTTAAAGAACAGTAGAGACTTTAGCTGGACGAGCAGTAAGGGAACATATATTTCATCGTCTGACATACTTGCACTACTATCATGTCGACTTGGTCTCCTCGGTGGTCCCAAAATATTTGGGAAGCCTCTTCTCTTCCCTTTTTCCTCTCCTTCTTTCTCTTTCTTGATACTTTGCTGCAGTTAATATACAACAATGCAAATCAACAAACAGATATCTCATTTCATCAAATTAACTTATTTACTGAGATATTGACCAACTCTCCTGAAATCTAGCAGTTTGATATGAAAGAAGATTTCTGTATCAAGTCATCTAATTCAAGAATCAACATACTGCAAGGAAAGAGACAAAGGCACCATACAGGCAGTGATGTACAACAGGGTTAGCAGGAGGGAGCCAGAGCATCTTAAGGGACATATCTGATAAAAGGAAAAAATGCACAGTCTGATTTCCAACTCAGGCAGAGCTAGAAACCACTTTATTTCCTAGTACGAGACACCGCTTTCATGAGACCAGTAGCACTTTGTTTCTATAAGGGTCAATATCTTACAACTCCCAAACTCCAAGAGCATTAGGTCATGAGTTTTTGGGCACGCTGGAAGAAAAACTTGGGAAGAAAACTAGAGAGAAGGAAGAACAGTTAGAATTTAGGTAGATGAATAAAGAAAGTAAAAAAGGCTACTATTCACTTTTAATTTAGGTTTCTGCCAAAATATGCAGAAACTAATTTCAAATGTCAGGTTTTCTGTGCAGCTCTAAGATTGCAAAATCATACCACCTTCCAATGTATTAAAAGTGGATTTTGAAATCTAATCAAACACACATACTGAACACCTTAAACAAAACAAAAACCACACACCCACACTGGACAAACACTTCTACCTTTATCTTTGGCAAGAAACCAATACGGCCACGCTTCTGCTCTAGATTCCGAGGCTCTTTAACTTTGACTCCCAGATGTTTCATGTAAGTAAGAATCACATACTGCATTGTGGAACTGCAGAACACATACAGAATGAATAATTTAAAAAAAGATGGATGATAAGGATAAATGGGAAAAATAATTTCTCAAAATAATGAAAAAGGTCAAATGCAAAGGTTACAAGGAAGAACTAAAGGTAACACCTTTTTAGACTCAAAGAAACTACAATCAATTATTCTTTATATGAAACTGACTCAGACAATAACAGAATTTGTTCTCTTGTGAACAAAAAATGAAGTAAATAAAAAGTGTACCTGTCTAAAAGGTAAAATTAAAATTTGGAAAATTACACAGAAGATACAATACTGATAAATTAAATACATATTTGAAAGTTGCATAACAGTTTAGAGTTACAGTAAAAAAATCATTAACTATAAAAGGTTACTGTAGAGTATAGCAAAAAATATCCATACATGCTGCCAAACTGAACAAGGTGTTTGTATGAAGAATAAACGTCAGACCAAGCTGAAACAGATGGAAAATAACACCAAAAAGCCACATGAACTCTCAGTGCAGTAACTCTTTTCCAGATCTGGAACAAAAGCAACAAACTTTTGACTAAGAAGCAGCTCAGGAAAACTGCTCTTAATTCAACCTAATTATGGAAGCAGATTTAGAAAATGAGAGTTTGTGAATGCAGCCAGAAGAGGGCTGTCTTGTTCCGCTCAGCAGAAGACAGCCTACAAAACAGTGTCAGCAATGACATTCTTACTTAACAGCCTAAGCCCAGAAAACTTGCATTACCTCCTGTCTTCTTCTAGAGGCTGAGACGTCATCCTAAAAAAAGAAAAAAAATGTCAGAAGCTGTGTCCAAAGTGTCCTTTGGAATTAAAAATCCTAAAGGCTTCAGCTAGGAAAATTTGGCTTTGCTTGTCTTAAAAGAAAAATGCTTCTGAAGCTATAGATTAACATATGTTCAAGACAAAAAATGGGATTTGGATCTAGTAATGCACCTATCAACAAGAGAAGCTCTGCTCCAGGTAGTTCAACATCGCCTCCTTGAAAACATACATAGACTTAATTATTACAACTATTTATTTAACATGCTACTAGCTTACTTTTGGCTACTACTAAAACACACGTTGGGAGCAAACTGGGGAAACAAAGCAAAGGTAGTGATGTCACACTCTTTCGAGTTCCCAATTCCTTTGTTCTGTTCTTAGGTTCAGAATGGAATGTCTCTTACTCTCACAATTAGACTCGCTGTTACTCACAAGACTTCCTCAATTTTGGCAATGATCTGTTCTGCGCATGCTCTTTCCTTCTCCACTGCATTTCGGTCACGAACTCTTTCTGCATCCAGTTTGGTCAGTTCACCTTCTGCCAAAGTCAATCCCATGCTGCGCTTCTGCCTGAAATTCAGGGGGAGGGAATTACCATTTGAAATTGGATGCTGACCTATCATAAAGAAAATAAGGTGTTTGTAGAGTGCCGAAACCAGCATCAAAAATATTCAAGGATTGGTCACAGGGTGACCACAGAGGCCCTCTTCAGTGCCATTTTCTTATTCAGTCCAAGATGATTGACTGTATTCCCTGAGTTTCAATTTTCCTGGTATTGGAATGTGCCCATTGACTGAGGGCACATATAAACTTCAACAAAAAGAAAACTTACCTGAAATCTTCCAGATGCTTTTGAACTTCTGGACAGACTTTATCCTGCATAGTTTGTATGTAGTGACGATGAAGCTCTTCAGGAATGAGTTCTGGCCTTCTTTTGTCTGAAATTCAGGAGTAAAACTAGATAGATTATCCTTTAGAAAAACAGAGCCCACTCTACCTTAGGATAACATCACTCATAGACACACTTTAGCCCACTCAAAAGTACCCTTCAAGTTTTGCCTTGAACTTGCTGATAATAGGAACTTAAGTACATTATGCATAAGCAGCTTTGGTCACATCCAGTATCAGACTAAAAACACACATACTCATGTAACTCAGTGCTTACCCCCATATTTGCATGTATGTTCTAAGCCCTCCTCAAAAAAACAGATTAAGCATCTACTTATTTTTCCCTGATACATTACACTGTACATCACAAGCACTTCAGAAACTTGCTTAACAGCCTTGGTCAGTAGAAGCTGATGAAGTAAAATATCCTAGCAAAGAAGCCTTACCTAGATCTACAGAAATTTCATCTGGAACTGGAACTTTCAGATTCTGCAAAAGAAAAGGAAGACTGGGGGAACATACACAACAAACCATCCTATTAAGCATAAACCTTACAGCAAAATCCCCACAAAAGCTGAGATCATATGACCTAAACACTTGAAGGTATCACAGAGAAAATTCCTATTCTCTATACATATTAAATTATGTAAGAATTCTTTCAAAGCATATGGTATTAGCCTCTGCTGCACTCCCATAGTCTAATTTACAGTGGCAAGAAAGTTTTTCAGGCTTTCTAATAGACACGCACAATTTTACAACCCCTGCAACAGTCCCATCAACACATTCAGTAGTTATTAATGAGAAGACAATGTATAATATGTAGACTTAACCTTACATGACAAGATCATTTCTTGTAGCAAATAATGCTTTGCCAGTGATTCACGAAGTTAACCAAACACCTGAGGCTCTATACTATTCATTTTCTCATATTCACTGGAAATATTTTTAACAAATGCTTTTGATTCTGGAGGACCCAGATCATTCCTTTTTCCCCCTAGTCTGAGGGAGAGGAGGAACTTGCTCTCTCATGTCAACTTGCTAGGTATGTTTGAACAGGAGGAAACGATTGAAACCTACTGCAGCTCGGTCCAAGAAGAACTGGTAAAATTCAAGGAAGACACGCCGAGTCTCTTTGGAGTTGGTCTGCTTGTACAAGTCTGTGTAAAGGTAGCATAACTGTGGGAAACAGGAAGGGAAAAAATGAGTACCATGATTACTCTACTAGCAACCCTTCTGAATTTTCTTTCACACTTCAAGGAACTCAGCATGCTCGACTGAAAGACTTCCTTCAGCCACCCAGACTGCATAGGAAACCTTGATTAGTCAGCTAGGCTATCCCTGTAGCCAGTAAAGGAAAAGAAGCATCAGACTTTCCCTATAGACAACTAATCCTGCTTTTCTAACATAGAATAAAACCTTTCAGGAGCTAAACACCTGTTTTCAAATATCTGAATTAGAAAAAAAAAAAAAAAAGAACAGTTCTATCTGTGCTTCTCTTCATCTTATATACCCCCATGCCTGCCCAAGATCTGCATTTCTCTCCTTGTTTATCCAGCCATGAAACTGATAATGTCACGCAAGAACAAGGAGACACTTGAAGAACGTAACTAATATGAGAGATTTGGCTTGGCGGAAACAATTCCAGAATATCTTACTAATGCTGCAGGGTCAAACTGGGACACCACATGATGCAGAAGAACAGCCAGGTGAGCTGGGCGAGATTTCAGGAGCTCAATGTTTTGAAAACAGCTGCACTGTCCATTAATCTGTAGAGACACATGGAAACTACTTCAATTACTCAAGAAAGCTACTGTGATGAAAAAAAAAAAAAAAAAAATTCTAATGGTTTAGCTACTCGATTATTTAAAACAAAAACAGATCAACTCCAGAACCTGTGAGATGCTGTTGAAGCATCCCAAGAAGGAATCTACATAGCAAAACTTATTTTTAATGCTCTTCTGCACACTGAATATAATATAATGAAATATAGTTCAAATATTTCAGAATAAATAATACTAAAAGCTATAGCAGATGTATTGCTGTAACATTAAGAGAGGTCTGTCAATAGAAAAGAAATAAGCAAAAAGAAATTACATAAGGCAAATGACTTTCTAGAAGCCTAAGGTTATAAGAAGAAAGAGAGAAGAACAAAACATCAAAGATTACATATTAAGAAAAACTGCTCAAGTATTATGATTTGGCAGCATTAACAGTAACAAGGAATCACATTCCATAATTCTTAATTCACCATATGAAAACTATTCAATAAAAATACATCATGCAACTCAAAGTTTAGGCACAGAGGAAAACAATTTTTGTAAAAGAAGAAAAAGGACAGCTGAGGCAAAAAGATGGCTTTTAACTGTAGAAAACGTGATTCTCACCTGTTCCTGTTCATTGTCAAAGTCGTCATCTTCTGCTCCAATGATCTGAGGTCCCATACGGGAAGAAGGACTTCCAACACTGGACTGAGAATCCTGGTACAAGTCGGGATGGGAGGAGGGAAGGGAAGGGAAGAAAAGTACAGTGCTATTACTCTCGTGGGACAGTAAACCTTCACCAACTCAAAAATATTAATTCTCCTCTACAGAAACTCAAATGACATTCCTGTTTAGGATGCTTCTCCCAAGTTGCAAGTGTTCAGAAAAGTCAAACCAGCAGATTCAAACATTGCTCAGCAGTCACATGTTTGTTGCTGTATTCTATGTTCATCCCATCTCAAGGCCATCCTTGATAATGCTGGTCTCATCATGACTGAATATCCTAAAGTAAAGATTGTTTTCCTTTTCGAGTTGGATTCAAGGAATAAACTTTGTACAACAGCCCTAGCTATTTTAGCTCCAGCTGCTTTACTGCTGATTATATATTTCTCATCTTTTAAATGGGCCTGTTCTTAAGTGCTATAAACATTTATTCAGCTAATTAACGTTCCCTGCACAAATTTAATTGCATTTTATTATCTAGAGCAACGTTTATGCATGCTTCATCTAAAAAGTAGAGGAAAAAGAGCAAGATTTTAATAGGCCCATTACAGGAGAAGCTGTTATCATGCTTTATGCTTTGGACTTACAGTATCTTGAATCTCAGTCTTCTCTGGGCTCTCATCCAGATAAATCCGATCCTTCAGGCCACTCCGAGGACTCTGGGAAAGAAGTTCAGTTCTGCTGAGTACCAGCAAATCCAGGAAAGTAAGAACTGTATGGTTAAGTGCTTCAGCCACAACAGACAAAACTTCTCTTTTCTCACACAGTGGACTGTTGAACAGCTGAGGCACGAACAGCTGAACTCTAAACTGTATTACTCACACACACAGTTTCAAAAAGGGAAGCCCAGATACTATAGCTCTAGAATGCACTGAAGCAATTTCAAAAATAAAGTTTCTAAGATTAAATAATAACAGTGTTACAAAAACTGCTCTTGCACCTCATCTTGCCCTTTTCTTTCTCTCCATGTCTTCTCATAGTTTATGTGCTATTCTTGCTGTCCCAATGCCTTCATGTTAATCAGCTAGTATCTTAATTAACGATTAGATGTGAAGGTGCTCCAATAAGAAGCCTACCTGAGGACACAGATTGATAACTGATGAGCAGACTAAGCACTTACACTGTTGGCAATAACTGAAGTTCATTTGATAGAAGTAACACTCTTGCTCACTTTTATGGCAAATTGCCCACTGCCTAGCTCTGAGTCACAGTTACCACAAATGGAATATTAACGTGCTCTTAAAAGAAGCTTTAATTTACATCTCTCAGCTCTGAGAAAGATTTTGGCACCCATCTTTCTTTGCCTCATAACAAGGAGTACGCCAGGGAAAACAACATCTTGGAAAAAAAGCCCAAATGCACAGTATTTTTTTCCGAGTAGCTAATCAAAGTAGGTGCTTCCTTAGTGTTGGTGTGTACTTAGAAGCTTATGCTAGTAATACATAACACTACTGAGAGACAGCATATATGAGAAATATTCAGGACAACACAAACACAAAAAAGCTGTACCAAAAAAAAGTATAGAAGCAAGATGTAGAGATGTTCAATACTCACATCAGCAATGTCACTGTTTGGTCGGGAGCTATCAGCACTGTAATCCAGTTTGCTCAGAACATCTGCACTTTCTGCTTCTACCTCACTGATCTGTAGAGATTCTGTTACAGATTTAGAGGACAAAACTCCATCCTGAAAAGATAAAGCAAGTTGGGAGACAGCGTACAGCAACCTGAATATTTCTACAGACATTAGCTCTTTCAAAAATCACTCTTTATGAAACTCATGTATTCAAAAGAGGCTGACATGTTTTTCAAAGCAAAGGCAAAAGAAAGTTTTCAGGGCTCAACCTCAAACACAGATGAAAAAGGAGAAAAATAATTTCATTTATATATTAAAAAAAACTGTTTCAAGCTTCTAATTACACATTCTTCACAGTAAGAATGACTTCACAGGTTTCCTTTAAGCTGCATTGACTAAAAGGCTAATAAACACATCAACATTTGCATGTGCTGCTTTAAAATCAGTTTCTCAAAGAACATTCAGAAACCCACTGTAACATCTAATTCAAATACTGACATTGCATTCTATTGTGTAACAGTTTCCACAAGCCTAATGACAACTCAAAACTCTAGAGGGTGCAATCTGCCTGTGGAAACACGGAAGAGCTTGGTAGGGAATTCCTGCTTGCCCAAAATACCATCATGCCCGAAGAATTTTCACCTGGAACACGCTGCAGAGAAGCCTGACACATTCTGTTACCTGAGTACAGCCTGTGGCTTTGGACAACCGCTCCTGCAGCTGAGGAATGTGCTTCTTAGTTTCCTGTATCTCTTTGAGAAGTCGTGAGGTGGGTGAGCGGCTACACTCTTCTTGCAGAGACTGAAACATAATTTTATGAACTTATATTCAATTAATCCTCACTATCAAAACTTACATCTACAACCTGTTACTAATATTCATTAACACATTTAGTAAACTGCACAGTTGCACTGTTTATATAGCTCTTCTCCCTTTCCTGTGCAATACGCAAATATGAACATTCTCAAGCTTTACTCAGGTTAAATCGCAACCACATTGAGCACACACTGGAAGGCACAAAAACACAGTATCACCAAGAACTGCCATATAGATTGTAGCTCCTAGTGAAAACTGACTCTCAGTGAGACAAAAAGATGCTTATGTGGCCTAGCATTAAACCAGGATGAGACAAGTTTACATTTAGGAAATCTTCCACACTTCTTTCCTACCCTGTCAGGGATTAAAATCCTCAAGAGATGATCAGTAAGAGGATCAGACACCTCTGATATTAGTCTAATGCACAGTAAAGCTAAGCTGGAACACAAGCTACGCAAGGAAATGAGAATGCTAGCAACTAATGCCTCAACAGCCCACATTTACAGTAACAACATCCTTTTCCCTTTCCTCCACCCCTCCTGAACATAAGCAACTCCAGTACCTGCAGCCGTTCCTGCTCTTTCTGTAGCATCTTTCTCAGAATCTCCACTTTCTGGTTGTGGACAACATTGTTCTCCTCCTAGGAAATAGGGAGAAATTAAAGAGCCATTGCTTTTTTTGGTAGATCTAGAAGTAGGGAAGGAAGATGGGGAAATGGATATGCCCACTTCGCACCTACTTCCTCAACGTGGTCACTGAAAGTCCTACAAGAAGTGATTCAAGTTTCTCATGCCCACCCCATGCAGGATATAACCACTCATTTTCACTTTTGAACATAGCTATCATAGCTATGACCTAATAACCTCCTCTTTCTCCCTGCAAACTGATGAAAGGTGTTTGCTTATTTTACTTTCTTCTCTCTTCTTTGCCATGTGTCTGTGTACTATACAGTCCAATTGTCAGAAGTTAGGGAATAACTGGCCTGGACCAGACATGGGAAAAGATCACCTGTTGCAAACTGCAGCAGTGTATCTCAAAGACAATCTGTGAACAACCCTCAGCTGTCTTTGCATTATATTAGATGGGGCAGGATATTTACTTGCAAGATGTTTTTTTTTCCAAGTGGCTAAATGCCCACTGGGTGGCAGAACAAAAATTCCAATTCCAATTTGTGATTTGTGCAAGAACAACAAAACAATTCCTTTGAGGGAAAAATACATGACTACATTTTTTCCACTGCTAAACTGGTTCTTTGGAAAGAACACTTACCCCCACGAGTACTGGGCTAGTAATCCTTTCTGCATTTCCTGATGTGCCAGGCGAATGAGGAGATGTCATGATTGGAGACATATGCCCAAATGCTGCCACATCCACTTCAGAATCAGCTAACGGAATTTGGGGTGACCCTGGTGGGCGCCCCTGAACAGTGAGAGCTACATAGGAACCCGCTGCAAGGGGAACAAGAACAATCCACCCTTCAGACACTTGGTTAACATTTACTCCCTCCCAAAAGACAAAACTCAGAGGCAGCTCTTCACCTCCATTTTTCACACCAGAAACCTGGGAGCATTGTCAACTCCACTCCAGATACCTCCATTTAAATTTCAAGTAATTCAATGCCTTTCATCATAAACAGCCTTAATGAAAGCACACAGTGCAATTTGTGGCCCGCCAAGTTAAACTATTAACCATATACATGGATGAATTACCTCAAATTTAATTTTACTGCATCTGTCTCATACACATCCAGCATCTCTCAGATCAGTCTATAGCAGTCAACAACTTAGGTACTTAGCCTTTGCCACTTGATAGCTGAATTTTTTAAAAAATATTCTTTTAAAAGTATTTTAAAATATTCTTTTAAAAGTACCTCTTTCATGCTTTAAAGAAGCACAGTGACAAAAAGAAATAGTAATCCACGTTTACTTACACTTGATCAGCTTTACCACTTCCAAATGGTTTGAGTGTGTTACTAGAGTGCCATTCACCTGTGAGGAGTGGGAAAAAAAAAGCATTTTTAGTGAGATGTTTGAACCTCATAGGGTACTAGACTCACCATTAAAGTTCTAAAATGGTCAGGTTCTCCACAGCGAAACTAACACTCAGCAGTGAACTTCCAGTGGTTACTGCACATCCCCAAAATAGGAAAAATTAGACAACCTACTATCCCCTGGAATGATGTAACCACCACTGCAGACATATCAATTACATTTTTCAATGAAAGCATTAATTTAATACAAAGAGTCGATTTTATGAATGTTTTGAATGCCCTTACCTTGATAATTCTATCACCTGTCTGTACTCCAGCCCGCATGGCTGCTCCATCTAGAGGGCAAGAAATAGTTAAATTCCAATTTAGAATAGATTTTAATAGAGTCACTCAACACAAAAATGGTTTGAGCACTTCTGTAGTTCCGTGCAAAATTACTTCCCATATTCACCCAAGCTTCCCCTTCCTCCATCAGTGGGTAACTAGGCTGCGGCAATTCTGTTCTCATTTCGCAGCAGATACATCAAGCCACAATCCCACAAGGTTACATGCGCTCATTTTACTTCCCCTTAAGTGCAAGCTCTCAGTTTCCAAACACGTAAGAGGCAGCAGAGGGGATTCACTACGTTCCAACATTGCAAGGATGTCCTGGTACACCTATTCCTATGTTTGTGATAGCTACAGTCATCCCAATCTTAAGGAAGGAATTTGCAGTCGTCTTCTCCAGTTCACGCATGCATTTCTTAGATTCACATGAAAATGCTGCTCTCTGGCTAGCATGTTTAACATGTCTGCTTACCTTCTTTGACTGACTGCACGAAGACTGGATTGTCTCCACTGACTGTCAGCCCAAATCCATTTTCATCCCGTTGGATAACGACACATCGTTGAACAAGACCTGCATAAAAAGGTGGGAAAAGGGCAGAGGAAAGAGGAAGAGAGAAATACAAAGAGACACAAGCTAGGCATCAGTCCAAAACCTTATCCTCTGAGATCATCACAGAGCACCAAAAGAAACTGGTACAAGACAACAGAAGGGAAAAATATATGAAAGACAGAAACAGGGCATCAGTCCAGAAACAGATAGGAATGTCAGGACAGGTCAAGCTTATTGCTTCAGTTACACAAAACAGAGATATACAACAGCAGAGATGCAGACAGCTCCGGCACATCAGACACAACTTGAGGTAAATGCAACTTTTTAAGAAGAACAGCCATATGCATGAACCAATTTCCCTCTGTCTATATCAATAACTCTTCAAAACATGACATAGGGCTGTCATGTTCTAACACACCCTCAAAAACACCAAACACATTTTTGCAGGCTACTTCTAAAAAGTCACTAGCATCTCACACTGGCATTAAATCATATTAAAACAGAATTATCAAATCAGTTTTACTGATTCTCAGCAAAAGCTTCCTCTCAGGACACTTTCTATTCCAGATGACAATATCCCACCCAAATAGAAGAGTAGCAGTGAAGAAGTATAAGCTGCTTCCATCAGACTTAACAAGCCTTCAGAAATCAGTATCTTGATTCCCAGCAAGCTCTTGAAGCACAAGGCCAAAACCCCAGGTGCTCCGAGTCCCGTTCTGTTCCTCAACTTGCTGAGACATCAAAAAACAAATCACTGTGTGCCCCGGTGTTTGGAGTACTCAGAACACTGGGGATATAAATACTGTCGCAGACAAACGTATTTACTAGATGGCCTGCTCTATTTGTATAATGTTCACCTGAGAATGAACTAAGCTTGAAGCACAAGGCCAAAACCCCAGGTGCTCCGAGTCCCGTTCTGTTCCTCAACTTGCTGAGACATCAAAAAACAAATCACTGTGTGCCCCGGTGTTTGGAGTACTCAGAACACTGGGGATATAAATACTGTCGCAGACAAACGTATTTACTAGATGGCCTGCTCTATTTGTATAATGTTCACCTGAGAATGAATCAAACCAAACCAAAAAAAACTAGAAGCCCCAGCATATTCTTTGCAGAAGGGAGCACTGTTTCAGAAGCGTCTGCAGAAGGCCTACCACAATGGAGCCTTTATCTTACAAAGTAATTCTGTAAAATACTTGTAGGATATTTTCTTATTTGCATAACCAGAACCCACTAGCTGCTAAAGAGCTCCCTTATTTTTAACACCTTGCTTTGCTTCTTCATTTCCAAAGCCACATCAGGCAAAATTTGTACACTGGGATCTTGAGAAAGCACATTTTTCTTTCAAAATCAGATACCGAAATTGTAGCAGTGTCATTTAACATGGAGGGAGCAAAGGGAATTGTGAAGATGCTGCCCCAGCAAGACTGTCTCTTCTGGAACCATTTTTAAGGTGTGAGTGTGGAGTCATATCCATGTCTTACACCACTCCCGCAGCCGTACTGCTCCCTTCACTTCTCTAAGGCAACTCCTCATGGAAATGAGGAGCCTCAAGTGAAAACACTGTCTACCCAGTCAGCCCTGTTCTCCTCAAGCGCGACATGTGCGCAAATGCGGCATGGCGTGGGAGGGGTGGAAAAGGCTGAATTCCAGCACTTCAGCAGCAGCCTGAGCATAGCATCTTCTCCCCGGAACGCCCCTTCCCCTGGCAAAGTGGAAGCAACGATGCTACAGTGATTGGCAATAAGTTGGTAGAAGGTGAAGGCAGATTCGGGGGGGGAAACACCAACTTGAACACCCTCTTCACATGTTTAAGTGAAGAAACATCCCTCTCCGTCGTACCTCCCATTTTTATATATGACCAAGCTTCTTTAAGGCTCACTTCATAAGAATGATGCCTCAGGGCAGGGTGTGGGAAAGAGAACATATGCTATTTCATAAAAACAGCTCGTTTTAAACTCCACTGCCAGATGTACAGGTTTTATGAGTAAGACACTAACTAATCTTTCGACTCATAAAAACTTTCCTTCTTTAAAGGCACAGCGTAGTCCACTGCATTTCTCCCTTTTCCATAACCAATATCCCTTGGGTCTAGTGCACTGCTAAGTGTCCTCCTTGAATGAACATGATGCCCCAGCAAAGGTAAAGTATGTGGAGATACACTATAAGCTGCGCTTAGGGAGTATCATTTAAGTTGCAGGAATAGTAACACTAAATGTTTTCCCACCATCAGTCTCAATTCGACTCAAGACCACCTTTTATTTTTATAGGACAAACAACCTCACCCGCCGAGACACAACTGACGTTAGGACTACGTGAACCCAAATTAGTCAGTCCTTGCCTTTTCCCTGTACTTGATCACTTCATAAAAGAAGCTGGCACTTAACGCTTTCCTAACACAACACAGAAGGCTGGAATGAGGTCCAGGTAACCAGCTGAGCAGTAAAATGCTTGGTGGAGGTGCACAGCCACTTTGCAGTGATTTTATTGGAGTTACTGGAACATTTCTTTAGACAACACTATTCCCTGTGGAACCAGATCAGCTTCCATACTGCTTCCCATCTGCGGCAGATAGACTAAAAGGAATAAATCCTCCTGCCTACTGTTTCACTCCGCCATGAGAAAAAAGCAGCACAGGACTGCCCTAAACTTGTCATTTGCTCACTTCTGTTCTTTAGGCAATGTACATTCAATGTGAAAACTGTCTAGCGTTAGAATTTTAAGAACAAAGGCAGCCGCATTTTCATAACCTATGTCTTGTACCTTGAAGAGCTCATTAGGCTCTGAAATTGCCTGAAAGGAAAGCAGCAACCAGTGAGAGCCCAGCACTGACACGCAGTCTCAGTCTCCAAGAGCCCTTACCGTCGCGTCTTGAAATTGCAAGCACACACAGGAAACCTAGCATTAGACTACAGGGTGAAATGTAGCAACTTCACCCACCGTAGTTAAGTCTGTGAATTTTGTGCAAGTCTAAAGACCAAAAGTGACGCCAGACTCAGGTCAGTAAGCAGCAATCAGCTTTTCATTCATCTTGTTTTTTACTTTTGCATTCCAATTCTTAGCGTTCCTTGCACAAAAACCAAAAGCCAGTCACTTCCAAAGATCTTACTACAATATTCCATTTTTGCAGCTGAAGCTTAGTAAAGATTACGAAGTCTACTGAATTCATTATTGACAATAACAAGCATCATACCAATACTGATCTTATTTCACGTTTATTTTCATGTTAAGACATCCCAGTGGCAGGAAAAAAGCACACAACACTGCAGCTATGTTTTCAGTATGCCAAATCACACTACATATTCATATTTCAAGTGAATATTTAAGATTCAGGGGGCAGGGGAGAAAAACTCAAAAATCCCCTTTCATCTTCATGCATATCAGAATTCCCCAAACTCACTGGTATTGCCTCAAGCCAAGAGCACAGTCAGACAAATAACTGCACACTCTAGTTGAGCGAGTTTGAAATTGGAAAGGAAAGCTGTAAGAAACACAAGCAGTTAGGGGGAAAAAAAGTATTACAAGAAAAGCTAAGACAACCAGCTTTTCAATAGGTGGCACTACTCCCTCCAAGACATGGTGGCCCCAGCCTCCACCCCTGCTGCAAGTGTCTTTTGGACAAGAGGAAAGGGCAAAGTCCCAACTCCTCAAGGTCACTGAGATTCCAAGACAAAAATGATGATCTCGACCAGTTTTGACAGACACATTTTGATTATCCAAAAGTTTCTTCAGTTACAGTATTTTCTCTGCTTTTCTACAGATCATAAATATTTTGAAGCTCTTCAATAAAACTCAAGGTTTTATTCCCGTAGCAGTGCAGAGCAAGCAATGCAAGAGTTCATCCTGAAAACCTGACTCACAAGAGAGACTGCAGACATGAACTACATCTTCCATAGTATAACGTAGCTTTTGCTCTGATCAGACTCTGTGGGATACTGCATGGGAGGAGACTTCTGAACTATAACCTCCCTGAAGGCATTAGGCCACAATGGGAAAATTCAATTTAATATAGAAGTGAAGTGAATCATTCAGTAAACAAAAACATACTCTTTGGGGGTTTGAGAACGTCCACATATTTCACTTCGGTTGGGAAGCTTTAGAGTTTCTATAAAATATTTCAGAATACTTCCTCCATAAAATAAATAAAATGAAGCTATCAGCTTTCATAATGAAAGCTTCTCATAGGACAAAATTCTGAATTTCACTTAATTCTAGTTATTAACACAGCCTTCCTACCAAATGCCATATTAGCAGCATTCTTCAGATTCCTCCACTAACCCGGTAACTGAAGTCATGTAAACTCAAAGGCAAATGGACACTATCTGAAATTAGTGCAGTACATAATGTTTTGATAAAATTGTTAATAACAATGGCACTGAAAACCATTCATAATGCACGGCTTGGTAACCTTTCTGGAAACAAAGAACAATGTATTTTAACCATTATAAACAGGACTATCTGCTCCCATGGAAACGACACATTCAATCCCTGTGGTCGAGTGCCCCTTGCACTCCAAGCTGTTTCTGGCTATTATAAGGGTAGTGATGAGGGGGTCCCCAGGGCCCTTTTAAAAGACTGCAAAGATGGTGGCCACAGCACAAAGACACAAGGCTGGGAAGAACTGCAAGAAACAAAACAGGAAGAGCGAAGAAAGATTCTCCAGGATTCCATTGTAAAGCAAGTGAACAGGGACCAAATCCAGACTTTCAGCACAGAAAAGAAAAATGTCTGTCCCAGAGGTGGACAGAGCGTGCACCAAGCCTAGCCTAACTTGTGGGCCTGAAACGGGTCACAGTGCTAAACAGAGAAAAGTGTCTTTGGAGAGCAACTAAATCATGGGAAATGGAGAAGGGTAACTGATAACTCACCTATCAACCCAAAAGCTAATTTTAGATTCAAATTTGTTTCAATAACATGAATTCTACTTCAAGAAACAAATAAGCAGCATTTGGGAAGGTTATGGTGCTGATTAGTAAACTACAGCAGTTTAAAATTACATTCAGCCTCTCCCCTGAACATCTAGACTTTGCTGAATGCACAAAAATGACTTGGTTAGATTTATGAAAGAAAATTGATATTACTTTTGGTATCACAATAAAACAAATCATAATGATTTTTCTACCTAACAACCCTCTTTCAAGCCACTCATGTACTTCAAGATATTTTGGCCTTAATAAAGAATTTCCAGTGGTAAGAACACAGATGTACATAAAAGGTATACCTCATTTTCCTGATGCCATTCAAGAATTTTCTATTATTCACTATTATCTACTGGCAAGCCAAAGAAAGAGCCAGTTAACATTCAGTCACCAGCAAGAAAAATATCTGCATGGTAGCGGTACATTTTTAAATAGTCAGGCTCCATCCAGAGCCTGTATGCATACCACAGAACTTGGGAAAAATAGAAGGAAGAGACAGAAGGCAGAGCAAGGTCTAAGGTAGAAAAGGCCCCTGAAAGAAAGGAATAGTGGAAACTGTGCCCATAGATCCTGGACATGGATAGAACATCTGCATGAAACTTTGGGGGCAGTAAAAGCTGAAGTTAGGAAGTCATTTTTCTTTCCTCCGTACCTGAAAATCCAGGACAGTGCACAGACTGGGGGAGAAGTATAAACACAGATACATTCCAGTAGGCATACCAAATATTTCCCGTAATTAACCTGCAACAGCTTGACAGAACCTCCAGTACATTACGGGTGAGCAACATTAGGCAAAAAACTACTGACTGTTCAAAACACAGCGATCTAGTCCTGGCTGTGCTGTCACAAACCACCATTCACCTAGCGCGGGGAAGAACCGGTCACAACAGAAGCGTGGTTGAAGCTCCACCCCAAAACAGATGCTTTTCAAGCAGGTCTTTTCCTTACTCACACTTTCTGAGTATGGGAGAAAGACACACAGGCTTGAGCAGCACCGGTGACTTCAGTTGAAGCAAATTAACACACACAAAACCTGCTTACAGTCTTTGAGGAAGAGTCTCTCGCACCTTAGGAACATGGCTGTCATGTTATTACTTGCTTTATTTTTTTATTATTTGTGAATTGGAATTCCACTGGAATTCCAATTCCATAGAAGAAACAGACTCTGCCTCTGTAAATTGCATCAACTAAAAATCTTCTGTTAATTTACACATCAGTGCAAGTTTGGAGGGGGTTTTCTTTTTAATGCTCTTCATGAGAAGAGCTAGGATAGAGTGCTTTTATACAATATAGATGTTTAAGTAGTTGGATCACAGCAATAAACACCTATTTGTTTTATTCTTGGGGAATACTGAAGTCAATACTGGAAGAGACATTGATTTTTATCACTCTGCCCAAAAGTCAGTAGGAAAATATGCAGCTAGAAAATTCTCAGCAGAGAAAAATCAGAATGTATCACAGACTATTTTACATGTCAGAAAAGAAGAAAAAAAGAAAAAAGAGAAAAAAGAAAAAAGAGAAAAAAGAAAAAAGAGAAAAAAGAAAAAAGAGAAAAAAGAAAAAAGAGAAAAAAGAAAAAAGAGAAAAAAGAAAAAAGAGAAAAAAGAAAAAAGAGAAAAAAGAAAAAAGAGAAAAAAGAAAAAAGAGAAAAAAGAAAAAAGAGAAAAAAGAAAAAAGAGAAAAAAGAAAAAAGAGAAAAAAGAAAAAAGAGAAAAAAGAAAAAAGAGAAAAAAGAAAAAAGAGAAAAAAGAAAAAAGAGAAAAAAGAAAAAAGAGAAAAAAGAAAAAAGAGAAAAAAGAAAAAAGAGAAAAAAGAAAAAAGAGAAAAAAGAAAAAAGAGAAAAAAGAAAAAAGAGAAAAAAGAAAAAAGAGAAAAAAGAAAAAAGAGAAAAAAGAAAAAAGAGAAAAAAGAAAAAAGAGAAAAAAGAAAAAAGAGAAAAAAGAAAAAAGAGAAAAAAGAAAAAAGAGAAAAAAGAAAAAAGAGAAAAAAGAAAAAAGAGAAAAAAGAAAAAAGAGAAAAAAGAAAAAAGAGAAAAAAGAAAAAAGAGAAAAAAGAAAAAAGAGAAAAAAGAAAAAAGAGAAAAAAGAAAAAAGAGAAAAAAAAAAAAAATATATAACACAGAACAAAAAACAGTAGAAAAATATGAAGCAAAAAAATTCTCAGCAAAGAAAAATAAGAATGAATCACAGACTATTTTACATGTCAGAAAAGAAGAAAAAAAGCAGAAAAAAAGAAGAAAACAAGAAGAAAAAAAGAAGTAATCCCACTGACTGCAGCCAAAACACAGCTGGGCATATATGTTTAGAAACATGAAATGCAGCAGTACTGCCCAGATTTAGCCTACATCAAAGGGTCTTAAAAGCCGGTAGGAGTCAGAGGACCAACTGCTGAACAATCTGTGACCGCTGAAGAGATTGGCACACATATATTAGTCAGTAGGTTACTAATGTGTGTGTGCCAATCTCTTCAGCGATCACAAATTAAGCACGCTTGTGACATAATGGTGGGATGGCAAGAGTGTCACGGCCAAAGATGCATCTGATATGAGCTCGAGAGCTAGCAGGCTGTGTTTGGTAGATGTTCTTTCCTGCAGCACATGCCTGGTGCACTGTAATAATATGCAGTTGCGGATATGCAGGTGCTGCCATCCCAAATTGTAACATGCCAATTTGTTCCAGTCTACAGACTCAAAAAACACAGTAATACCTAGCAAGACAGGAGTGCCAGGAAATCTACTCTCTTTTCTGAAAAAAAGGACAGTGAAGTTCATATGCTTCCAGTTTTTTGAAGTTACCTAGACATAAGGCTTCTCAGTTCCATAAAACATTCAAGGAAACTGAAGTAAGATTCTCTACGATAATGCAGAGAGATGAATTGCTAGCTCCTCCAGATTAACCTCCACAATGCAAGAGAGATACAGACACAAGAACTCTTCTGGAATCCAGTATGAGTTGTGTCTTCATACACAGCCAAGAATATTTGGTGGCAAAAGATCAGTAAGAAGAGCAGCCCCAGCAAGTTCCCTCCAACTACAGACGACAGCCTGTGCTTGTCACATACGAGTTAGTTTCCAGGCACTACAAGAACTACAAGCCGATACAAGTGAAGGAACATTTTGAACCCGGCTTCCCGCTCCCTGCTGCAGAGCCAACCATGCGGATCAGGTAAAGGGTAAAAGCCTTGGGCGCACAGACAGAAAGCATCAAGCAGACTGCAAAGGTGCAAGGCTGCAGCAGCTGCTTTAGCTTACCATACGTCTCGGATCTACTCTCCTCCGAACTAGACTTTGTCTTCTTGGAGGAGCTATCTGCACGAGAGCAGGAGAAAAGGAGAGAGAGATATAGAAAATATGGAGACCAAACATGAGAAAAAAAAACTCATGAAAAACAGACTGATTTATTAGGTTAAATCGTGCAAAACACAAATAAGATGTGAACAAAACATAGGTGAAACACTTGGAATAAGGTGTGAATTATTCAAGCATGAAGACACAGGTAACACCACAAAGTATCTGCTACAGAATCTAAACCAAAATAAACCAAGCTCTCTGCTATGCTAAAAGTGAACTACAGAGAATACTCTGGAAAAAAACATTTATCTCCAGAGTACAGAGTAGACATATGCATACTAGTTCAGCAGAATTCACCCCTTAAAAAGAAAATAAATTTATGAGGGGCTACAGTGGTCATCTGGTCATCTACCAGACCTGACTGCAAGCATCATGGCAGATAACCATTCTCAGAACAGAATTAGTTTCATCAAATGAAGATTAGAGAATTCCTAAGTTTACTTCTCAAAAATTAAGCCAAATTCTCTCTGCAAGGCAGGGCCTTCTCCCACCTAACACAACCTGAAGTAATTCTACATTATCTTTTGCCAAAGATAAAGGAAAAGACAACAACTAATTTACATTCTCCCCCCCATAGGACTTTTTTGTTGTTGTTTTCATAAACAGATTTTAAAAGTCTATTTTAATTATTTTGTGCACAGTAGGAAGGAGTCATGCAGCTAGTGGCAGGAAACATTAATGAACAGGATGGTTTATAAAACATAAGCTTGAACCACTTTGTGCACAAACACATTCTACAAGTTCTACAACCTTTAGATTCAACTCCCATCCCTTCCACAAGCCCCAGGGGAATGACTGGACTAAACAGCAGAATGCACAGACATGAAAAACGCACATCGCATGGGGCCAGGAGGCTCAGACAAGAGCCTGTCATGCATTTCATAAGCATACACAGTAGTCACTGAGTTAGTGTTTCAGAGAGAGAAGGAAAAAACCCTGCATGCATGCTCATTTCCAAGACAAGAGTGCACAGGCTGACCAGGTTGATCCAGACTTCACATAAGTTTAAAAAAAAATAAAAAAGGATATTGTATCCTTTAAAATAAACTAAATTTATTTTAAAATATATTATGTTCAAAAGTACAGATTAACTTTAGAGATGACAAAGAGTACTGAATCTACTGAAGTTTAGCTCCTCCACCCCCAAAAGAATACCAGTCCTGTCTGACATTAAGAATTCTGTCTCATACCTTTTCTCTACTAACTCATCCAAAAGAGCCAACTAACTGCCAACTGAAATTTCAGAGCATCTTTTTTGAAATAGGAAGTAGCTACAACTATTCATTGATAGCATTAATTTAGATTTATTCTTGCACAGTTAACAGTCACTTTGTAGATAAGCTTGTTTAAAAGCAAGCCCATACTCATTTCAATGCCTGGATGATTCAAAAAGGCTTTGCAATCATAGGGCACAACACAACTTTTGAAAACCACACTCATTAACACATCAGAACCCTTTTTATTCCAGGCAAACTGAAGTCTAGATTCTCATCTGTGAAGTTTTAAGACTTTACCTGTAGGATCAAAGTCGTGCGTACTACTGCAGCGTTCAACCTTCTGCTTCTTGTCAGCTGGAGACTCTCTGCTCAGAATGCTGCCATGTCTGCGTCAAACCAGAGAAGATGATCCTGACTACTGCACTGCAAACACACCGCTTGACTAGCCCTTTCTTCATAAATAAGCTTAAGGAGTTCCATTAGCTAACAGGGAACTTAGATTACAAAAATGTATGCATAAAAGATTTGTCTCAAAATTTATTCTGGCTCAGACTTTTTCAAGAGGAAAAATCATCTGCCTCACAATATCCAAAAGTGTATCTGGCTTCTAGGAACAGTTTCTTTAGTTTTTCAGACTTGTAGGAGCACAAATATTCCATTATGCAAAAGCTAAAGATATTTTACTTTAAAAGCAAAATAATTTTAAGTGACATACGTCTGAAAAAAAATCCTCAAATCCTCCTTAATTCCACCTCCCCTCTCAGAAGCTCTTAAATCTTTGTATGCAAAACTTAAAGTTTTAGATCAAAATCTCCCTTGAAGAAGGTGGCTGTACATCACGCACCAACCTAGGGTCACTTTCTCTGACCGTCTTTAATTCCAGATTAAACCAGTCAGCGCATATAGCTAATGCAAATGGTAACATTATGCCATGCATTGAAGTCACTCAACCAAGCATATTTTGGGCACCCACTCCTGACCAGATACTCAATTTCCACATGTCTGTAAGGGATCCCACTACACAGATGTTTGAAGCTGTATTTTCCTTTAAATTACTCATTCCTCAAAAACACTGTATCATAATGTGCAATATAGATAAGTTTTAAAATTCAGTAACTCACCTGGTAGGTTTTTTGAGAGGAAACCTGGAAAGAAGAAATAACATAAGTTTAATGAACTCTTCTTTTTGTTTTTCAACATCAACAAGTGTTTATCAAAACATAATATCAATATTTATACTTAAACACAAATAAACATGTCATACATCTGTAGTGCCCTAAAACAAGAACAAACAAGACCTTTTTGTTCTTATATTCTAGACAATCATTAGTCCATTACAGCTGATTAAAAGCAAAGATTACAGTTAAGGTCTTCAACAGAAGTAAAAGCAAAAGCAAAACTGGAGCATCTAATAGGTCTTTCTTTTCCATTAGTATAAGAGCTCATGGATCATCTTCCTCTCATAACAAATAGTTCCACATGCTAAGAATTAATAAGAGTTTGATTGCTGTGTCCTGTTGATGGATTTATTAGCTGGTAGGTGAACTCGAACTGAAAGTTCTCCCATAGCTGAGACATTGCAATTCTCTCTCCTAAGCAAAGTCTGCGGTATCTGATAGCATTAGAGCTCATGCTACTGTCTCCTCCTCACAGGGCCTCTATTTTCATGGAAGTGTAAAAACCTGCCGTCTTTGAGACAAGCAGCAAGTGCTCAGCAGGCACACCTCCTCCTGAGCTGCTTTCTCCAGAGAGGCAGCACCCACTCCAGTACTCTCTTTTCTACAGTAACATGCACAGGAGCCCCCGCAGAGGTGCCCCGTAGCCTTGCAATTATTTGAAAAGCATGCAGTGATCACACAGAGGTAGTGCTCCATTTAGTCCCTCCCTTGGCATATCAAGGTGTCTCCTGAAACACACATGCACAGATGATGATGGCACATGCTGAGCCTCTGTGCAAGCACACACTAAGGACAGCAACCCGTCTGCCTCTGAAGGAAGCATCTCATGAGGTATTACGCAAACGAAATGAAATTAAAGTGACCCTGGCAATATCACCGGTTTATTATCTGAAAATAACATTTGCCATCTTTGAGTTAACAGTATCAAGTTAAGTTGAAATGCATCAGTGCTTTCAAAATTAAGGGGATAGAGAGGTTCTCCGGTAGCCTAAGTCTCAGGAATCTATGGGTAAAGCAGCACAGAAGTTAATTAACCGCTGTTAAAAGAAACAAAATTACAGACAAAACTAAAAGAAAAAAAAATGCACGGACCCAACAAGAAGCAGTAGTCCTCTTCCTTTTCTCAAAAGCCTACACATTATTTTCATCACAGAAGCCTGAGAAATCCACTCTGATTGCAAATGAAAAATGCCTCTCTAGTTCTGTCTCTCCTCACTGGGCTCTACTTGCAAAGCCAGATCTCTCTAACATTCGCTTGCAAATTCTGGTGAGTAAAGCACTATTTTGTGCAATGCAGACTCCCTGATCCGAAAGCAAAGAAAACACAGAAGTCATCTCAGGCCAATGTGTCATTCAGAAAACCAAAAGAGACTCTGAGGAATCAGGGAAAGAAAACACATCCTTCTAAAGCAGGGAAGAGTCTTTAGAAGACGAATTATACTTTTCTTCTTTTTTCAATCTAAGGCACTTCAACTTTTGAGATGCATGAAAAAGCACTAACTTCAATAACAAAAATACTTTCACGGAGCACTTCAGTGCATCACTTTATCTCAGTGTTCCTTCCCTAACAAGCCCCCCTAACTCCAGCTGCACTCCCCTGTAGCCAAAAAACAATTTACAGACAAAAATGAATTTAGTTCTCTGTTCCACTGTTCTGGGTAGTTTGGAGTTCAAATGGAGGCAAACTTTAAATTTTAGTGCTTTAGAGGTTATGTAAAACGTATCTTTTTTTTTTCTTTTTTTTTTTAATATGTAAGCTGCTGACTTCATTTCAAAAGAAAAACCCAAAGCTTTTCATGCAGCAGCAGCAGAGTGACACTAGAACAAGGAGGAACTCCTTCTGCGCAGGAGTTAAGTGCGCATGGAAGAGTCTCACTGAGCAGGAGCCGAACCCTCCCAGCTTCCTGCTGCGAGGCCCTAGCTCCGGAACGACGCTCCACGCTGCTCGGTACTTGGGCACGGAGCGGCAGGAGCCGCGAGGAGCCGGCAGNGCTGCGAGGCCCTAGCTCCGGAACGACGGGCACGGAGCGGCAGGAGCCGCAAGGAGCCGGCAACCTGGACGGAATCAGCATCCAAGGGCAGTCCGAGGCGAGGGCTGCGCAGGGCGCGCTCCGCTCGGCCCAACAATGCGGCCTGCGTCAGAGGGCGCCGGAGCCGGAGCATGCCGGGAGAGCTGCCGGAAGCGCCGGAGCCCCTTGGCCGCGCGCCAGCTTCCTGAGCTCCTTTCTTCTCCGGAGCGAGCGGGCCGGGAGGGCCGCGCTGGGGAAGCGCTCGGCCGGCAGCGACACCGTCGCGCTCCCTTCCCCGTGGAGCGGCGCTGGGGACCGGCAGAGCCAGCGCAGCACACCGGGCTCACCCTTGCTCGGCTCGCGTGGACGCGAAGGGGGACGCGCCTCTCCCCCTGCTCCTACAGCCCTCCGAGCCCTGAAACGCTTCCAGACCGCTCGGTTATAGACTCCCAGAAACGAGAGAGGGAGCGAGCTGCTGAGTTAAGGCCAGAAGTATGTTCTTAACGGCCTCGCTAGCCAGGCTGCGGGCAGCGCTCAGTACACGACGTTTCTCCTCTCTCCCCGCATTCCTAACTGAATACTTCCTGGCGTTTCTAGGGATGCCGAAGTGCTCCCCGGTACTGTCACTACACGCGACTACAGCAAAAAGCACAGTGCAAGCAAGTGCATAAATGAAGCACAAAGAAAGAAAGCGGAAGAGTTTCTGAGTTTATTCAACAACTGTCTTTTTTTAGTGCAGTTTACCTTACTTCCAAATATTATTATGTTCAAAACATGGGCAGCACACAAAATGTATTTCACCTACTGCTGTAAACACCAGGCGAGCTGGAGGGTGCGGTTAACAGCTGGAGATTTAACTCCAAATCTAGCTGGCAAGTTTAGGCTACATGATAAAACCCTGTAGACATTTTGTCTGATAACTGATGAACATCAGCACATTTTCAAACAAGTTGTTCCACTCTCTCAACTCCCAAATACCAGGAACAATTAAAAGCCAAGTCTCATTTTGTTTTTCAAACACTGGCTCAAATTATTTAAGTAATTTAAATGCATCCAATTACTAAAAGTATGTCTTGTTAGTCATGCTGCGTTAGGAAAACCTATTTACCAAAAAGCAAAGCCAGAAAAACACACCTACAGCCAGTAACACCATGGATTAAAAACTGCAGCTCTCCAAGTTATCTCACCCATGCATACACCATTCAATACTGGATCAGTGCCTATAAAGTACCTAGAAGCCAAGACCAAAAAAGATTAAAAAAAAAAAAAAAAAAGTTTTCAGATTGAATGTGCCCAAACCCAGCGGAGCTAGGAAGGATTCCCAGCTCGCAGCAGTACAAAGCATTCCATTCCAGCCCTGGAGGTTGAAAATATATCTGACCATAAATAGCACCGCATTCAGATAACCATGTTGGGGTTTTTTCCTCCCTTACTAAAATATTACTAGAATTCAAGTAACTGCTATCTTAAAAACTGATCAAAGAGGAAAAATATTTGGATTCAGAGAAGGGCCTCAACCTTGGAAATACTTATTCATGTGCCTAACTTTAGTCCCATTTACTTAGGCAGGACTACTCACATGCCTGAAATTAAGCTTGTGTGTTTGCATGATGGAAGTATAAATTACTACAACTTGTGCTGAGATGAGTAAGAATTATTGTGAAACCCATACAAAAGAGAACAGCCAAAAACTGCTTGCTTGACAGAACTAATCTTTAATTAGGAGATGAACAGTTGCATTAGAAGCTTCTTCATTGCATTATTAGTTTCATTTAAATAACAGGCTGCTTGTTGCATACAAACCCTCCTCTAGAAATCTAAATGTGACCCAAAACCCAAGAGGTATGAGAAATACT
This sequence comes from Crypturellus undulatus, assembly GCA_013389825.1. Lineage (NCBI taxonomy): Eukaryota > Metazoa > Chordata > Aves > Tinamiformes > Tinamidae > Crypturellus > Crypturellus undulatus. The sequence goes on along the minus strand of VWPW01031891.1, from coordinate 86,731 downwards.
AGTTTCATTCCCTTTTTTATTCTAATTCTTCTCCACATTTAGAAAGCAGAGGAATACCTAACATAACTCAAGTTCTTCCTTACCCCTCACCATGGCTATTTGCAATGACATCATCCTGTTTCCAAAGGATTTCACCAGGAGACTAGTCAATGAGGGGCCTTTTGCCAGCACCACCTCTGTGCATTTTAGCAACAAATCACGTTGTTGAAGTGCCAGCTACGCGTGCGGAGCCTGCACTGGACGCAGCTCTCCCGCTCACACACACCTGCATGGAGCTGGGAGACCCCAAGGCACCTCCTGGTAACACGTAAACCCACCGGGGAGCCTGCACCACTTGATTTCTCGTGTGTACAACGCAGCGCCGTCAGGACCTGCTAGGATTTGGTTTTAAAACTCTGGCTGGATCCGCACTCACACACCTCAGAAAAGATTATATTTGCTCTTCCCATTCACCAGGATGAATGAGCATCTCCAAAGCACAGCAAACATGGATAGTTATTGGTAGCTATTTCCCAGAATTTTATCTTGAAAGCAACTGGGAGAAACAGAAAAAGAAAGCCTGTTTATTTTCCCAGTTTGCAGACACACACATCCACCCTGACACTCAGTTGCTGGGCTTAAAAGCCTCGAGAAAGGTATTATGGGCGAGTGCTGACATGATCTGAACCGAAGCGGTACCAGCATGACCCTAGTGCAGAGCTAGGGGCAGGCTCCTGTCACAACAGGAAAGGGAGATGTGTCCCGTACAGGACAGCGGGTGAGAAGGGGAACTGATGGAACAGCAAGTGACAAGTGGAGGGAGACAAACACAGATGCAGCAAGTGGGCAACTACCAGTGACCAAAAAAAAAAAAAAATTGGCATTTTACTACTCTGCCAAACAACAGCTGTGACCACATCAGCGATGCTACTGATTGAAGACATCGATCTCTTCACCTTCACATTTTCCCACTTAAAGAGCAGGTTTATGCATTGTCATCTTTTCCCACTATCAGAGGATCCAGTTTTCCTCCTCAACCATATCTAACTGCAAAATGAGAACAGCAGGTTACAGTGCAAGACACGGTGAAATAGCCAAGCTGAAGGCAGCAACTGAATGGCTTGGATGTCTGGGACCATTTGGAGCCTTTGTACAGATCCAATGTCCTTGTAACAAGGAAGAGGTAAAACTGACCTGAGGAAAAAAAAAAAAAAAATCCTTGTTATTTTTGTAGGAGTCCAAGGCAGCACATAGCTGACCCAATGACTCACGGAAGAATCGTTCATGGCGTTATTAGCTTTAGATTACCAAATGCTTTGCGAACAGGCCTACATTCTGCCTTCTGAGAAGGAACATGGGCAATTAGTGAAGGAAGGGACTATATAGCAACTGTCTTCCTGGGCTGGCTCCACAAAGTTCTCCATCTTCTCAACCCTCACAGTAACTGCGGGGTTGGATGAGGCCTGATGAAGGACTAATGAGCACCCTCATCTTGGGCATTTTTAAAAAAGGGAAATATAAAACTTTTTCATAAAATAGGTATTAAAAAAACTCCTGGAGATTGTGCTTCCATACAAGGAGGTGCATAGAATTTCCTGATGATACCAGTATTATGTCCATCCAAATGAATTTTGCTCCCTTTGGGAAACATCCTTTTGCGAACAGATGCGTTTAGCTTGGAAAGGAGCTTGCAATTGTATCTGTTAAACAGATACATAATGGAAAGAGGCAAGCACTGTACTTATAAAATACTGTAGCCAGCTGTACTTCTGTCCTTAGCATCACTTCCATGTAAAGTTTTCAGATTGGGGGGTTTATATTTCTCTAAGAACAGTAACGTTTGGAAAGGGTGGAAGAAAAACATCTCCAGAGAAGTTTCATCCACAGTTCAGTCATTCAGTCCCAACCCAAGCAAGTGCCTCAGCTATTTTCCATGACACAAGCACTCGGATTTTTCCAAGAGCTGATGTCAGGGCTTTCCATGGAGAAAGAACTGCATTTACAGGGCAGGCGAGGAAGGAGGGCTTCCCCAGCAGCTATTCTCAATGTGGCCTTTGTGCTGCTCTGCTGCTCAAGCCAGGACCCTGCGAGAACTCTTAGTCCCCACAGAAACGCTACAAAGAGGAGGGGACATTTTGCAGAGACATTTTCAGCAGCGAGGACTATTCTTCCACTCCTGACTGACTTCCAAGGCTCAGCACCATCAGCTTTCCATCTCCAGGGCCTAAGTCACAGTGCCTTAAGACAAGGACACCTATTGTTCAATAGCTCTACGACTGGCCAGGAGCAGGCAAACAAACTCCAACTGGCAAAGGGGCAGTGGAAGAGCGCGGAAATAAAACAAATTGCTCGGGTTTCCCTGACGCGGCTTTTAGGTACAGTCTAAAGGCACGCTTCAAGCAGTAGGGATCTGGTCTGCCCCCAAAATACCTATCGCAGCAGGAATAAACTCTGTCCTGTAACTGATCAAGAAAAGACCTTCCCAAACCACGGCCAATTTCACAAGAATCTCCCAATCGCATTGGTTACAAGTTACTAAGTCACTCTGTTTCCATCTCTGTGAAAAGAAAATTACCATCCTTGAAATGAAAAATACACCAGTCAAACACCAACTGTATCAAAAAGGACCAAGTACTCTTTAGAAACACCTTCAGAAACTGTTATCCTAACAACATTAAAGAACAATCTGGTGTGCCGTGAAACAGAGGGGAATTGTCCATAGTGTGTTTGTTTGCTGCACGTTTTGACCGAGTTACTCGCTTAAGAGAATTGAGCAAGTAGTATAAAAAGGTCAGGTCTCGCGATGTCGGAAGTTATGACCAGGATTTTAAGTTTATTTATTAAGTAGACTATGGACACACATTTCCAGGTACAGACAGCTCAAGCCTCTCCTGAAACAAGGAAAGGTGTCTGAAATACGGTGGGCTTGGCCAAAGCAGAAGCACTCCAAAAGGCCTTTTTTCCCCCATTTTTCATATCAGCTTGACAACCTGAGCTTCAGCTCTTTGCAGTGGGGGACGGGGAGGGGGGAAAGAAGTGCAGAATAGGTGTGTTTTGATTCTTCTCTCCGGTTTCCACTTCTGAAAATCATTTCAAATCCCTTACCCACCGACAGCTTCACTATGAAAGGATCAAATAAAGCAATAAGGTTTCTTGAGCAGACAGGGCGCGGCAATCAAAATTAACCTGCCTCCCTAAACTGAAGGTAATTACGGGGAAATGAAATGTTGGCTTTGCTTGCCAATAATTGCAATACAGAGCCGGCTCAATGGAAGCAGCCCGACTCCCCGCCTCCCCACCAGCACCACTCCTACACCGAGCCGGGAAAAGCTTTCCAGTTAGACGCACACCAAAATCAAAGCGAGCGACAAAGGAACAAGAATGCTGTGCCAGACAATTTTATTTTGCTAAACCAACCATGGAAACATAAAGCTTTCAACTGCCATGGGATTTGCTTTCACCCAATGCACACACATAAGGGCTCGGAGATCATTCATGTTGCCCCAGCCTGCCATGCAGTTTTTGCATTTCATTAGGCACACAGCCTAGTTCCTTATTAATGCCATACCTAACTTGCGGCCGCTATGAACCAGCAACAACCTAGTGTGGAAACAGTCCTTAAAAACAGCAAAAGACAGCAATTAGAAAGGGAGGAGAAAGACACACTGCAATACAACTGGAAATGTAGCTTTCAAAATACCCTAACTCTAACTCCAATTACCCAGCTTTAAGTTTTGCAAATACATGTACAAGGTTCAGAGGCACATTTGACTATGTGGCCCACAGTTCACATTTCTGGTGGGTGAGTACAGACAGTTGCCACAGGAACGTCATGCACCTAAGTAATAAATGCATGTGGGCTCTGGGTATCAAGTAAAGCAGAGCTTCTGTCAGAGAAAAAACATAATTAGAGGAACTAGTTTCTAATTTCAGCTGTAAAATAAAGAATTAGTTCCCCAGCTGCTAATCTCAGCAAGTTCTAAAGCAAACCTCTTTGCCTATATCTTGACCATTCCTCCAACGTGCCTTTCAAAAATTGTTTTAGAAAAGGAGCAACACGCTTTGAAGACATATTTGAGCTAACACTATTTCACTGCACATTCACTTCAATACAGGTTTTGCTATAATTGGAAAACATTAAAAGAAACCTAGTAACACCTTCACTGGTAGATTTATATTTCAAGTGTACTGTAAAACACAAAGTTTCATTAAGTTATTTCCATAATAAGGTCAGTATGTCTGACACATTTGCTCCAAAACAGGCATCTTGTCTTACTTTATATTTTCCTTAAATTCCCTTGTTAGTTTGTAATACAAACTAATGTACATTGCTGAACTAGAAATATAATGTCAACATTTCAAGCTCCAGGCTGGCCTTTCATCAGGACTAGGAATTTATCAGTTCACAGCTAAGCAAAAAGCAGTTCCAGCCCTGCCTTTGCTGTCACACTCGGTCGTGAACCTTTAGTCCAACTACACCCAGTCCACATGGGATCTGCGGACAACTTCCACCCTTATGACCTTTGCAAAGCTTCTAAATATTTGCCAGCTGCAATAAACTAATTTACAGCTAATATGTCTTAAACTACCCAGCAGCAAAGTGCTCTCAGTGGCCTAATTTACACTCAGGAAAAATTGGATATACCCACTATTTTACAAACAGAAGCTGCAGCACAGAGCGAACTAAGAAATCACTACCACACTGTTGCTTAACCTGTATCACACGTTATGAATACTTCACAGCTTCTAATGTGGACAGATTCTACTGGTGAAATTTTGCTAACGTAGGTGCAAACACTAATGGCACCGGCATTAGTATGACACCAAGAATATAAGTTATTTGAGACTAAACTAAATTTAAAACACGTAACTAACTTAACATTTCACCCCTCTTGCTTCAGCATCTCCCAGGAGAGCTTCTATCATAGCATAAATGCTAAGTAACCATGGGAAATTTCACAATTGTATTATTTCTTCAGTTACCAAAATTTAAAAAGGGTGCAATGGAAATTCATCTATAAAGAGATTAGCAATACTATATACTAATTTAAAAGCACCTTACATTATTCACATTGCTAAAGAAAGAGACCTCGGTGATATGCAAACACACTGCTGCTCCTGCAATGAAATGGAGGTCTTGCCTATAAAACATGAGCACCCACTGCACACAGTGTGCACTGTATGAAAGGTGAAAAATGCACCCGGGCATTCACAGCGGCTTTCTTCTCCGCATTTCATGAGCCCCTTTGGGGAAGCTGCAGGATGAATCCAGAAAGACCAACTGCAAAGAACTGGAGCAGAACACAGGATTAAGATTTCACAGTGACATCAAGCCCTGTTTCTTCTACTACAAAATGGAAGGGAAAAAACAGCAGTGAAGCCATGCTACTTGTAAAATGGCTCGAGATCCTGAGAACAGCGCATGAGCCAAATACATTGCTATTAATAGAGTTCTGAATATGTTTGTATTACTATTTTCCTCTTGGTTCTCATAAAACAAATAAATAAAAATACAAGAAGAAAAAGAAAAGAAGAAACGGTTACTCAGGAAACATACCAGCTGCTAAGAGGTGATGGCAGTGAACTTCCTCAAGACATGTGGCAGGAACATAGAGATAACCAAGCTATCTGAAACCTCAATATCAGTTTTAAGTGCTTTCCCCACCCTGCTTGCCCTTGCGCCAGCTCTCAGTACCGCCCCTTCACGACGGGCACAAAGCTGAGAACTGTCAGCTCTCAGTGACTTGGGTGAGCAGAGCTTGCAAAAACTTGCAGATGGTCACCCAGGATTTTAGAGAGTTGCCTCTTCATGTCAGAGCCACCTACAGTGCTGCCTTCCTGACAAATGAGTGTCTGCATGCAGGGGAAAATACCTACTTCATGTAATATTTCCTCCAGAAGAAAAATAATAGAACTAAACACCAGAACAAAATATCCGGTAGAGATTAGCATTTAACAGCCCTTTCATATCAAATCCCCAAACCCAAACAGGGGCAAAATCTACTGCAAATGGAGGGAAGTCTCTCAGCAAGCTCACTGCTGTCTCCCTTGTGCACCTCCTGAACTGTGCACAGAATTCACAGAACTATCCCCAATGCAATTTGAACATCTTACAATAAGAAAAACAGAGAGNAAAAAAAAAAAAAAAAAAAAAAAAGAGATGAATGAACACTACAGTGGGAGGATCTCAAAGACGCTTTCTTGCATATCAGCAGCTAATTTAAAAATCAATGCCATGAACACTAGCTTATCCAAATCACATTTATTTAGACTGCAAACACTAACTGCTAACAGGCAGAAGGCTAGTATGGAATCCAGCCCAGGGAATTGTGAAGAGGGTAGTGCTGCTAGCAGCTCCTTGCAAGGCACCTCTCCTGGCTTTCAAAACCTTCATTGTTGAGCTGAGAAATGGCAGCACAGATTTTAAAAATAAGCATATGTAACTGGCTCTTTTCACAATGGAAATAGCAAAAAAAGAAACTACAGTTATTTCGCACAACAGCTGCTTAAGTAAAAAAAGGCAAAACAAAACCCTGTTAGGGAAAAAAAAAAACCTCTCCCCTCCCCTTCGATTCCCAAGAGATAGTACAAGAAAATTCTTCCTCTCTCCCCTGCATTCAGAGAAGCTATTTTTTCATCTTGCAGCATATTCGCACATCACCGAAGAGGGACAAAGCCTCAGATATTACCTGGTTCACCAGAGCAAGTCAGCTGAGCAGGGAGATCCCAAAGGCCCATTTCTGGGGGAGTACAGCGAGAGCACGTCCTCTCCGAGGAGCGCAGGCTGCCCCTCCGGAGGCGTTCTGCTTTCCGCGCGCTCACGCGATATCCTTGGAAAGGCATCTGTCTGATTGTTTCACTGACCACTTGAGGGATGGGAAGAAACTCCACCTCTTCTCTCCCACCTCCTCCCCGCCAGCATCAGCTGCGGCCCCGCGCAGGGAACAGCGTCCGCACGCGCCCCACGGACGCCGCGCGCCGGCAGTGCGGCGCTGGCATCTTCGCATCCAGCTTTCCAAGGACCTCGAGGGACAGAACATGATACACACACACATGGATGCATTTGAAACCAGATCGTGCTGATCAAACAAACAGCAGCACACGAGGCACGCGAGTAAAGGACTGGCACAGGGCAGCCACATTTTGCCTTCAACCCATTTCTGGCCTTTCTCACAGGGTCACACTGTGCCTTGTAATTTTGTCTTTTCCTTCAGGGTTTTTTTTTTTTTTTAATCCCTCCATTATGACACCTGAAAAAGGACACAGCCCCTCTTCAAGAAACCGAGCTCCTGTATTGCCATAGGAGAGCGCAGGCAAGAGGATGAGAATAAAGCGTGCCCCTCTGGCCATGCCACAAAACACACGGGCCAGGCAAAGCAGGGGGGCAAGAGCTTACTGCTCTTATGGCCATATGACTGGCCAAGCCCTGGGGAAGAAAGATTGGAGGGAGAAGAGGCTGTTTTCGTTTTCTGCCCCAATAACCTAATTAGGTTTGTGAGCAGTGCTAGCGGGATAGAAATTTCTTCACGCTACACTGTCTGTTTGTGTTTGATTAATGTAAATCTTCCCAGGGCTCTAACCATGCCCCAGGCAGTGTGATGCCTGGCACTCCATTAAACAAGCATCCAAGCCACCGCGTACAGCAGAACAAGCAGGAGAGAGTCTTGTTTTAGCCTCTTCCATAAAATCACCCAATTCAACTGAAGCAATTTCCTGTGATTTGATTTGAATTACCATTCCCAATTAAATTCCATATATTCCCTGAATCATGGTGGCTATTAAAAATACGAGACTGCAGCAAACAACTCAATACATTAATAGTCATCTCTTTTGCATTCCACCAGTTCTCAAGTTTTTGCAGAGCAAACTCATAACTTCTGTTCTGCCCAGTCCAGTGTGTGCTACTACCAAATATAATCTGAAAGCCACAAACTGCATCAAGGCTACAATTATGCAGCAGAGAGGAAGCCAAAGAAATCAACTCCTACCCCTATATCTCTCTGCTCCATGACTCGAAATATGCAACAGCTTCCCAGCCAGAGCATGTATTTTCCATGCCTCTATCTTTTCCTGTGGTATACATTATCATTTTCTAAATAGTAGTAAGCTGTATTTAGTTGGTTCTCATTTTGAAACATTTGCTCAGTTTCTCATTTTCTAGGAACTTCACAAATCAAAAAAGAACATTTCAGCCCTTAAAAAGAAAACATTAACAGCAGGAGGGCAAGAACAGCAGCACTAAATAGCTAGTAGTTCTGGTAGTCACTGGCTTGCATCTCTTCTTCGAGCAGTCCTGGTGCACAATCCAAAGTAGTGAAAAATATACACAGTGGTTCATTTTTTTTTTAAAGCGAACACACATGAAATCACAAAGAGTTAAGGAAGTGAGGGGGAAAACATCATAGCAAATCCCAGCGCAGAGCTTCATATCCACTTTATTCATGCCTGAGCGAGAATCACGTGAACCAAGCAGCCACTGCTAAGACATAAAGACGGTGTCAAAACAGGGCTATTTTTAAATCTGGTTTACATTTTCAAAATCAAGAATTTCCTAATTCTTCTCCTGCACGCTCCTCAGCACATCAGTAAAACGTATGCAAAACAACGAGAGCAGGCCAGCTTCACCAAAATATATTTTGCTTCAAACATTCTTGCTTCCTGTTTCTTTCACTTCGCTGTGTAGTTAACTCATTTGGCTGATTGCAGCAGTCAAAACAACGTACTCCACAAGCAGAGCTGGGAACTGCAAGTCAGAACCACACACCCATTCCCAGACCTACTCCCCTCTCGAGAAACTCCTATTTCATAGATGTATGCCTCAGTTTACCCTTCAATAAAACTGGGTATTATTTACTGCAGGGAAATACCTTAACATCTGCAAGTCACTGTACAACTCTAAGCACAAAACTGTGTAGCATAGCAGAGCATTATTTATTACGTCCATGCAAAACTCAAATTCCTCTGAGCTAAAAGTGCTCGCTTGTTTAAATTCGCATGTGAAATACTTAATTTGAAACCATTTGGGTCAGTGAGCAAACAGAGTAAAACAACAGGAATACACTGCAACCCCATATTGTGCCTTTACCTCAGAGGGAACATATTGAGTTCCTCACAATATCAAATTCCCTTATTTGTCATCAACACGTGGAGGGAAATTTTATTTGTACCATGAATATTTGTACCATGAATTTGTATCATGAAGCTTAAAAGCTTCAGAAATGGATATTTCAGCCTTTTCCCTCCATTTCTACATTCCTGGAAAACAGAAAAAAACTAGACACAGCAAGAGATGCTACTTTGCATATCCCTGAAAAAGAAACATTCCAAAAATAGGTGAAGGATGCTGAAACATTCCCCTCATTTTGGCAGATTCGTCCTTTTTTTAAAAAAGTGTAATAAGACAATTAAGTTACAATTGCAACATCACAACTGCAAGCTACAACCCTTGTATTCCAAGATAAGTTTCCCAAAATTTCCATGTCTCTCTGTTCCATCATTCTGTGTCAGGTAACAACAGCTTTTGTGTCTATTCCTTCCCTTAGGGTCTCTATTAAGGAATGCTTCCCTTCTTGGCCATGCGCAAACCACACACCCTGCAAGCAAAATAAGCACCGTTTTTCTGCTTGTTAAATCACAGTATTAGCAGCTCTCAGTTGGTTAGGATGGGATATGGTAAATATTTATGCAGACTTCACAGACCTTTACCCCAATAAGGAGGCAGGCATGGGAAAAGAACAGCTTCCCAGAGCTCCACAGAGAGGAAGTGAAGTGGTCCCCGAGGGAAGGAGTCCACACCCCTGCAAGTGAAGAATCCGACGAGGCTGCAACAAGAGCTCGAATCCGATCACCACTGTCGGGTTTCGGCAGCAAAACAGCACCACAAGGCCTGGGCGCACGGAGGACTCAGCATCCTGCCTGCAGCTTAGCTGAACAGGCTGAACCTCTCTCGCCATTTGTGGGAAGTTCAAAGAGACCAGGATGAAGAAGCCTACACTCGGAAAGAATTTAGTTCAAATACTACCAGGAGATGTGATGATTAGATACATACATTTCCAATCCCCAAGATTATACTACATGACATCAATGCACAAAAAGCTTGCCTTTGCACTTCCATAGCCCCTAAGATCGTTATACAACTTAAGAACCATATGCTGTAAACATTGACACTTCACTTGATGGGCTTAGGATGCAAACTTTTCCTACATTCTATATACTGCAACAAATCTAACCCTTTCAGCTCAAATAAACAGGAACTTGCAAAAGACTGTATTTCTTACTTCTTTTGAGAGTAAATATAAGAATATAGGCAAAAGGATTTGTAAAAGTTCTCACATCACATACTTCGGCAAGACACAGCAAGAACACCAAGGCCACGACACCTCCGAGAAACATCTGTGTGTTTCCAGGTATATAAATAGCCAACCATTACTTTGCATGCAGATACCTACCAAAAAGTCTCTAACACATTAGAGACACTGAAATCAGTTTAGTGGTGTTGAATATGAATGAAAATTCTTTATATTCAGCACATGTGCACTGTATTAAAAGCAAGCCCCCTTGCTTTTTTTTCCTTTTTTCTGAGAGAAAAGGGTCCGAGCTCTCATACTACATTTACAATTACACTTAGTTCTCGCAGCTGACGAGAAATGCAAACCACAGCTTGCTCTCCTGCCTGTGCGGCCCCGCCTGCAGCTCGTGCACCTTTCATTTTTCCCCCCCGAGATGAACGCTGGGCTCTGACGCCACATCTTCCCGGGACTCGCTCCAGCTGCTACCTGCACACTTGTGCCGTCGTCTCAGGGACGCTTCCTCCGCGCCACGTGCAGGGCGCTGCACTCCGGACAGCCGCGCACTGGGCAGGTCTGGCCTTTTCTGCCTTCAAAGCATAGATCAAATTCTCTCAGGAACTTTTCTTGGCCTGCAATATCAACAACTCGCAAGCAGCTTATGACTAAGAAATCTTACGGCTGGCCACTTTTGGCATATTTTACAGAAAACAGAAGGTGCCTTGATGAACAAAGGAGTTAATATTTTATTTCACTATCGGAAACTTGTTTCTTTATATGTCAGCAGAAGTTAAAGACACAGATGCTTCCTCTTCAGAATTTCTGCATGTCACAGTAGGCTTTTTAAGGAATATTATGTCAGATAAAATAATGATTTTACAATACCGCTGCTTGACATAAAGAAAGCTTTTATTATCCCACCTCCATAGAAACATGCCTTAAAATTTCTATTCCTTACTTTACTATTTTTTGAAGATGAGTTGCAATACAGGAAATTGTTTCTTTACTAAGAAAGCAGATCAACCACAAAAGGGGGAACAATATCCAGATCATTCAACCTCATCTTAAGTACTTACCCATTTTATCCTATATTGGGACCCTAACCTTTCTCATATCCTGAGAAATGCAGTGCTGAGCAGCACAAGTCACAGACATTTGCCATATACAACATAACTGGGAAGGAAACCAACTCAGTACTATCAAACCACATGCAAGTGAGCAGAGAAATAAGTAAGCAGGATATGCACCTCCCATAAATGTCCTTCAATTTTCTACATATACTAGCAGACACAGTTTCAAGACTGTAGATGGAATTGCATGGGGACAGAATCTGTAGAACGACAGGCAAAATTTAAAAGCAGAACCAAGCAAGAGGAGATCAAATCAAACATAGGAGAGTGCTACCTAGTGAGCAACAAGCAAGAACATTTCGGAGGTGAGAGATGTTAAGCTGAGCAGGTTGGAAAATATAAAGTCAAGGCTAGAGGAATACAACAACTGTCCACTTATTACTTGAGGTGGGACCCTATTTCTTAGGCACTTCACTGAGTGATCCACCATAAACTCTAGCTTTGCTCTAAGCAAAACTCACCTTCTGGGCTCCAGCTAGCTGGCTAAAAAGCACATATCAGCACTAGTTAGGATTAAACTGGCAACCTACTTAAGAGAGTCAATCGGCAAAAAGAACAGGACCACATCTGACACTTTCTAATGCACAGCTGCTTTAACCCTGAGCAAAACGCAGTGCTCAAAAATTATCTTCAAATATGAAAACTGGGAAGCCAATAAAACTTTAGCACAATTGTTGATTGTAAACTTTTATTAATAATAGATATTACTGAAGAAAAGAATCATCTAATTAAAGAAAGAAAAAAAAAAAACACAGAAGCACCAGCTCTACAGAAACAGAAAATATAATATTTGATAAGTTTCTAGACACAAAAATTAAAATGACAGAGGTCTGGTGCAAACAGGTCTCAAAACTGACTAAATAGCAGTAAAGGCTGCTAAATCTGTGACATAAACAAAAACAATCTTCTCTGTAAAAGCAAAAAAGGATTTTTTAAAACATTCAAGAATCCTAATTCTTTCAAGTCTTTCATCATCTAGGCTGACTTCTGGCATCGGAAAATGGATATAGGGAGCTTCATTCAAAAGGTCACACTGTTTCCTTCCTTGATCTTACCATGAATAATTTTAGAAGGCATTAAACATTTTAGAATGGCCTATATAAACAAATTTCTGCTTATCCTGTTCACTGAAGTAAGTTCAAGTGATTCCAGTAAGCCTGCTATGAGGGAAAAAAAAAATAACCCTCCAAAATTTGAAATTCACGCTGCCAGTCACTAAATTCTAACTTGAATCAGTGCCAAAGAAGCATACTAAACCAAAGAGGAGAAGAGCAGTTACGGTATGGGTAAGAGTTTCAAAGGAGACAAAAATGGAAACAGCAGCGCTGCATTTTCCAAGACAGAATCTTCTGCATCTATAACTAGCTGCTAAACACAGTTACTAAAACTGTAGTAATTCAAAGAGATCAAAAACCAAGATGACTAATACGGTTTTAGCATTCAATACCTTGTTATGGTACACTGCAAAGCTGGAAACTTTCAACAATAAATATTTTCAGACCTAACAAACTCTACCGACTGCTTGTTATATACCAAGAATGAGAAAAAAAAAAAAATAGTTTGACAGTTCTGACTTATCACTGTATTCCACATTAGAAGCGCTACACTCCCAACCTTATAAAATTAGGAAAAAGACCAAACAAACCTGTAGTCACAGACCCAGCCTCTGAAAACGCAGAGATCCATTCCCTTGATGCACTAGCACCTACTTTCATTGTCCCATCCCTTCTGTGGGAGAAGGCTAATACAGGCACTGATATCCTGAGTTCACAGTATTTCCAGATATTGTATGATACGTGCCAAAGAGCAGCTTGTGTTATCTCCTCTAGAACTAATTTTATTTCGGAGACTGTCCTATTGACAATTTCCCTTTTGCCCTCCAGCCAATACATAATCAACAGTCTTTTCCAGGGCTCTCCTCCCCAAACCCAGCAGATTAGCACGCGTGAGGCACCACTGAAGCCATGAAAGGCGTCGGGAGATGGGGAGGAAGAGAAAGGTTTTAGCTTCAGCCTTCTAACTACAGCAGCTCATCTGCCTCTTACTTTGAAATTCCAGCACACAGCTAGTTTTACCAGCGAAATTATGATGTTACATTTCCTTGAATAGGCAGGACTTCTCTTTAATGGTGCCTGGTAGCTGATTCATCTGAATTTTTTAATCTTTGCTCACAGGCTGAGAACTGTATGTCACCCTTCAAGAGAGACTTCCTGCTTTCAGCTCCAAACAAGAAACTTTAACACAATAATTGCAATCCTCTTTCAGCTAACATGTGATCATCATATTTATGAACTAATATAGGTTTTTTTTTAAGATTTCCTTTTTAATTGCAAATTTGATCTCATTTCCATTTACTCAGAGAATGCAAGCAGCTTACCTAGAGAAGTCCTTCTTACCACCCAAATCCAAGAGGCATCCATGCTTGCAAGAAACCACAACTCCCTCAATGTTTTATCAATGCATGCTCCGAATGCCAATATGCAAACATCTCTCTCCTGTTTCCACCAAACACATTCGCTACCCATGAGCAGTTGTCCACAGACAAATATCCTCAAAGGATTAAAAAATTCATATCACAATATCTAACAGTTGAGTTTAAGTAACTGAGATGATTCAAGTTACCACACAAGCAAGAAAGTTGCGAACATAAAAAGCAAGTACAAGCCACCAGCAAAACATATCAGCAGTTAATGCACTAAGTCAGCAGCAAAAATGGTATTTGCTTTAAATGTATGAACAGCCTGCAGCAAGGCAATTTCTCCACTGCAGAAGCCTGGGCAAAAAAAAAAGACAGGTATACAGGGAATGTGACCAACCGCAGCATGGAAACCATCGAATATCAGCAGAAGTGCTTTAATCTAAAGTAAACATCTCCACAGGATGGAGAAGGGAGAGATGAGAGCTGAAGTAGAGGCGGGGGAAATCTTACAAGACAGAATTCATTTGCCACGAGGCACTTCTTCCTGCAACATTATTATTCTAGTGAATTGAGTCGACTGCCATTGAGAAGCAGATCCCGGGACAGCCAAAGTATTTGTCGCTGACAAAGGACTGCCCCACAGATTCGTTATTCCTGTGCCAGATTCACACAGCCTGACATCTATATCCACTGTGCGCCCAGCTGGAGAGGTGATACACAGACAAAGGAGGATGCAGTGCTTAGGGGCCTGCAGAGAGCACAACTACCTCCACGAACACCAACAGCTTCGGCCTAACAAACTACTACTTAAAATGCCACAGGAAACAAACTTGCCATCTTTGGGATATTGATATTTGAGCAGGCTTCTCATTTCCATAATCACTGTATTTAAAATTTACTACAAATGCAAACCAATCCAAACAGGATTTTGAGATGGAGATGAAGAGATTTTACACAGTTATTTAAGTAAACAAAGCAGTCACAGGACTATGATGACCAAAAAAACACAATAACAAAGGTGCTGGGGGAGGAAGGTGTGGGACCTTTCTATCACACGGAATTTCAGACAAGAGCGTGTAGATTTGCAGACTGGCTGAAACTCAAACCTTTTGCCAGGTTATTTCCTTTCCCTGCTTCCATCTCAGTGTAATTACTTGGTTATGGTCCACGAGGGACCCAAGGACACTGCTGAGAGCAAGAGCTTCCTCCAGCGAGCCTGTCCCCTGCCAGACACTCCTGGTGTAGCTCAACTGCACAGCACGTCTCACATTGCAAGCAAAGAAGTGAACATCTGGACCAAAGCAGGGTCTGAGAGTCCAGGCTACGAAACCAAAAGAGAGCCAGATTCTCTGTCACCCTGCTGAGATGAAAACACACAGGTGAACAGGTGCAGATTCTAAAAAACAGAGCTTCTGTCTCAATGTTGAGCGCAAAACCTGTTAAGTCTACTAAAAGGAAGAGGGAGAGGTCAAGGTTTGCTGTGCAATACATCGAGCTGAAGTTGCACTGGTTAACATCCAAAGTAAACAAAGCGCTAGCATTTAAAGCTATCACCACATTCCTACAGCTCTCCATATCGGAAGGACGGAAAGGCATGCTTGCCTTTTTCTTTCTTAAGTACTCTGAGCTTTTATTCTCACAAAAAATTCCATAATGTGAATGGGTTAAATATTTTCATAAAATCACAGACATGGACTATTTTAGCATAAAACCTGAATTCCATTCAAAGGGCTGCAGTGCTCAGCAACATTATACCTACCAACTGTTGACTAAAAATTATCAAACTCGTACATGAAAGCACCTGCCACTGGAGGAACTAGACCAGATACAGNCAAAAAATTCCATAATGTGAATGGGTTAAATATTTTACATAACATCACAGACATGACATATTTGAGCATAAAACCTGAATTCCATTCAAAGGGCTGCAGTGCTCAGCAACATTATACCTACCAACTGTTGAGTAAAAATTATCAAACTCGTACATGAAAGCACCTGCCACTGGAGGAACTAGACCAGATACAGAATAGGGCACTTTTAGATCCTATACGCACTTCTGGACTACTACTCGATAATGTCTTCTGCTGCTAAACATTCCGCAACTCAAGAGAGCTATGAATTTAACCAGTGCCCTACAGACCTTGACACATCCTACAGCGTGCATTGATAAAAACAAAGAAAATCCCACAACAATTGCAAACGGCTCTCTCTGCAGTATCCCCATACCACCTTAATCAGCCAAAATGATTGAACTTGTTGGTTAGCTAAGATCTGATCTGCGCCCACATGAACCACTTCCGCTGCTGAAACCACAGGGAATAACCTGTGGTTATTCCACCACAGCCTATCATTTTGTCTCTCAGACTGCAAGAACAAATTGCCAACTTGAGAGCTAGAGCTCATCCTCACGAGATCTCTAAGCTGTCTTACAATTCCTGTTCTTGACACAGAAGTCTTTCAGATCCCATCTCCTCTCAAAATGGGAGAACCATCTCCCCTCCCCAACAATCACACATTTAGGGAGTGTATATAATATAGATTAATTCTCTCATCTCTTTCAGGGTTTCCTGTGACTATGCTTTACAAAATTATTAAGATGTAGTCCATTTAATTCTGGTTCAATGGTTATACAATCTCCTGCAGAGGGAAAAAAAATTCTTCTAAAACCCGAAAAAATCTGAGACACACAGTTTACTTTTGGCTGAAATCATGGCCTAATTTGGGATATTGCATAGCACAATAGTTATTTAAGAGATAGTGGAAAAAGCTATGCTATCGATACAGATCAAAAACACACATTATTTTGCTACTTGAAAGCATCAACTTTGAAAACTAATTAATAAAAGAACAGGAATTATTATCACTGTGGACCAAATGCCTTTACATGTGAATGCTTCTATCTGTCTTTCAGAGAGAAGACAAGTTGTAGAAGGCATTATAACTGCTGAAAGATTTTTCTGGTACTGAACAGTACCCATAGATTCTCCTCAAGGAAAAGACAGCTGCTAGTAAAAGACATGCATCTTTGGTCCTCTGCGGGGCAACTCAACATTACTCTGTCCTGGCAGGGTCCATCAGGGTCTCTTGCCTTCATTAGCGAGTCCCTTTATAGTTGGTATATGCATCAACAACTTACTGGCAGACAGGAAACCTCCCTCATATCTGGTAATTTCCACCACCTCTCTTATTTCTCTCCTGCTCACTCATTTCCTATTGATTTTATTCTATCTTGCTCTGCAGCTGTTTTCCCCCCCTCTTCCCATCCTCCCCACCCTGCCTTGTTTATTAGAGCTTCCCTCCCTCATTTCTCTTCTTCAGCTTTTTTCTTCTTTCTGATCTAATTCCCTACTCATCAGAACGTTGTTTTGCAGCCAGGCACAGCAGAAGCATCCAGTGGTGCCTCTGTGCCACAGAAGTACTGAGAGGAGACGCCTCGTCTGATGTGCTGCCAATAAGCTACACTAACAGCCACTATCATAACAGGGCAAAAAGACTTTCAAGCAGCCATCAGATACTTCAGGTAGACCTGCAAGTTGAAGCTTGTATGTTTATGGGAGTGGTGGACTCAAAAACCTATGCCTGTCTTGGATCAGCCGAGTGCTTTATTTAATAAAGATGCATCTTTTCCTCCAGACTAGGAAATGCAGTCTCAGGTCAATTCAGGTCCCACCTAAGCTTTCCAAACTTCTTCCAGCAGGACAGGTCACTGAGGGCTCCAGAAATGTGTATCTAACTCCTCAGAGGTTACTGTCTCACACTGGAAAGGAGACTCACACTCAATAAGATGACTGCCTGGGGTATCACAAACCAGAACTCGCAGTCTACAAATAAATTCAAAAACAGATTCTCACAAGGGCCAGAATTAACTGTACTACTAATCAGTTTCAAGCAAGCACAATACTTCGAGTTTTAAAATAATGAGATTTCCAGCAAGATTTCTGCAGACCTCTAACATACATTTCAAGAGCCCAAGAGCAGATGAAAAACTATTTGAGTCCTGCCCTTGTGTAAACTGCATCTGTTGTGCCAATAGAGCAACCAGGCACTCCCATAACCATGCAGTCCTTTGGTTTCTAGCAGCAACGCTGCAACTCTTCTATAAGCACCACAAGACACCCTTTCAGTACGGACCATCTCCTGCATCTACCTGCTCCCTGTTCTACCTGTTTTAATTTTTATGAGCTCCTTAAGCTGAAACCTAAGTGCATCTTCCAAAGGCAGCAGGCATTATTAGCTGCAGGGGACACTGCATACCTCAGTGGGGCATCTGACAGCAGCCAAGTAACTAACATGATAATGACCCAAACAGATTAGAACCAAATTATTTCAAGTACAGGAGGTCCCTTACTACACTTAAGGCCTTTTCAATCTCAGGTATTCCACCATTCATTTGCTTTTGTGTGCCAGCTTGAATTAGTGCAGTATGTTACCAACTGACATCACAGAGCCCAGAAGTCCCAGCATTGTCAAAACAAAGCTTAAAATAGCTCTGTAGATAACTTCTAAGAGTTTGCCAACTAATGTAAACAGACGTTACTTACTTACCACCAGGCTTGGCTAAACGATGTAGCTATTCAAGAAAGGGCTCCTGCCCAAGTTGGTCTTGTAAGTCACACAGACATAACACAGAAAACAGTCAAGAAAAGGATGCAGAGTAATAACAAAGCATGAGATATTTAGCATATGTTTTGTGAACACCAGAGTCTGAACACTGTTTGTTTTGTTTTTACTATTTATAAATATGCTTACATTTAAACATAAAATGAAGACAGTGCTTTTTCCTGTCATTTAAAAATGTATTTATTTTAAAATGTTTTCATATTTTATTTTAAAATATGAGTAAATTCTGTTGCTTCCTGCCTTTTCTAAACAAGTTTTTCCTATTTTGTACTTTGGTATCCTGCCTCGTACTTTACTCTGTTTGCATTTTTAATCATAAGCTGTATGTTTTATATTCATTTTATGGATAACTTCACTACACCTTCCCCCACTCCCCTTTCAAGCCCCCTCTTCCTATGTTGAGACATTATCCAAACCTAGGCCCATTATCCTGACCCTTAGAGTTTAGTCAAGCTGAGACTTGAACTAACATTTATATTCTTTAAAACTAGTAATTATCCAGAACAGGGCCACAAAATGCAATGCAACATAGAATCACTTAGCGGAAAGCAAGCATTTGAGTCTATCTTCTCTTAGCACTACTGACATTTCTTGCACACACAGAGAAAAGAGACAGTTCTCCCAAAGCAAACAGAATATCAGGACTAGGATGAAAGAAGGGAGAGTGCCCAGGCACAGGCATAACTGTGGAGTCTTAGGGATGCTCAGCAGATCCTCTACAAGAAACATTTTCATTAGCAACGTGGAGGGCCCACTCTAGAAGCTCTAAGGTAATACAAATGGGATGCATTAATAAGTCTCTTGCTGATAATCTTCAGAGGGGAAGAAAAGGTATTAAATTAGTAACCCTAAAGGATAAAGCCCTGAAAGGAAGAGCCCAAGTCTACCTTTCAGGCAGCACTGCCAACACACTTCCCCTGTGTCCCAGAGGTACCATCCAGAGGGGTAGGTAGAGAAGTTAGTCTCCAGAATGTTCCTCTTTGGGAACACTTTTCAGAGCACAGGCCAACTAATGCTACCAGATTCTCTGTGGAATAGACTATTTTAGGCTGTAAAAGTCAGTTCCCTGCATCTCACAGGAGAGTTTGTGCTTTCACATTTATCCCGGCCTCCACAGATATCTTTCTGACGGGAATGGTATCTGAGGAGCTCAGATTATCACCAGACGATTTCCCTAGGCTGTGTGTGCAAACCATTGCACCTTCTGAGTTCTTCATAATTATCTCTGGAGAGTTCTTGACTGGTAAATATATCACACCCTAATTCCTGTGAATCTGGGCAAGTTTTTAAAAACACTGAAAGTGAAAAGTCTACTCAACTCTGTGCCATTCCTGAACTAGCCATTCTACTACTAAAAGCACTAATAAATGCCATAATAGGAGTTGTGTGCACATACAGGATTATACAATTGGGCTACCAGATGAAATATCATTCCTGCCTCCACCCAAATAATCATGACGCCCACAGCTCTATTCAAAACTAGAAAATCAAGCTCACCTCAACTTCTGTCTCTGGTAAAAAATCTTAACAAACTATGCAGCATGAACTGGTGGCATTTGCCTCTTTTCCTAGCCAAGAGTAAACGCTGCAGACGGTGCTCTCTTTTGACAGCTTCAATAAAGGTAAATTACAGAATGAGTTTATACACATCCTATGTCAACATCTAATTTGTTGACCCAGCAATGGCACAACAATGGAAAGCAAAAGAAAACTTGCTGTGATGCCTGTACTCATTTGATCACTAGCAAGAGACTCGCCAGTGCAGCCTATGCCCAATAAATACTTTAACTTACAAACTTCATGAACTAAATACATATAGTATGCACAAGGCAATCATATTTAACTTTTCAGCAAGATTAAAGAATTATTTCCCATGAACCTTTTTACTCTTACCCTGCCAAAAAATGTAGCAGTTTTTCCCTACGACCCTGTTAAAGGAGAAGTCTCAACTATCATGGGGACTTATAAACAGCAAAAGACAGTGAAAGTGGATCTAAGCAGATTAGAAACAATTAGGTTCTATTTTTGAACCAAGTGAGGAGCAAATCAGCAATTAAAAGTCTCTCAAAGGTAATTATGTGTAAATTTTACCTCTCTTATTTCCCAATCATAGCAACAGAAACTACAGCACTGTTATAAATAAATTGTATTTGACAGCAACTGCATAGGAAGAATAATCAGTGCCTCAATGAGATACTCCAAAGAAAGCAAAAGCATCCATACTTTTATGGTGCTTTAATAGTCAGAAAGAAACACAGAGCAGATTCCTTAACATGCAAGTGCTTAACTCTACAGTGTGTTTGGAAGGGTTGCAGGAAGAAAAATATAGTTAACTACAAGAAAAAAAAAACTGCATTCAAATATTTCTTTAGTGTCATAACAGGATACAGCAGTGTTCTGATGATCTATCAGTGGTCAACCCCAGCCTACAAACGGTCGAATTTCAACGCAGCCCCAGCACGTCTCTACAAAGAATAAAACCCTTATCTTGCTCAGCCATGTGTCGCCTGCCACAAACTGCAAAACAGAGCAACGCCCAAAGCCAGACAGCCGGCCTGGTGTGTCTGGGACAGACCTCTGAAGCGAGCGAATGTGGACACACTCACATGTGATCCTATAGAAATAACAGGAAAACACCACCTCCGGCACACATGCCCTACCCAGACGTGCACTGGACAGAATAAGGTCCTAAAGTTACTCTTAGATGATCCCTGTAGTCCAAGCTCCCCCTTCAAAATCCCAGCACGTGACACACGGCCCAAAACAGCATCCAGCAACAAAAAACCCAGTGCGCCATTAATAATTAAAGGGAGTTTAGAGAAGAACAAAAATAGAAATTCTCAGGGAAAAACAGTACAGTAAATCTCACTTAAATCTCGAGTTGGATGCACAGAAGCAGGCACTTTGTCATTCACCTGACAATTTTAACTTGTCCCCTTGGTAGGTCTATTTTCTTCCTGAGCTATGAAGGCATTTGAGACAACTCCTCTGTCTTTGAGATGGACATCTGTAAGTTATGCAAGACAAACATCACCTTAGGTGGCCTAAATAAATGCAGGATAGTTGAAAGAGGATTAAATTAGAAGTCGTAAATATTTACAAATATAAAGTGGCATAGCAATAAAGGTGAAAATGAAATGTTTGATATGGTCCAGTGGGCAGCAGGATTATAAAAAGCAGAAGCTGACACAGTAGAAGAACATCGTGAGAGAGGGGAGTAAACATCACCGAACCGCTGGTGCCATCAGAAGTCACACGGGACATCACAGCTATCCTGAACTACCTGTCATTTGTGCATGTACTTCTAAATCTCAAGTACTATAAAACAGCACTAAAAGTGGCAATTCATGCATCCCTGATTTACAGATACTTAAATATCATAATAATAATCATGAAGCATAGATAAGGCAAAACATGTAAGAGATGGCACAGATGCAACACGGACAAGCAGAATGTCAAACAGCTATCAAAACACATGTCATCATTGCCATTTTTAGCTAAGGGGATATAAAAGAAAGTGTTTGCTGTCTATAACAGGGATTTAAGCAGCTATACACATGCAAAATGAAAGTATATAAAAGTAATGTGGAGAAAAATAGAGGCCCGTGTTGCCCTGTATCATCTGGCACAGGCACAACCTATTTTTTGTTTTTGTTTATAAGGCAGTTCCCAACTCAATCACACCAGTGAAGGTCATTGATAAATAATGAGAAAATTCAACACATAATCTGTAGCGTACAAATCTAATGACACTACAAGCAGAGTTATATTGCATTTACTTTCTATTCCAAGCCTGGGAGCTTGGAATAGGAGAACACACACACTGTCGCATTTGGCACTTTGTGGAAAGTCTCAGACAAGGAATGAATGGGCCACAAGGACTGACTTACCCTCGCTCGGGTCAGGGGTGAAGCACAGAGACAGGAACTGACTTCCCTCCACCTCCTAGCCAGCACAACCCTGACATTAGAAAGCTCTGATTGCTACAGTTGGGGAGACTGCTGCTCTCCGCAACATTTAAAGTCTTCTGAATCAAAACCTTAATGAAACTCCAAAAGGAAACACATACATGATATGACTGAAAGCAACAGGAAATGGAGACATGTTTTGTCTCCGCTACGCTTTCAATTTGTCTGTTCCAACTCAATAATGGAAAGTATTTTGTTTTCACTAGCAAACAAATTCCTGGTTCTCATGCTTTTCTTTCCCATGCATCTACCTAACTACTACTTGGTGTAAAACCTGTTGTTCTTTTTGATGTCTTGCAAGCTGCCTTAAAATTCGCACGCTTAAATTTTCACAACGCCACTGAAACACCAGTTCCTTTTACCATCACTGTCTTACAGAGTACACGAGTAAAATGTGCTGGAGCTCAAGAACATCTGCTAGTGTTCACACACATGCATGCAAAAGAGAAACAAGTTGGCATTTCTTCTGTCACGTACACAGAATACTTCACAATTCATTTCAAAGCCCTAGCACTCTAAAAACAGCACCGTCAAGCACACAGAAAAGACATGATACCTGCACGAGAGCCATTTTATACTGCTCAGACACTCTCCTGTCTACAGAGATGTAGAGTTATGACAAAGAAACAAAACTCAGTGCTAACGAGAATTAAGCTTGGTCTCTTTTTCGTTCGTACGGGGAATCTAATAGGCTCTTGTGCACCAAAGTACCATCCTCCTGTCTCAGCACAGAGACACCTCCTGTATCAGACATTTAAGGGCTAAGCAGGCCTTTGTCTCACGCACCTTGACACCACTTCCACCAAAGGTGCACCTTAACGGAAAAATCCCTTGTGCTTAAAAGCATCAAAAAGGTATCTTTCTGGCTAGCCAGAATGATTAGAACTAGACACGCACCTCATACTTCCGTCTCAAAAGCACAATTTCTACAGAAAAAGGGAAAAAAAAAAAAAAAAAAAAACACATTTTTCCCCTTCCTCTGGAGCGTCCCAATGCAAGCGAGGGGATCCCTGCCAGTGAAAGGCACAAGGCAGCACCTGCAGAGAAGCCCAGAGTCTGAGTAGGTCCCCAAAGCAAGCAGCAGGTCACTGCTAACTTACTGCAGACACCAGTAAACATTCCTGCTCATCAAGTATCCTTCCCGCCCTCACCTGAAGTGACCTCTTCGAAAGGCTACACGGGACACACGGACCTGCAGAAATGCCAGGAAACCTTCCACCGAGGTTCTGAGTTCCACACTCAAACTGTGCCCTCAGCCCTATCACTATCCCTGCTTCCATTTCACACCGAAATAGCTCCCGGTGGTTTTACCACCAGCATTACTCTGCCCCGGACGCTGAATTAGAGAATCTCAGGTTCCTTCAAGAAACTGCAAGGCCCAAAAGCAGCCTGACTTGAAATACGTCAGCCTCAAACTCAGTCCCGGCACCTTGACAGCCACCCCGGTGGGTATCCAGACCCCAAACTCCATTTAATCCCGTTTTTCCCATCTCCCCTGACCAGAGATCTTTGACACTGTCCCCAAAACCACCAGGCAAAGCACAGGAGCCCCGAGCGGCGCCCGGGCTTCATAAAAGCGTTTCGTACTGACCTGTCCGTGATTGTGGACTGTGTGCCACTCATTGGAGCCTTTGGCAAGAAGTCGTATTATCCAATCTGCATTTTACTATTATTGCCAGAATATCAGCAGGGCTTTGCAGCCTGCACGCGCCGAGCTTCGGGATCCAGCCTTGCTCCAGAAGAGGCAAATTCAGTTCAAGGGTAAGGGTGGGGAAAAAAAGAAAAACACAACTCCAAAACTCTTCTTGAGCGCCCAAGAAAGGGAAGGGAGACGGGAAGCTTTGCAAAAAAAAACTCCAGCAAAAAAAAAAAAAAAAACAAGGCCTCCGTCACCCCGAGGCAAAGCGGGGGCAACCGCGCGCGCCGGGGAGCGGAGTCTTCACACACAGTAAATCCTGGGGGGCCGCGGGGCTGCCCGAGGGATCCCCCGCGGCGGCAGCGCCCGGAACGGCACGGCACGGCTCGGCTCGGCTCGGCGGGAGCGGGGCGCCGC
>VWPW01031891.1:0-61807 GCA_013389825.1 Crypturellus undulatus | reverse complement strand
CGGCGCTTCCGCCATGCGCGCGCGGGGCCTTGCGGCTGCTTGAGGGCTTCCGGCGGGCGGCCCCGCTCCGCGCTGCCCCTCTCCGCGAGCCGCCCGCGGAGACGGCGCCGGTCGTGGCGCAGGGGACGTGTTCCTCGGCTCTCCCCGCTTCGGCCTCTCTCCCCATCTCTCCTTCCTCCGTTGAGATGCACCTCGGCGGCATCCCGCCTCTGCCCTGCGTGGCCTGCGCACGGGTGGGAGCGGACCGCACGCGCGGAGGGGCAGGGAGCGCGCTGGGGAACCGCCGGGCAGGGAGTAAATCCGCAGCGAGGTAAAGCCCCCGTGTTAAAGGCGAGCAGCAGACTGCTTATCCCTGCTAAATACAGACTGTTTTCGCATCGGAAATGCAGCGCAAATGGATTTCCCGCTCTTCAGTGAGTCTGTTCTACAGAAACGCCCTTCCTGATGCCTCACTAGGCCCCCAGCACGTTTTCCTTTACAACAGATGCTGGAGGGAAGCATCTGCCTCAGCCCTCCATGTATTTGAGCACCCCACAGCTCACATCCCTCTTACCAAATAGCAGCACACCAACCTAGGTATCCTTTCAGCCAGCCCTTGGGCATCTTGTACGTGATTCTTCTTTCCTGTGAGCAAACCTGACCTTGATCAGCTTCTTCAAACTCGGGGCACTGCGTTTGGAAACAGATGGTAAAACAGGCCTCTCAGCCAGGCCCAGCTGCAGCACGGTTAGGCACGCAGGACGTACCTTGCTTTAGGTCACCGCCAGGAGCCCAGCACTCCACAACGCAGAGCTTTTCCCTCCTGGGAACGGCACGAATGGGAATCAGGAAGTCAGGAGACTGATGGTCTGATGCGTTTGTTTCGAGCAAGCACAATAGGAGCAGGGGAAGCGCGAGATGAAATCACTTTCTGGATGATACTTCACCCAGACATTAAGCGCACACGCTTCCTCTTTTGGTTTCCTTTTGGGGAAGGCTTAAAAGAGAAAAAGAGGGGGGTGCCAGGCACGCAACCATGCCGCAGCGTGCGACACACCGGTTGGTGGCGAGGGGTGAATAAATAACCTCCTTGCGTCTCCCTTCCATACATCCCCTTTTGAGTTACTGATCTTCAAATACAGCGCCTTGAAAGAGGAAGGTTCCTAGGTTCCTAGGCCTGCTTTCTGTTTCATGGCATGCCCAGCATTTGCATATTAGGCCTTGATGCTTCTCTGTTATATCAATTATATTTTATTGTGCCTGACAAAATAATGACAACAATTAGCCAGAAGAAAACCTTGAAACCCTTCCCCACAAACCTTATTTTATATATATATATATATATACATATATATGACCAAGAAAGGAACTGACCTCTGCTGCAGTAAATGACATCAAAGTCAGTGCAGCAACAGTATTCACTATTTGCCCAAGAATTTGCTCAGTATTGGCAAAAGCAGCATCACAAGAAACTACATTAGTGGTAAAGCAGCAACATAAAACCCATATACCATATTGCTCAGTAGATTTAACTCTTACTCATAATGGGCTGCATTCACATTTCACTGTTTAGTGCAACAATTAAAAAAAGCACTAATTAAAATATAAAACAACTGAGAAGTAGACTCTGGTACCATAAGGACCATAAGTCTCTTCTCTGCAAACGCTGGTTTTAATCAGGAGCCGCTTGTATACTTACGTTAATAGGTATGAGTATTTATGAGACCTCTGCAGCCCGGGCAGTTTCACAATGTGCAATCCAGTGTGTGTAGGGGTGGCGCGGGGAGGAGGGGGGCAGTAATAAGCAATTACACTATGCAATACCAATTAAAATAGATATTTTTTTCCCTTTGGTAGCTATGAAGCCCTAAACCTTGATTTATAGTTAGTACTATCAAACAAACATAGATGTTTGGAGCAGAAAACGCACATTGAACTACTCAGTCGACATCTCCTGGGCAAGGCAGCACTGTTCCCACAGCATCTACCCCACCGCCCAGAACAAAGTGGCTAAAATATAATGGTGCTATAATTGAAGAATGTTCAGTGCTATGAACAGTAACCTCTTCCTTTGCTTGCAAGATGATGGCACACAAAAGGAGAGATCGTTAGAGGTGCTTTCTATGGGTCTTCTGAAGAAGCTTGCGTACAGAAAAGATTTTCCTGAGATTGTTTTGGAAAGATGTTTTCCAGGCTCCCACCAGCAGCTCGCCCGAGGACCTGTTGCCATCTGCTGGAACATCCTTGTATGACAACTCTCCTCCAGCTTGTCCTGGAGGCGTTTTAACGAGGACCTGCCCTATCCCCACACACGCCGGTTTTGCAGGAGGCGTTTCAAACCAGGGTCAGACTCTGCAGCTTTGGGATGCTCTGGCTGGTTCAGTCTGACCGGGATTTGCCCCACTACTGGCTCAGAGCAATCGGGGAAGGAAGTGAGCGAAGGCTCATCATGCCCTGCTGCCAGCTGCCTGTCACGCTGCCTTGCCTCAGAGCTAGGATACTTCAAATATCAGCCTAAGCATGAATGCTTTTGTATTATTAATTCACACCACAATATTTTTAATAGGATACTCAGCCAACAGAACTTACCTGTGAGTGCAATGAATCCTCTGCAGACCTTGTCAGGAGTAGACAGCTTCATAAAATTGCATGCTGTAGCTCAGATATGGTTTAGCTGAGCGTCTCTTTGACCTCCATGATATAAATTAGTGGATTAAGAGTTTTCTAACCTTATCTGTACTATCAGTTATGTGATTTGTGATTTGGAAAGTTATAGACTCGGAATTGAAAGTCTCCAGTGTTTTGCCCTACAGGTGATCCATTAGCTGGTGACAGAATGTACCAGTATCCTGTTCCGTTCTTTAGATGTTCCATAAATTGCTATGCAAACTGTCTATTGTATGGAGAAAAAAAAATAACAAAACAAAAAAACCCCACACAGCTACTTTTGGAAGGCAATAGCCACCACCACCAGCACNAAAAAAAATAACAAAACAAAAAAAACCCACATAGCTATTTTTGGAAGGCAACAGCCACCACCACCAGCATTGCACAACTGAAAAGGAAATGCAAGAAAGGTGATTCCCAAGGGTAATTAAGAGACAGCTTATTTCCCAAATGCACATAGAAATTTGCACCTCTGGAGGACAGACAGGACATTGGCTGACATCAGCCTGGTTTTTAATGAAAGAAAACCCAGCTGATGTTACCATGCATGAATGCATGCACCAGTGTGCAAGTTCAAAGCCTCCAGCAGGATGTACACATTATACCTACCATGTTGTGAGCATTTGTTTGCACCTCTCCGGATCAGCTGAGTGGAGCACACATTGCAGACCTAGTGCATCCATGGTGCCCACAATTTTTGTTGCTACTAAGTTGAGAACAGTGCAGATAGGCAAAGAAATGAGAAGAGCTGGGGCAGGGCTGTTGTCATGGGAAACCAAATAAATCCAGTAAGATGCTTAGACCAACTCCCCATCCGTCTGGCCCCCAGCCAGGCACTCCAGAAAGCAAAGAGCTGGGATGCTCTGAAGTTCAGCAGCTGGAAAATGAAGTGAATCCATTTGTTTCAACCAGCAGCTTGTCAGCTGTTTTTACTTTGTAAAGCAGGAATTCATCATAGTTAAACCACAGGCTGTCAAGCCTCCCCCTCCCCCAAATCACAGCACCAGATCTTACTAACCTATACATTGCTCATGTTTAATGACATGGACAGCAGTCCCTCACTGAAAAAGTGGGCTCTTGCTACCATTTGGCTTTGCAGCTGCTGACATCCTTCCACTAGCTTTCTCAGCCTCTGAAGTGCAGTTGCCCACATTCGTTTCCCATACAGATTTTTGCCCCTTGTGTCAGGATGCTGGCTTAGCTCTCAAGCTTAGCACAACTTAAACTTGCCCACTT
Source organism: Crypturellus undulatus (assembly GCA_013389825.1). Taxonomy (NCBI): domain Eukaryota; kingdom Metazoa; phylum Chordata; class Aves; order Tinamiformes; family Tinamidae; genus Crypturellus; species Crypturellus undulatus. The sequence goes on along the minus strand of VWPW01031891.1, from coordinate 57,925 downwards.
TATTGATTTTTATGAGGACCTACAAGTCAATCACATTAAACTCACCGCAACTCTAAAGGCTGATGCTTATTTTGGCACTGCTGTGGAGTGAGATTCTTTGAGCCAGCTCATAACGCGTGTGAGATGTTTTGCTACTTGTGGAGATTCTACCTTTGAGATGATTTTGGAAGACAGTAATACACCCTGGACCAAACCCAGCTGCATCTGCCTCCCCTGCCATCCACAGAAGAGGGAGATTTTCTGGCCGCAGGTTGGTCTGACACTAACCAGTCTTGCTGCAATCGCGAAGGGACCTGCTTCAGAAACCAATACAAGATACATCAAAAGGCCACTAAATGCCATCTTGATGCAATTCTAACCTGAAATGACATGAATTTGTGCTGAAGTTCACAATACTATGTATCTTTAAAGCCTTTTAGCATTTCATACCCTAAAACAGGCACATGATTTGCTATCTGCAGAGACAAGCAGCTTACATGGCATCCAGTTCATTGTAAATGCTGGAAGCACAACCCAGAGCTGGCCTATGCTTTTACATTATTTGTATAGGAATGCAACACTTTGCTGACTGTCACACGGGTAAAAACAACAGAAGAGACACAGAGAGCCTAATCTAAAACATGGTTCTCCTATGACAGCTTCTTACGCTTGCTAAACCTGGATAAGCCACGTCACCGTAAGCATTTTATAGCACTAAGCTTTCTTTCCATATGAGCATATTTAAAGCAGCAACATTTGTAAGGGCAGACAAAGCTACCGTACATTCTGTCATGGAGACTTCCTTCTTGCTTTCTGCTAGAATCATTGTCCCTCTTACTGGAAAGAAAAAAAAGTGTCTTTTATTACTATAAAATCCAAAGACATGGAAAATGACTTCTTTTTTCTGATCACATTTGAAGATTGTCAGTTATGCTGAACAGATTTAAACCTTTTGACATGATATACAATTTGCATAACATTATACAAGCTTTGCTGAAAACCTGTAACTTGTGACATTTAAAAAGCTATAGAAACTGTCACTTTCTCATTTTACACATAGAATTAATGACCAGTAAACTACTCTTACTTTACAAAAGCTTTTGCATACACCTTCTCCATCCCCCTGGTTGCTTAAGTCATTTCTGAAGATCCCTTCTGTGGTCAATTTATCAGATGCAAAGCTCTCCCAGGAATTTCAGGGAAGCAGGACCAAACTGACAAAAACTAAACGTGTTCTTTTATATTGATTTACTAGAGCAAATGCTTAACATGACTAAACACACTGATACAGTTGGATAACCAAAAGAGAATTAGTCATTGCCCAGAAATTGCTCATGCAACAAGGCTAATGCTGACCAATTCTCCCCCATCTCTGCAATTTGATTTCTTTGGAAATAGCAGCAGAGTTGCTATTTTACTTCTAGCCAAGTTACACAAAGTCTGCAAGTATCAGAAACATACCACAACTTCCATGAAGCTTAAAACATTCTCTCATCTTTTATATCCAAGAAACAGACCTGCTGACAGCAGTGGTATTAGTCTAGACTACAGAGACTTAAAATACTGTGCTTGTTCATCAGTGCTTGGGCCACTGTAGCAAGGGAATAAAGCCCTGAATATTATAAAATAGCTGTCTTTTCAAATACAGATAAGGAGTTCAGTTAGAAAAAGAGGGCACAGAATTGAAAAGGAAAGGTTAATTTTACCGAGCTTCACTAAAGCAATAGGAGGTAAACGCAGGCAGCAGGAAATGAACGGATTTTAAAGAAATAATGGCAAAATGTAATATATTGGTGTACTTGCAGGGGCAGATTTCACTTTTCACAGTGAAGCACATTTACTCATCAACTTAAGACTGGATTCTGGGGTGTTGTTCTTAAAGACATGACATCCCCTGAAGTTGGCAGCTCCAAAGCAAAACTTCCACATGCTGCTTTACTTTTTTCTCTGCTTCTGGACTATCTTAGAGGTTAAACACCACACTGGGATAAAGCTAGTGCAGTCCCCAAGATGGGGACTTCACCGGGCACATAAAGCAAACCAGCATCTCCAGAGGGCTCAGTGCTACACTGCCCCAGTGCTCAGGGAGCCTGAGGCAGATTTAAGGGTTACATCCAAACAACCGAATTGGCTTAGCTATTTATAGAAACAGACTTTTGGCAGGCTACCCATCTGGCAAAATGCTGCGACCACGAGCAACGCAGCTTCGCTCTTCTTTACCAACACAGCACAGAACACTACCCATCTTTCCCGAGTGAAGCTTGGCTACATATGTTGTCAGAACTGCTGATTTGGTCTTGGGCCTTTCTTTGCTTCTGGGTTTGCACAGTATTTGGTCCACAGAAATTCTTGTCCGTGTCTGAATCTCTTATTTTGTCCACTGAAAAGAAGCATTGCTCTGGAAGAAATGCTTTCCTCTTTTTTTATTTTAGGATACCCTTTCAAAGAAGTGCTTTTTAAAGGAGTGCCAGAACTTTCTAAATCACTTCTTACCGAAGTGTCCTATGTGTATTGGTAGCTATCCCAGTGCTAAGCCATTGCACATATGACTTATACAAGAACAGCATCAAAACAGGAAAATCCAGTTTTTCATTATCATTGAAGAAACTTTATTTTATAAAACATAGTACAAAGCATCTACACCATTCACTGGTGGAACATTAGTTTCTATTACACAGTAATTCAAACACAAGTTAGTATTTCACACTAGCTCTGCCGTTTACTTCCACAACTGGCTCTAATCATCATGGACTAGCCTGAGGACAGGGTCCTCACACTCTCTGCTCCACTCAGCTTGAAAGTTTTGTTTGCTACCCCCAGGTTTCTGTACTTGACCCCACTTCTCAGTCTACCAGGCCTTGCTCTGAGACACTGTTGCTTCCTCCCCCTCAGAGAGCCCTTTTCTGCCCTTTTGCTTTCTGGTATCCTTGTTTAGCATCTGAAGCCTCAGCATTGATCAGAGAGCTCTGCTTCTCCCAACCAAGTTCCTCCCAGTTTGAAGAAAGGAACCACTCCACAGATAAGTGTAATATCTTCTAAAATACTCTCTCAAAAAGTGTGTTTCACACACACCTGCAGTCATCTTAACTGTCCTAAATTACTGCCCCTGCATAGAAGGGCAGCAACTACACTCAGCTGCACAGTAACTGCACCAGAGGTCAGAGTCCCAATTTTCCAAGAAGTCCTGCAGTGCTTAGTTGAGAAAACCCACCAGACCCCCTGTCTTTAACTTGGAAGTCCACCTGAATATGAGGCAGCAGGGCTGACCCTTATTCTTTTGACTCCTGCCTGTTAAGTACCACTGCAAAGCCCCTTGGACTCGTGCTCTTGTGAGGCAAATCAGGTGCTGGCAAGTGCCATGTTTCAGGTTGGAAAGTAATGATCACAGGTTATAGTGAGAAGTCCTTTGCTCAAAGCAATTGCATTTTGCTTTTAGAGAGCACAGCCTGACAGAGACAACCAGGCATATATCAAAAATGGCTTCATGCTAACAAATGAAAACACCCACGAGGTAGGCAAATACTGTACCCATTAAGATGGGTAAGATGAGGCAGAAAGGTTCCTTGACAGCCCACAGCAGAGCTGGGGAAGGACCAGCAAGCCCCAGCTAGCCCTTGTCGTGTCCCCTCGAGGCTCCACAGTTGTATCACACCACTGTGCAAAATGAGTCAAGTTCCCTTTTAAGGATCAGCTCTCCTGTAGGTTGGCTCTGTGAGTCTGCAGCCCTTTGGGCTCTTCGGGTCTTTGGTTGCAACAGGCCAGGCTCACAGCAGAACTGCAATGTGAGCTGCACTGGAACCCGAGTGCTGAGGCTCAGAGTTAACATTAAATAACAGCAGCAAAGTAAAAGTGCTTAAGAACAGTGAAATAAATAACAGTAGCTGCAAATTGGGAGGCAGTTTTTTCCCTGCTAAGGTGACCAGATAAGTAATACTTATCTGTTCCCCTAGTTAGGTTCACTTCTTTACTCACCAGGCTGAGAAATAATTCTCTTACCCCATAAGTCTTCACTTTTTTGAAATGACTCAGATGCAGTTTGAGAGGAGGATATCAAGTCATCATTTCAGATGCAGGAAAGTCAAGATGAGGTCTCTGGCTTGAACAGGGCAGAGGAAGGACCTTGAAGGAGGGTAGCCCTTCTACCTTAACACCATGTTTTGAAGATGGATACTTGCTGCTCTTCGACCAGAAATCCCAACTTGGATTTGAAGAAACTTTCTTGTTGAAACTGGTATCTATAGTTCTGGGAAAAACAACAATGCTATATTCAAACAAGCCTTTTTTTTTTTTCCTCTCCTTTTCTCTCCAATCCCTTTTCCCACACACATCCCAGGTTTCACATACAGTTACCACTATTAGCAGCAAACAATAGTGCAAACCCTGGATTCAGATACACTTAATACAAATCTGGAATGACACATTCAAGACAATGGAAGTATGTGGTCTTCACTGCAAATCAGATTCTGGTCCCTGTTCCCTTTGGGTTGCCAGAAACAGCAAGTACAGGTTGTTTGCAGATTGCTGCAGTAAAGCATCACTGCAGTAACAGCCTTTGCTATACTCATTTTAAAAATCAACTTTCAACTTGGAGAAAGTATTTCCCTGCAATCTCCAGACATACCCTTCGGTCACAAGTTTGTTCCACACTGTGCCTGCATTCGAGCCGATAAACACAGCAAGAGGGAAATTCAGCATTCTGCAGGCAAATCAGTGCTTGGCCCACGTTTGAGGCCTACAAGCCAGAGAACCATTTACTGGCAAATCCTGACGGGACTTATCATAATGGAGAGCGCTGGTCCTTCAAGGAGCTCAGGGTAGTACATCGAGGGGCTAGATAAGATTTTAATAGTCATTAATGAAGCAGGGAGAAAAAAGTCACAAAAGCATTTCATGTCAGCAGCTGTCTCTTTGGGTTTAGTCACAAAGCACCTGGTCCTGCAAGGTGCCAATGTTGATTAGAGCTTCTGGGCACTACCAAAAAAATTGTAAGTTATTTAATAAGTTATTAAAAGCAGTTATAAAGGGTAGCAAATAAAGGCCTACTTAAAACACTGTCCTTTCTAAAGTCACATTCTAGCTCAACCACCAAAATTATTTCTCCCAGAGGAAATGTAGGGATCATAAACAAAGTGCAGATAACCACCATCACTTTGCGTTAATACAGCACCTCTCAAGTAAAGGTCTGAAAGTGCATAGCACAGATGGGTCAGGTCCAGCACCCCAAATTCAAATATGGGGAAATTAGGCACAGAGTTAGAGTGACTTGCCCAAGGTCACAGAACAAATTGGTGGAAGAGCCAGGAGCCCCAACTGCTACTTCTGCCCAAATCACACGAAACACTAGAACATGTTTCTTCCTAAGAGCATAAACACAGTCACTCTAGACTGCACCAAACACTGAACGTCAAGACTTCGCGTTATTTCCTCATCTCCTTCAAAACTGTCCCAGTGCTGAAGGAGTTAGCTACTAACACTGCTATTTACACCTGCACCGCTGACCTAGTTATGTTTAGTCTGTAAAATTAGCCCTTCTTTCACTAATATCATTTAGTTTATACTTATATACACATGGAGCCAGCCTCTGCCAGGCCAAACAGTGCAGATCCAGTGAATCCATGGCATAGCTCCATAGATTTCAATGGAGTTACATCAGAGAAATTTGGCTCCAGAACTGCTAACGTGCATTGGCTCCTTTCCCAACAGTGGCATTTCAGGCATGATCCCCTTCTTGCCAGATTAGGAACTCGAGGAAGGTTGTGCTCAGCATCCACTCAGTGATTTTTCAAATGTCCATTTGTTCTGAAGTACAACTCTTCCCTCCTGCGACTCCTCCAAGCGTGGTACTTCTTCATGCTCTTCCTCCTCGCGAAGCGGCAGATGCTGACCATGAAAACCCAGGAGACAGCATACATGATCACGCCACCCAGCTTAATGTACCACCTGGGTTTGGGAGAGGCAAGCTCACAGTACATCAGCCAGGCCCCCACTCCAATCCGCACCCCCGTGAAGAGAACCACGAAGAAGAAATCCACGAGGTCGCCTGTGAGGCTGTGGTAACAGCCCATCTCCCTCAGGAACCAGCGGGCCTGCAGTAGCGGGTTAGTGATCTCGCTGCCAAAGATGACGGCGTTGACCTCGGCGGCCGATTCGCCGAGGGCCAAGGACGCTGCGATGCCCAAGATGCTCACCAGATGGTGGGCCAGCATGAGGGCACCCTCCGTCTGGAAGTACACACACCAACAGAGGTCGAAGAGGAAGTAGCCCAAGCTAAGGCACAGCCCGTGCACTTGCAGAGTTGTGTTTGGCGATCCTGAAACAGAAAGACACCAGCCAGAGCTTTAAAGCACAGAGGCAACAAGCAAGCAGGATGCGGGACAGAAGAAGGGCGCTCACTTCCAGCACTGACAGGCCGAAATTATCCTGTACTGACCACTGCTCAGCTGCACAAGTCAGAGAAGTCGTAATACTGTATCTGTAAGGCTAACAGCTGCCCACGCAACGTGATGACACCCGTGGCTGGATTGCGGGTGGGGAGGGTCATTATGCTAGCAAACCGCAAAACCAGTTTCTTCATTGCTCTATTACTTTCCATCACAAAGAATCCCACAGACTATTGTAGTCTATGTTTCTCAAGGAGGTGGGCTACAGGGTGATAGGAAAAGCCCAGTTTGTGCCATCATTGGACTTGGCACCACGACTTTCATTACATACCTGCATGAGTTAAAGGCCAAGGACCATCAATAAAGCCAATGTAAGCAGAGAGGCAGGTAGCGAGGATGCCATGGGTCAGGGTGACCAGCCTGCAGCTCCATTCATAATCCCGGTGCTTGTAGCGATGGCAGAACCAAGCGTAGAGACACAGCCAAGCAAGCAGGCTGCAGGCTACCCGCAGAGGCAGAGGAAACAGCATCCTGACCCAGGAATGGAAGGAAGAAATGGATCAGAAAGTCTAGGCGCTTGGCATTGTTAGTGCAACCCAGTAAAGCATTTCACCAGTAACGATCCCAGTACAGCGGTCAGCACTATGTCCTGTGTTCCTTGCTCCTGACAATTTTATTCAAAGGCACCCACTATTGTAACACAGGAATAGGTGAAAAACTACTTCCAGAGGCCCCCAGCGTCTCCTCCAGACTCCTAGATACTAAACCAACCCAAACAAAAAGTTTACAATACAAATTTTAACTCCTAAGCAGCTCTTGGGATTTCTCATGGGGACACTGTGTCACAAGACAACAGCATGACTGTTTTGGGTCACATAATGACTCAGCGGAAAAGCTTATGGTAGCTTCTGGGAGTCTCCATTTTGTCACCTATGACAGGATAAATGGTACTGGAAAAATGCAGTTCCTCTGAGAATTAGGGCAGGGTCAATAGCAGCCACCACCATGCAGACCAATGCCACCTCTACTATGGGAAGACACACCAAAAGCAACAAACTTCTTCAACAGAAAACAAACCAGGACTTAGGAAAGCACCGCTGAGGAGTCCTCCAACCAGTCTATGCCGCAGAGACTGGTCAGGATCTGTTAGTGCTCATCTGCCTAAGGGACAGGAGGATGAGCTTCACAGCTGCCAACAAGGCTTTGATCCACAGCTCCTCCTGCCCCTTCATTTTTCTTCCCTGTCCACACACCCTGCATGGCTGGTCTGCTTGTGCCACCCACCTGACCTGCTCCTCCTGATGCGCTGTTTGCTAGCTTGGCTCTTCCTCTGCCCCCAAAACTGCCACCGTTTTCCTGCCAGGTTCACTGGTAACGCGCTTTCCCAGTGTTGCAACACCACTTGCAAAAGAGTGACAAGAAATAAAAGCAGGGCTACCTCCGCCAAATATATAACCTACCACTCGCTTGTATTTACAGGACCTCTCTAAGATGCATCTGCTAAGCACTCGGGGACCTCAGTGCTTTGGGAGAAGCTGATCCCGCTGCAGGGCGCACAGCTCCCCGCTGGGCGCCGCTGACCACCCCGGGCTCCTGCCCGCTGGGGAACACGGCAGGGCCACGCGCCGTGAGGAGGAGCCAGCCTCCCATTCCCACCCTTCCCGTTCGTCCTGTTTCCCGCAGCACACGGCGTGGCAGAGGTGGCTGGAAAAACAAAACCATTACGCTTTAATGGGCCCAGGGAACACGGGGAGATGACATACGGATGTGATTAACTGTTCCAAGGCGCTGCTCCCATTGGCACGGGCAGCATCAGGGCCCTGCCTCACGCGGAGAGGCAGTGGGTAAAGCAGCAGCAATCTGGATGAGACGAGAGGGACTGCAAACACCGGGCAGGGGGACGCCTGACTGCTAACGGAGCCGGGAAGATCCTCTCCGCACTGCAAGGTGCTTTCCCAAGCTATCCGCACAGGCGATTTCTCCGTGTCCCTTGGAACACACCAATTGCACAAGGCACCCGCCGCCCGCTATTAGCGCACCTACGCACCGCACCCCAGCCCCGCCGAAGCGGCGGCAGCATCACCCGCGCAGGCCCGAGAACGGCCGCTCGCCTCCGCGGCCGGCCCAGCCCGACCCGCAGCGCTTGCAAAAGGGATGCGCGGCCGCGGCACGGGCTGCGGCTTCCCCTGCGCGCACGGGACAACGAACGGGACAGAAACCGCGGAGGTGCCGGCAGGACCCCCCCCGCCGCCGCCGCCGCGCACCCACCTGCGGGCGGAGCGGAGCGGAGCAGCGCGGAGCGAGCGCGGCCCTGCGCGCGCCGCCGGCCTGGGGGCACCTACCGGCCGGGAGGAGGGAAGGCAACGGCGGCAACGGCGGCAACGGCGGCAACGGCGGCAACGGCGGCAACGGCGGCAACGGCGGCAACGGCGGCAACGGCGGCAACGGCGGCGCTGGAAGATGATGCTCACTTCTCCGCGGGATCTTGGGACACTCTGTTTTTCTAGATCATACAGCACGCAGAATTCACGCGTAGTGAAGCACAAGCTCAAGTGAAATCACCGGCCGGTGGACTGTGCCAGGCGTTAGGTGCAGCTTCTACACTAGTTTCGTGTTCGCTCTGTGCCAAGTCAGCCCTTTCAATAGGCAGGCTGAGCGGCACGGGCTCTCATTGCAGCAGATGGATAGCGTTCAGCACAACAGCTAGGGACAAGAGCCTCTCCAAACAGTCATCTGCTCACTGCGACCCTGTATAGCGCATCAGAAAATTAGTTGTTCTTGTCGATTTCCATACTAAGCTAAAGTTCACAACACAGATAATACAGAGTTCATCATCGTTTGGAAATGCCTTGTCCAAAAATCTGCTGGAAAGGTGGAGTCTAATCAATAGTCTCTCCGTTACAAGTCAAGACTCTTGTTCACTTTTTTTGTGAAAGAGCACTCATTATGCCTTGCAAAAATCAGATGGCTACAGTAAGCACTAAAAAAATAAAATAAAATAAAAAAATGCTTCCTCTCAAACATTAACAAAGGAGGAAAAAAATCCCATGGGATGCTTTTCTGCTATCAAAGATACACTAAATAAACCACCTTGTAATCTTAGCCTCTAAGACAGCCACCTCTATAATAAGATGCTGTTACAAAGAAGGAAAAACACTTGGGATGTTGGCCAACCAGAACAGATTTTACAGCTCCCATGCAACCTCGTGTCCGTCAAGAGCCAACACCAGCTCGGTTCCCTGCCACATTCCCAGGGTCCTACAACACTGGCGGTGACTCACTGGCAAAGCAGGTTAAAGGGAACCTCAGTCCCAAGCGAGCTCCAGCTGACGCTCATCCATCCTTTTTCCCCAGCTCTGCGCTGGTTACGGTCAGCCCGCTCCTTCCCGAGCGGCGTGCAGGCCTTAGCCAGAGCTTGGCCCGAGGCTGCTGGCCTCGGCCAGCCCGTCCTTTCCGCGGTGCTGGCTTCACTCTCCTCCTGCAGACCCAGGACAAAAGAACACTGCGGCNACACCAGCTCGGTTCCCTGCCACATTCCCAGGGTCCTACAACACTGGTTGTGACTCACTGGCAAAGCAGGTTAAAGGGAACCTCAGTCCCAAGCGAGCTCCAGCTGACGCTCATCCATCCTTTTTCCCCAGCTCTGCGCTGGTTACGGTCAGCCCGCTGCTTCCCGAGCGGCGTGCAGGCCTTAGCCAGAGCTTGGCCCAAGGCTGCTGGCCTCGGCGTGCTCACCCGACCCGCCAGCCCGTCCTTTCCGCGGTGCTGCCTTCACTCTCCTCCTGAAGACCCAGGACAAAAGAGCACTGCGGCAAGTGTTTCTTTGTAAAAAGAGAACACGACTTTATTAGAAATCTCACAGACAGGAGTTCTCAGAAGGACAAGTGACTTGGGTACGACTTCACACCTCGCCAGCAGTGCCCGTAGTCCCCAGAGCTAAGGTGGCAGCGCAAGGCTCCTGTTTTCTCCCTTTTTAATCTCTCCAGCCACCTTACTCTAACCCCAGCCACGGCAGCCATCGGCACTGAGCAGCTGGGAGATAAGGAGCCTGGAGGAGCTCCCAAAGCCCCATCACCACCGCAGGTTTATTTCCGTCACTCCTCTCCTATACACCAGAGAGGAGACAGTACGCTTGGGCAAGAGGCAATTTCGGAGAGTCTTTAATTCCTCCTTGTATTGGGAACAGCATGTCACCTTCACAATATTTAATCCTTCAGGAAGGATATTTAAACAAGGTCTTCGGAAAGCAGGAAGAAAGGAAAGGCACCCAGCCCTTCTAAGCCAGAGGGAAACAGGGCCATTTGTTTCTCAGGTGTGAGGCCTTTAAGAGAAATGACATCTGGACTGCAGCCTCAAGTGCAGAGAAATTCACATTAAAACCCCAGGGGAAAAGTCAGAATACAACTCCTGTAACAAGCTAAGCATCCTGAGAACTCCTCTGTACCCTGAGACCTGCTGGTATGGAACAGATGGCACACTGAGATCCATACGACCATCACTCCTAGAAATATCATCACTTATTTGGCTCTTGTTAACCTTGAATTAAGCTTAAGTGATCTGTGAGTGAGGCAGTCCCAGCACAAATACAGCATCCAGCCAGGCCTATCCTCTATCATCTCTCAACCACAAGATATCTTCATTTTCGAAAGCTCTCCAAAGCTAGATGAAAACCTGCTTATGGAGTTCATTGGCACAAGTCTAACTCTTGATGGTGTTCACAACAGCACCAGAATTAATTCCAGAGAAGCATCTGCTTGAATGCAAGCATTTTAAAAAAGGAAATGTCATTAAAAACATTGAGGTAAAACACTGCCTTAGCTGGAATATCCTCACTTCACACACTCAGAGGACAGCTTACCCAGTAGGGTACTACTGCCTCCAAGGAAATGATTGAAGAACATAGACACTATGCACTTACAGTTTGCAGACCAAAAGGCTCTGGCACCACCACCCCGTTAGAAACTCTACTACTATTGCTGGACAAGTTTGGGAATCAATACAGGTCGGTTGCCTTGCCAACTCCCTCGGTTTTTCCCCTCGCAACCCTCTTCAGTTAGCTTTCCCGAGTTCCTAAAGCCGATTCATCTCCTCCAGGGGTAGCAGAGCGGTGCCAGAAAGTCCATTTCACATCATCTCTAGGTGCTCCTTCACAGCAATGGGCTTCAACAGCCAGGACCCTCTCCCAAAGGATGGTCTTCCACAGACACAGTTAATGAGCTGCCAAGTGCCCATTAGTTCTCTCAGGTGCATTCATACTCCTCATGTTTTTCCAGGAATTGCATTTTTTCAGTATTTTCCTCCTTACAAAGCTGCAGATTTCAAGCATGAACCCCAAAGACACGATGTACATAGCCAGGCCTCCAGCCTTGAGGAGCCAGATGGGATGAGGAGAAGTCACCATCGCGTACATGATCACAGCTCCTCCAATGATTCGCAGCACCAGGAAGAGGAAGACAAAGCAAAAATCCACCACCTCTCCCAGGACACTGTGGTAACGACCCATTTCCCGCAGAAACCACCGCATCTGCAGCAGCGGGTTGGTGATCTCGCTAACAAATACAACAGCGTTGACTTCCGTAGCAGACTTGCCGAGCCCCAGCACCATGATCATGCCACAGATGCTCAGCGTGTGATGGAGCAGCATTAGGTCCCCCTCCGTCTGGAAATACAGGCACCAGCCCAGGTCAAAGATAAAGTAACCCAAAGTCAGGGACAGCACATGCGTCTGAAGAGATGTATTTGGTGAACCTGGAATGAAAGATTTACTTTTAACTTTTTTTTTAAGTTAAAAAAAAAAAAAGAAAGGAAATGCATATACCTTTCTCCTCATCTATCTTTTTCTACAGGCCAAGTGGGGTGCCTGGTTCTGTTTGGTTTTCAGACTTGGCTCTGCTTATCAGATCCCAAAGTCCTTCCATCTTTCCCCTGCTCTGTTCCTCCTCTTCTCTCCATCCTTTTAGACAGCAGGAATGAGCAGACTAGCCTCATCAGCAGAGCAATGAGATTGAGATTCAATTATAGGAAATAGCAAACAGACACAGACAAATGCTAGGAGTTATTACAGCCTCAGAAGAGCTAAAAGCGTTTAGTCGAGTCCACACTGCCACACCTAACTCTGACACTGTGATAAACTGCCAACCTAAAAGCTCTCAAAGAGTATTTGGATAAAAACAAAATACAAATGAGAAGATGAATAATAAATAGTAAGGGCTGGAAGAGAAGCCGGAGAGTTTAGCCTCACATACAGGGGAAAACATAGCAAGAAAGATCGGATCCTCACTCTACTTCCAAAAGAAATGGGGACAGCATTACTACTCCCACTGCGTGACACGCTGTTATGAGCTAGGACTCCAAACGTACCTGCATGGCTTAGAGGCCAGGGGCCATCAAGGAGAGCGACGTAACCTGAGAGGCAGGTGACAATCACGCCATGCAACAGGGTGACCAAACGGCAGCTCCACTCATAGGAACGCTGCTTGTTGCAGGAGCGGAGGGCAGCATACAGGCAGAGCCAGGCAAGGAGGCTGCAGGTCACCTCCAGAACAGTGGAAACCATCCTGCTGGGTAAGAAGCAGGGGAAGTTGTGAGCAGAGCCCTATCAAGCACTGGGGGTTCACACAGCCCACAGGCCTCCTTATCAGCCCCTGCTCATAAACAGGAGCCCCAGGGCAGGAAAACAACCAAACAAAAATCAAAACAGGCTCTGTACGCACCCTATAAACCAGAAGAGCTCCTCTCCTCCCCTTGCACCTGCCTCCAGCGTGTCCACCGCAGACCGGCAGGCAACCACCAAAGCCAGCAGCACCCTTGCCCTGGGGTTCGGGACAGCCGGGCCGGGGACCCCGCGCAGCCACCCCCGCGGGGACACGGAGCATCCCGGCCCCGGCGCTGCCCCGCGGCCGGCCCCACCGCTCCTTACCCGGCTCCAGCCCGGCCTGACCCGGCTCCGGCTCCGGCTCCGCTCGCCGGCACCGCGGGACCGCCCGGCCAAGCAGGCGGCGTCGCCGCCCCGGGAGCTTTTATCTGGCCCGGCCCGGCCCGGCCCGGCCCGGCGCGCTCAGCCCCGCGCAGAGCCGCCTCGGCGGGGCCGCCTGTTTGTCCTGTGCTGATGGAGAATGAAGCGGAGAGTGAAGCTGAGTCAGGCGGGAGGGGAGGGAGGTGCTTTTATCCTCGTTAAAAAAAAAAAAAAAAGAGAGAGAAACAATTAAACAAAACCCCTTTTGGAGTCCTCTCCGCTCACGCTTTTGCCCAGTTTGGAACAAAACAGCAGGCCTCCCGGTGCCCCCTTGTGCATTGCCCTGTGCTGAGTGCAAAGCGGGAAGCAGATTGAGGTAAGAGTGTGCGAGTTTGGGGCTGCCCGGGCACTGGGAGTGGTGAGGGATGTGCTGGGGAACGCGCCGAGCAGGAAGGGCCGTGCTGAAGCAGAGGCAGGGATGAGTAACCAGGAAAGGGCTCCGCTCCCTGCAGCGCGGGGTGGCCAGCGGCACGGCCGCGCCGCCGGCCGCCAGCCCTTGGCGAGCTGCGCGTGGGCCCTGCCAGCCGAGCACCAAGAGCAGAGGACTTTCCAGCGAGCCGAAAGCTTGGGGTCCACGCGGTGACCTCGCTGTCAGCACCGTGTAAGATCTGCCTGTTCAGTCTGCTCGAAAAAGTAAAATAAAAAGACCTAAAGGAAATTGTGTTCCAAACAAGCTCAAATGTCCCTTGCAGTCAAAGAACTCTACACAGAGAGTAAAACCAATCGCTCGGCACTTAAGAGAGTCCTGATCTAAGGCCTCTTGGGTCTGCTCTGCACTTCATGGTGTATTTTGTGTGTTATGGAAGCTCTACTGACTGATTAAAATGTGCTTCTTATGAGACTACAGATGCTTCTTATGAGACTACAGATTATCTGTTGTACTCCAGTGAAAGCTGCCTCATTTCCCAGCGCCAGCATTGGGCTCCCACTCTGGAACAAGCGCCCAGGTTGGGCAGGTGAGGAGACATGGGCACAGAGAAGGGAATCCCCTCTCAGCTCTAGCAGGAGCTAAGACACCGGGATCAACAAAAGTGAACNACTCTGGAACAAGCGCCCAGGTTGGACAGGGAAGGAGACATGGGCACAGAGAAGGGAATCCCCTCTAGCAGGAGTCTTGCTGGCTTAAGACACCGGGATCAACGAAAGTGAACCTAAATCTAAGCTCTGCTACCAAAGACATCGTGTAGGAGCACTAGGAGCTGTGCCAGCTCTGCCAGGAAGACGAGCCCCAGGGCTGTGCTCTTCAGGAATGGGGAGGGCGCTTGATAGGAGCATTTAAACGCTAGGAAATGCTTGAACGCTTCCTGTAGGTCACAGAGATGGCCGAGATGGGTGAGGAGCAGAACCTCATGCTCCTGACTCAGTTGGTTTTCTCGTAGATAGAAAACACGAGGAGAAAGAAGAATAAACAATAAATGAAATAAAATACCAGCAGCAAATTGTTCCGACTTTCTCAGGCGCTGTTAAACATCATGGAATTATCAGGGTGCTACCTTCTTGTTCCTGGTAATCCCCCCTTCTGCCTCTCTCACAAGCTCACTCAGAGTTCTGGGGCTGCTACAGCAGTTATGTGGAAAAGTTGCTGTGGTTTTAGTCATTAAGATCTGGTTTTAGCATGTCCTACACATGTTCTAACACCTGCAAACAGACGAGTGCTCCTGGCTGTCCTCTCTCTCGCATTCTGAGGAAATCGCCTCAGTTGCCTCTGGCTGAGATGAACAGGAAGAATGTGAATTTTACTGATAGATCATTACTTTCAAAAGCTTATCGTGCCCTTGACTCTGGAGCTAAATGGCATTTAGCTCACCAGAGAGCTTGCAAAAGAGCAGAGCATAGATGAAAGCAGGAGGTGACAGGAGCTGCACCCTTATACTCACAGGCAATAGGGATGGTACCCAAAGAGATATTTTGTACAGGGAAACCTGTCTCTTCACCCGCTCCTGGGGCTCGCGTCAGTGATGCTCAAGTCCCAGAAGGTGGAGGAGGTCTTCTGGAAGGAAACCATTGGGACGGAGAGCATGGAGGCTGGTTTTGGGCACATGGGCTTCTTCAGTAGCAGATGAGGTAGCTCAGGAGATTGTGTTCATTAAGCCACCGTGACCACATCTGCTGGTGAGCAATAGCTCCCTGCATTGCTTCTCTGTGCTGTGGGAGATGACGCTAAGTCTTGGAAAGCTGGAATTTCCTGCCCGGGATTTTTTTTGATCCCTTGCCACTGCTGCTGTGAGACAGGACTCATTCCTAGAAATAGGGGACTTTTTCCCTGCAACTGTGGCTTTGTTTTGTTTGCAAAACAGGTGCACGGCCAGTTGCTTGCGTAGCTTTTCCTATCCAGGATTGTTTATCACTAAATTTAAGAGCTGCTTTACTGTGTTTGTAAACTTTTCAGTGGGTATCTATTCTCATGGTGTGTTTGCACAGCACCTGGCACAGCTTGGCTTTGATCTCGGCGGCAGCACTAACACACGGACGCTGTTGCCCAGCGTCTGATACGTCTGTGATTCCCCTCCCTGGCTTTGAGAAATCATCTTCCCAAATGTACTCAGGGCTGCTTTGGAGCAAATTAATTAGAGGAAGTTCTGGAAATGGTGTGAGATGCTACTCAGTAGTTTGGAGGCAAACTGTGATCTTGCTTTTTTTTTTCCATATTATAAAAATATGTATATTTACAGCACTCAGAAATTGTTACTGTAAACAGTAACTGGCCTTTCACAATTTTAATTTTCACAGACTTTCTTGCTAACAGACTCATGAACCTTTGTGATCATGTACCAAGGGTTTTAGCAAAGTGTCTCTGAAATCAGTAGTTGAGCTACAGCTCAGATAACAGATAGAGGATTCATACAGAATTATTGGGTAAATTTTGCATGCTAGGAATATAAAGGGAATCAACACAGCTTTTAAAACAATAGTTTTAGTCTATGAAATAGTTTGCAATTTTTCATAAATGTGACTTGGAAACTAAGGCTTTGTCTACAAGTAAGCATAATAGTAGCATCAATCACCGTCATCACGTGCTACTGTGCATGAGCTGAGGACTGGGAGATGGGAAGGATTATCATTGCTGTGGGATGAGGATTAAACTACCTGCCCAAGGTCCTGCAGGGAGCGGGGGAATAAACTATAAAACAAAGCCAGGTGTCCCAAGGTGCAGATTTATGATTTAAGTTCATTCTTCCTATTTGTTAGCTTTTAAATACTCGTAATAGCCATAATAATATATATTTTTAAATGTCTTAGCTGTATGCCATCATGTGAGGTGTTCATTTCTATTATGTAGCAGAGTACTAATTTAAAAAAAAAAAAAGGAGGAAGAGGCTGGTGCAAGTCTTCATATGAACTTGTTTTTGNTAAAACAAAGCCAGGTGTCCCAAGGTGCAGATTTATGATTTAAGTTCATTCTTCCTATTTGTTAGCTTTTAAATACTCGTAATAGCCATAATAATATATATTTTTAAATGTCTTAGCTGTATGCCATCATGTGAGGTGTTCATTTCTATTATGTAGCAGAGTACTAATTTTAAAAAAGGAGGAAGAGGCTGGTACAAGTCTTCATATGAAGTTGTTTTTGAATGAAGATCACGTACAAGTACCACAAAATTATGGGTGACTCTGGGAGCTCATTGCGGGGGCAGGAGGGGAGGTGCTTTCCAGTTATAGAGGCAGAGACTTCTCCTTTTGGGATGGGTTATGAATGTGCCATTGGCAACCAATGCCCCTCATTTGTGACCCGTGGGATGTAGCCTTAGCCGGCATGATCGTGTCGTCACTCCTTTTTGACTTATCTTGGGACCCATCGCAAAAAAGGGATCGGAGTAGAAACCTCTCCTTCTTGATACCAGGACAGCTCAGTGCTTTGGTGTCCAGATGTTTGTTTTTTCTTAGCTGAGAATTTAAGTTTTCATGCAGAAAGTCTGCTTTTAGACCAGATAAGAGAGAAACACACCTCTGTAAGGGTTTGCTTGTTCCAGCAAAGCCCCAACGCACTAGGATGTTTCAGCTGAAAAGAAACNAGGGTTTGCTTGTTCCAGCAAAGCCCCAGGATGTTTCAGTTGAAAAGAAAGCTTTCTGAAGAGTTGCTGCTGTTGCTCCTCCTTCCCTGCACCCTGTTAGTGCACGGCTGGGGGACGCAATGCCCGTGGCAGAGGGATCCAGGCAGGATCCGTCTGCCCGGCTCGTCCCCGTGCAGGGCCCGCCTGAGCTCCCGTGGGAACCCACCATTATAAGCAATGCCATGGGGCAAGTTCCCACATCTCATCCGCGCCAGCCCTGCAAAGCCTAGCTTTAGCACAGCGAAATGCAGGGCTTGTGTCACATTTGTGAATCTAATCACAAAGCAATGGAGAACAAGGCATGGAATCTGCCTTTAAGCACATAAGAGAAATTAATTAACAGCTGAGAGAAGGATCATGGCAATTAGACAACTTACTTGAATGCTTATCTACATTCCTTACTCTGCAAACAGTGGTTTTTTTTAATCACAACAGATTTTGTTGGAGAAAAAAAAGTTTCATATCGCTTTAGTGTTTCTGCTAAAAAAAATTATGGTGCAAGTATTTAGTTAAATGGTGGTACTATCTGGGAAAACTCAAGAAACAAAACACAGTTTGTCCCTTTTTTGCACTAGATTTTTAAATGGTTTAATATTAAAAAATGAAAATATTTTTTTGATTTCCATTTGTAAAGAAATGTTACGTTAACTCTCTCAGTTTGCCTCATTATTAGTGTCTGATTTTATAAAGAAGCTTCACTTGAAGGAATAAATTCGGCTGTCTATACTATGTGTTCCCAGTTGTAAAGGCAGTTGCAAAACTTCTGATGCCCACAGAATCACTATGACAATAATTTCACAACTGGATAAGTAGGTAAGAAACAATGAAGCCAAATACATTTCTACCCTAAAGAAGTGACAAAGAATAATTTTTACTTTAAAAAAAGAAGAAAAAAAAAACAGCTCACATTTGTCTTAAAAAAGCCCCATCAGAAAAGAGACTACTACTTAAAAAATGTCTGTTTACATCCTATGAACCAGGTACTCATTTACTCTAGTTCCACAGAATTAATTGTTTTTACCCACTGACAACCTGACCAGGAATTTGCATTACCCAACTCTATTTTAACAAAATTAAATATCTGCCTATTTCCTGGAGAAGAATTCCAAAATAACCACAATTTCCCTAGTGATATACTATGAAAGTTGGAGTTTCATATACTTTGGTGTCTCATGAAATTAAGATAAACTTGCATACACATTCACCAGGATTCACACCCAAGCAATACAGAGCATCCTCCTAGGACCAGCAGAGTATGCTGCAGAGTATAGGCAGGCTATGTTACTGACAAATCATTAAAAAAAAAAATCAGATAAAGTATCAGATAAAACCCATGGATAAATAAAAGGGGGAGAGTCAAGACTATTCCATGGCCCATCAGATCAACACAGACTACTTCTGTGTTCAATAGAGTTAGAAGTTCATCCGGGGTTTCTAACAGTGGCATCCTCCAGTAGAACAGTGTGGCTAGCTTCAAACAATAACAAGACCTGGACACAAATTTTGCAAAAAGAGGCAATCTTTTTTTTTTTTTTTTTTTTAAAGGGAAAAAATAAGAAGGCTCTAAAATACTTAAAAAAAAAGAAACAAAAAGAAAACAAAACCTTTAGAAACAGGGCAGAAGGACACAAAGCAAAGCAAGTTTGGTGGTGGATAAAGCACAGTGCCATTGACCTTGGAAGTCTATTGAATACCAAGGTTCACATCTAGACGCAGGTCTCTGGTGAAATGAATTGGGTAACCTCGGCTCAGTTTGGGGGTTTATAGTATGTGTGCGTGATAGTAACATCATGATAGACCCTTCTTATGGGAAGCTCTGAAATGAGTGAGGGGAAAAGATGGTCATGACATAGAAATCCTTCCAGATTAGAGATTGCCAAGCAATCCAGTGTGAATGCAGAGATTTGCAAGCAGAGGGCAGTGTTTCATGCTAATAGTGCTAAGCAAGGGATCATTCTTGAAGTGGATGCTTGGAAGATTATTAAAACGTCACTGTTGGCATTGAGAATCCTTGGGGAAGGTCAGCTGCAATTTGAGTCCTTGGAGAGGTCTGCTGCTCTGGGTTCCCCTAAACAAGACCTTCATGTGGCTGCGTTTTGAAGGCACTGGAACGCCAGATGTTGCCCCAAGCATTGTTCCTAGAGAAGCTGGTCCATAGCTAGAAGTCAGAGCTCCTTTTAGACATGATGGAGAAGTCATCTCAGTGGAGGTAGGTAGGTTGATTCCATCGGTACCAAGATCTGTTTGCGACACGGAATAAAAACTACAGTTGCCGTATTGTTAACCTTTTCCCTCAAAAAAGCCATCCCTGCTATTATGTTCAGAGCCTTAGGTTGGGCACTCAGCAAACCCATTGCTCGTATAAGAAGTGTGCAGCAAGCCCCTTTCTTTCTAAGTGACACGTTCCAGTGTGCTCATGACTTCATACCTTACGTGCCTGCTGGACTTCCTCTGTGCAAGAGGAGGTCTGATTCAGGGCACAGGAGCATCCTTGACTCAGAAAGCCCAGCAGCTAGAGAGCCACAACCTCTACTTTTGGTTGGTTTTCCACTAACACAGCACCCCTAATGTTTAAAAAAAGATACTTCTTTTCCCCTAAAGAAAATTATCATCCACTTTTGATCTGCCACTGTGAAATCATTACTCTGTGACAGCTCTGTGGATGGCACTGCAGGAGTGAAAGCTTGCTGCGGAGATGGTTATCGAAAAAGAAACAGCAAAATAAGGCCTCCTATGCCTCCTCCACACAAATAATTAGTTTAGAACAGTCCTTATAAGTTTCCATCCTTTTTGTTTTTAGAACAAGATCAATATTGCAAGCAAAACTGGATTTTCTATTTATCTTGAAGAAGAAAAATAGTCATTTCTCAAGAAGCTTCAGGTTAGAGGAGAAGCTTCATGTAACAGCATGGCATCATGTAGCTCTCTGGATGTGCTTCTCTGAGGGCCCCTTGCTTTTCTCCCCAGCCTTCCAATGCCCTTGATAAGGAGTACAGTAAAACCCTCCTGCCTTACCCTGAAGAGTTGAAACCCGATGAGTTCATTGCAGCTTTGGAGTTGCTCTGTGCTGCGCTGGGGCTGCTGGCATGGAGCGCACTGCCAGGGGACGAGGGCCTGCTGGAGTTGCCAGGGGAACACGAGGATGTTACTGCGTAGGAGGAGAAAGGAGAATGAGGCTGGGCTGTCCTTTCCTGCCGAAGCCCAAGCCCTCCAACCATCCTTCATTCATCCCATTGCTCTCCTGATTCACTGCCTGCCCTGCAGCAGCAAGGATGCGGAATCTGCGAGGAGTGTCCTCTCCATCCCAAATGATTCTATGAGAATGAATTGTTCCTCCAGAAGGAGATTCTGCCGGTGCTCAGCTCAAAAAATGCAGCAGCTTACTCTGTAACACTCCTCCCATTTGGAGTCTGGGTTTCCCCTGCTTCCAAATATGAACACCTCAGTAAAATCACCTAGCATTATTCTGGGGATAATATTGTCTCCAGGAAGCTTTCCACGTCTTTCTTCCAGAAAAGAGAAAGCCGTGATGGTTCATACCCCTTGCATAACAGTTACACGGGACTATTTTCTCTGGCTAAACCCAAGAGACGATTAAGAGTAGTCTGTAATCATAGCTTAGAAACTGACCACTCACAGAGCAAGAACAAAGAAAGGAGGGAAGAAAATGGGACATGACACTGGCTTGGCATGGCTTACCAGTCCCAGGCATGGTGCTATGCACTGGATTGACGGAGAGGGGCCCCAAGGAGCCTGAGGTAGAGACCTGGAGAGGAACAGAAAAAAAGCAGTGAGTGATTGGTAGGAGGCACTGTCTTTTGGGCGTTTCAGACTGGATACCCTTAGCCAGGTTGTGGCCACAAGTTATTCCTTCTCATTTGTTCCTTTGAGGAGTCCTTGCCGTGTGAGAAAACTCAGCTGACAATTACTAACTGGGTACCTGTAATCATGGCAAGCCTGGGGCATCTGCTGATCAGCTGTGGTATTCTACATAAGATGCGTTGTTTGGAATGACTGATGAGCAAGCACATACTTCATATGGCACAGTCACAGAAAAACTATTCATTTAAGCTACTGCTTTAAAAATTCATGGCTTGCCAACAGTGTTTTAGTGTTGCAACTCTAAACCAAATGTGTTATGCAATGTGACCCAACTTCTTGTGATATTTGCCTGCCTTCTGATGGACCACTTGTCACTTGTTGCACAGAAGATTTCAAGATAAAATATTGCTTGCAAATATGTCCTCTCCCTGCCATTCACATGTGGTCCAGCACCATTAATACTGCAGGGAGGTTACTGTCACTTTTATAAATGCAAGAAACATACTAACTAGCAGAAACACAATAGTATTTTGATTTTGGCAAGCCCAGCTGCATCCCTACCCACTGCTGCAGATGTTTTTGTCCCACTGGACAGGGATGGGCCTGCATGAACTCAGGGTCCGGTGCCCACAAGGGAATATCTTGTCCTGTTCCTTCTGAAACAAGGCCTGATATCTCTCCCTCCACCTCTTCCCCACCTTGCCTCTAACAGCCTGTAGATCCCCTTAATCCAATGTCTCTCACCAGTCTGGAATTGTAGATGGGTGATTTAATGGGAGATGGCATTGGGCAGCTGATCCGTTTTTCCTTCTGGCGCCGATTGCAGAACCAGACCCGAACCACCTCCTTTTCCATGGAGAGCTGCTCTGCTATTAGGGAGATCTCCTCTGAGCTGGGCTTGGGGTTCTGCTAAGAAAAGGCAGGAGGTTAAAGAAAGGTCTGAAGAGTTCTACCAGCTGCTTCTGCTGCTTGAAGGACAGGAGAACAGAGCGGGTTGGCTGCACACTGGTGAAGGAAGGAAAGTTGCTTTTAAGGCAAAGAGTAAATATTTGGGTGGGAGATTATGTTTTGTGAACCAGAAAGTACCTCTTATTCAGCATAAACTTTCGTGAAATCAGTGGTGATGAATCACTATACTTGGCCCTGTTATTGCATAAAGCACCAAGCTCTTTGATCTTAACAGCACCCTCAATCATTGCTTGAGGGAAAACTAATGACTGGTAGTCTTGTTATGACTATATAGGACACGTGAACTCTGGGCACTGTTTGTATACTTACCCAAACCATCTCAGAAGAGACATTTCCCTTTTTTTTGTTGTTTGTTTTTTTATTTTTTTTAATTCACCTATTTTCTGCTGTGTTTAATATATTTAGCTCTATGGATTTTGATCTGTGTTGGAGACTTGAAAGGAGAAAAATACTTATTGGTGAGGTGCCAAGATATTTTCCCTTGCACAGAACATCTCATACTAGCTAAAAACGCAATATCCATAATAATCTGAGAAAGATTTAGTTCTCTTTAAAAGCTTTCAGAGGAAAGCTTGACCTGAACAGATCTGAGGAAGAAACCAAGGGCTGTTCAAAATTAATTATGATGAAAATTCTTCCATGAGTGACAATTCTGCTGAGAGTTCAGGCTCAGTTCCCTGTTTGTTTTCTATGGCAAATCCCGCTCAAAAAACAAATGCTTGAAAAATAAAAAGCTCCACTTCTTGAGTGACTCAGTAACACCACCCAGATAATGGAGCCTCCACTTCCTATGATGCACCAAGTTCCCATGACCCTCAACCTTAACTCACAAAGAGAAGGGGCTGGTGCATACTAGAAGATCAGGTTAGATCTGGGCCAGTGATTAGTGGAAGAAAACAAGAAAGTGTGGCAATGAAACTGCAATTTCTTCAAAGAAACATTCACCAAGAAATAACTGTCTGATTTCTTTGCTTTGACTCTTCCCGTTAATGCTTTCAAGCATTTTCTAACACGCTATCACAATGAGCAAAAAAGAAATCTATTACTGAGACTTGGTAAATGCCAAAGTCTGAGGGAAAGCTTAAAACACATTGAAAGATTTTCCTCTCACATCTTGAAATCTTTTCTCCAGCGTGGAACGAATGTTGGTCTCAATGCTGGTTCGCTTCTTTCTTTTCCGTCCAAACATCTCATTAACGGAGGGGTAGGAATTGGGAGTGCTCATGGAAGAATCCAGAGGAGCAGATTCTGGAGAGAGAAGGATGAGAAAAGAGATTTTGAAGATTATCAGTTGTTTTCATTCCTAGATTCTTTCTGGGGACTGTGGCTATTCCGAGAATAAACAAAAAGTTCCTAGATTGCAGACCCCTTCTCCAAGAGAGAATATTATTAAAATTGCTTCAAAAGTCTCAGATCTGTCAGTGACCTTGTCCACATCAGGAAAAAAAGCTAGTGATAAAACTTTAGCCAGCTCTGCAGAGCACTATATATTTTTAAATGATATAGTTTCACACCGTTAAAGGTTTTGACTTACATCACTGGGATCAAGCCTCATGTGGCTGAGACACCTCCTGAGATGATAAATTGGTTGAACATGTAATTCCTAAAGGAAGGGTAAGGGCTGGGTCAAGCACACCAGACAACTGGCACTCCTACAGGGATTTGCAGCCCATGGGATACCAAGCCAATGCTGTTGCTACTGGGGATTCCCCTTGCAGTAATATCTTCCTTTTCTAATTACTGCTCATGAGCTGATCTAAGTGCTTTGAAAGGAGTCCCTTCCTACTCTTTCCAGTTTACACAGGGAGGGACTGAACGGACTAGCCCAGTGATTTGCCTGAGGCCATCAACAGAGCAACAGCCAGGGCAGGAAAGGACTACTCCGGACAAATTGCAAGGTGAAGCCTAGATTACTAGAGTGAAAGGACACATGTGGTTTGATATCTAGATTCTTACACAACACATTGTGTGATACACAGAGGAAAGCAGTCTGTTACCAGCTCAGCCAGAGAGCTGGAAGGCCATAGCTCCATACCCCTGGAGATCCTTGGATGGATCCTCTTATGTACTTGCTAAAACCAGCGCCATTTCANAGTGATTTGCCTGAGGCCATCAACAGAGCAACAGCCAGGGCAGGAAAGGACTACTCCGGACAAATTGCAAGGTGAAGCCTAGATTACTAGAGTGAAAGGACACATGTGGTTTGATATCTAGATTCTTACGCAACCCACTGTGTGATACACAGAGGAAAGCAGTCTGTTACCAGCTCAGCCAGAGAGCTGGAAGGCCATAGCTCCATACCCCTGATTATTTATACGAGATCCTTGGATGGATCCCCTTATGTACTTGCCAAAACCAGGGCCATTTCAGTACATAGCAATGTCACCTACCTGCATCACTCAGCCACTTCTCCAGCAGTGGTTTGAGCTTGCACATATTCTTAAAGCTCAGGTTGAGGGCCTCGAAGCGGGAGATGGTGGTCTGGCTGAAATCATTGCCGTAGAGCTTCCCCATGGCGAGCCCAACGTCGCCCTGCCGGAGGGGATCCGAATCATGACATGAGCCAAGAACCCCTCGCCCCGACAGCTTTCCTCTGTCAGACCACTTTTCAGATCACTTCCCAAATAGATGCAGTCTACTCTCCGTGACCTGTCTTTGCGAAAGAGTGATTTTTCTTCCTCATGGAGTCTGTCCTACAGTCCCCAGCCTCCATATATTAAAGATGTTGCAGATAATGATGTAATGGCAGTGAAATATCAGAGAAGGCTGGTCTCTTCTTGTCTTTACATGAGGATGCTCCGAGGAAAACAAATCTGTATCTAATCTACGCGCTTCCTCTATCCACTCCTTTGCCACAAACTCCTCCCTGCTACATGTCCCTGTCATGTAATATCAACATTCCCATCCCCAAAGCTGCTCACCTGTGTAAACCCTAATTTGATTCGCCTCTGTTTGAATGTCTTAGCAAATTTTTCCAACTCCTCCAGGTCACTGGGTTCTTCTGATGCTCCTGAAGGAGTTAGATGCTTTGCCACTTGCAAATGCTGGGGTACATCCAAGTGGGGTTCAACTGATGAGCCAGGGAGTCCTGAACGGCCCACAGCCTGGTAAAAACAAACAAAACAGCATAGAAAATCGTGAGAACAGAAGAAGAAAAAAACAAACAAACAAAAAAATGTGACGAACAGTTTTTTAATTTTAATGACGAATAAGCATACAAGGCAACTCTTAGATAAGAGAAAGGAAATGGAGAGGAGTACAGTGATGGAAAGGGAGAGGTAGAACAGCCCATCTACCATTCAGTTATAAATGTTCAAGTAGTCTGACTATTCGGCCCTTCTAGAGTAGCCTCGGGTGAGGGACAAAAGAGCCACGTAAGGGGACAACCTCTTTCACTGCCTGGATGTGAAAAAGGCACATTAAACCCATGAACTTGGAATGCATTGGCAGCTGGGGACAAGGAGGACAAGGAAAAAGAGCTACAGTTGCCACAGAATTAGAAGAATTTTGCTTCATGGGTGTTTGCCATTGATTTGGCCCCCTTGGTGAACAGTTAATGTGTTGCCCAGGTTTCCTTGAGTTCACCTCTCCCCCAGGAAGGCTGTGTGCAAGTTACCTGTGATGCTAAACTGGGTCCCGGCTGGGAGAGGAGGAGGCTGCCCTGTTGCTGAGGGAATGAAAGGAGATTTGGCTGCAAAGCTGGGGAGAGAAAAAGAGACGTTTGATCAGAGCAGCTCCTTGATCGGCACGCAGACAGCTGTACATCCTGTGCTCTGCACAGGCAAGGCGCAAGCAGTTCTGAACACAAAATCTCAATCAGCTCTCGCTCAAAATAAACAGACTTTGGACAATTACAAATGCAGATGGCTCTAAGTCGGGTTATGAGAAAGGAAAGGACCTCTTCACGGCTTTTTAGCCTGAAAGTTATTTTTACAATAATGATACAGGTAGAACATTTCACACATTGATCTGTGCACCCAGTTTATTAACCTGGGGTTGAATTAGGACACAGGTATTTTACATAAACATGTAACTTAGCTTTTAGGAAGATGCCAGATAGCAGAGAATTTACTGCAGCCTTGGTGATGATTTCTCCCAATGCTTAAATCACTATAGCTATTAAAAATGTGCATCTTATTTCCAAGTTCACCTTTCAACTCCTTGATTTTATTAAAAAATATTCTGATCTTACTGTTAATCTCATGAGCCTATCCACTCTACGTTCTATTATACAATTCATTTTGAAGTGACATTTTCAAGCAACATTTTGAAGCCATCTGACCCTTTCTTTTCTACCTTACTATATTTCAAATAAATTGGATTTCTTTTGGAATATATAAACTGATACAAAATGATGAAAGGAAAAAAGAGAAGAAATCTATAAAACTAACAAAACATATTTATGGAGACTGTGTAAATGTTTAGTTGACAAATTGCCATGTACAAGCCTATTTCTCTTTCAGGGAAAGTCCTAACCTAGTGACTGAAGCAGAATAGCTCCACAGAAATTTAGTTAGGTTTTGCAAGTCCATTGAAGTTGAAGCCTAGAGAATTTAGTGAGGATTTATAACCCTTCTTCAAATGGTCAATATATTTTGTTGATTCTAGTTGACAATAATAGGAAAATTTGTAGAAATGTATGGACTTCTAAAAAAAAAAGGCAGAGAGGAGAAAAGATGATCTCCAGAATTTCTCCCATCCTCTCACCTCTCAGTTCTTTTTTAGCATAGATATGAATGTGCAGGATCCCATTTATTTATTTAGATTGGTGTCTCAGTGAGCCTTCTCTAATGCTAGTACAACTTTGAATTTCAAATGCAGGCTGGTAATGAGGTGCACATTTTTAACAGTGAAGGTAATTAATCACTGGAATGGCTTGCCTAGGGACACGGTGGATGCTCTGTCATTTGCAGTTTTTAAAATCATGATTGAACACCTTTGCAAAAGCCAAGCTCTAGCTTGATTTAAAATTATGGACGGGAGTCAGGAATCACTGGTTAGACAGCTGACGAGACCAAGATTTTTCTAAGATGAAATCTTCAGCAGCAATAGCATAGCTGAAAGGATTCCCAGCATCTCCCTGGTTGCCTGTTTCAGTCTCTAACACCACAGCTTCTCAGTTTAGTTTCCTTCTAAAGTACTTAGATCAACTCGACCACTCCTGAGGTTTCTGCAGTAAATGAACATAGTGTTAACCTAATGAGGCTGAACACCTGGGCAGGCAGCACCGAGAAGCAAGCTCCATGCTGGTTTGCTGAAACCCAGCTGGATGTTGACTTGAATTCCCGAGATGGGAGCCCTGGCCGGCCTGCAAACGCTGGCCCCAAGGTGGCACTCTCGATGCGCACAAGCCGTAGGTGCCAGGAGCATCTCCGGAGCCCAAGCTGTCCTGCAGCATCCACACGTGCAAGAGCTCGTCCCAGGTGTCGGAATGAACTCCGGAGGAAGATTGGGGGGAAAAGTGTCTGGTAACATAACAGAACAGACATGCTGGGAAGTTGTAGNCAGGAGCATCTCCGGAGCCCAATCTGTCCTGCAGCATCCACACGTGCAAGAGCTCGTCCCAGGTGTGGGAATGAACTCCGGAGGAAGATTGGGGAGGAGCAGGGGGAAAAGGGTCTGGTAACAACAGAACGGACATGCTGGGAAAGTTGTAGCAGAACAGATTCAAAGCACAGCCATGAGAAGGGAGGTTCTTGCTAGATATGTATCTGCTTATAATGATACCCTCTTTCAGCTTTTATGGCTCTTACCTTGTTGCCCTGCCTGGGACTGAGAGAGGAGAAATTGGGGGACTGACTGCATGTGACCAGGAAGCAATACAAGCTGCTGCAGCGTGTGAAGAGAGCTCATATCCTATACACAAAAGCACAGGGAAAAAAGATCAAAAATGTCTGTTCTTTGTACAGCAATACCACTCCAACAAAGCTCCCCAACTCCCTGCTCCTTTATACAACACCACCATTTGGACTCTCTTTATTCCAGATAGGCTGTTTTTAGAGGAGAGTCTCTGAAATTACACAGGAAAGCTGTGGCTGTCCCATCTCAGGAGCACTGAATGAATACTTTCTGGTTTTCTAGCCAGGGTGTGCTGAGATGGTTAAGTAGCAAGGCCCATCAGCATCTAACTCTGCACCTCCAACAGCTTCTCAAGCTGATTCGGATCAAGAGTCAATTTAGCCTAAGACTGTATCTCCATCAATGGCATTAATCACACATTCAGGAAAGAGGAAGAGCATGGCAAACAAATCCAACATCTCTGTTTTGTGTTCTTAGCCTCCACAGTTATTTTTGGCTCAAGGGATTTCCTGACAATTGGTGTGGTTTGCCACTTAGTAACCCTCAAATGAAATCTCCTCCAAGATTGTGTCCAGTCTGTTCTTGAACTCATGTAAAGCTTTCTTCATCCTTTGGCAGAGCATTACACAACAGCTACTGGCTGCTGCAAAGGGGGTAAGAGGAAGTCTGATTTTTGCCAATAAAGATTCACCATTTCCAAATTTGGGAAAAAATCATATCCATCATATCCTCAAGTCTCCTTTCGTTACCGTCAAAAAGTCCATCTAATTTGGCAAGTCTCTCTCAACAACTGCCTTTTCTCTGGAGATTCCTTGACTGGTGCCATTTAGGGCTTACGTATTCCTGGATCTGCACGATCACTTACCCCTGCTATTTGGCTTCCAGGCATCATTGATGATCCCTGTACAAGGTGACCTGACCTGGGGGGGATTGCAGGTTGCAAGGTGTCGCTGAGGTCTTCAGTTTTAATCTAGAAAAGAGCACAGTAATTGCAGCGTTAGGGAACTGTCAGAAACAGAGGTATGGGAAGTCAGGACAGTTAGGGGGCTGAGATCGGTAACTCCTTGAAGAGAAAAGATAGAGGGAGAGGCTGATTGCATCTCTGGCTTTACAGAAAGGCATGGGTCATTTTGCATTTTTGTTTCTGAGTCTGAAACCTGGGCATAATTTTTCTGCTCTGCCAAACCAAGAGAGGGTCTGCAGTTTGTTCAATTCAAACACATTAATTAAAGCATTTTAGAGAGTACCCAACTTAAGCACTTTTAAAACACATATGTGAGTGCTTTCCTCAGACAAGGCACTGATATTTCCACACTTTGTAAAATTATTAAAAAGTCAGAAGGCAGTTCTCCTTTATAGATCACTATTTACAATCCTGTTTTGGCATTAGCTATAGATGACTTCTCATTTTGCTATATAGGTTTTTGTCCAAGGGCCCTCCAAGCCTTTGTCCAAGGGCCACTTTGCTTGACTTAAATGTTCAAGAAAGACTTTTGTCTACAAAAATCGGGATTTCTGAGTCTACATTTTAAAGAGCAACATTTACCCATAGACCAAACTGAATCTTTGAATCTGTTTATTTCATGTTCTCAGTGTTTATTTTTAACATCGCTGCTGTGTAAGAAATTTGTCGCATCACTTTTTCAAGCTAGTCTTTTGTTAAAACCAACTGGCCCAGGAGAGAAGAGTCAGGAAACCTGCCTAGGAGACTTAAAAAAATGTTTTTTATTAGTCTTAAGAAAGCTCTCTGAAGAGTTTCTACTCTCAGATGCCACTCAAGAGAAAAAAAAAGTCTTATGGATCTCTTATAAGATGTCTTTTCTGAGAATGGTTAAAAAAAATATTCAGTCTTAGAATCAAGTTATTCTCAAGTCTGAGAATGCTTGGAACAAGGTTCAAATCAGTGGTCCCATTCCTAATCTAAGCCTTTCTAGCGTGAGAAGATGCTTGAGCTTCCACAGTCTGGAATAGCCAGCAAAGCACCGGGATGGACAGGTTTGGAAACTGCTGTCCATGGGTTCAGCACCACACACGCGCCCTCTTGCTACCTGGGCTGAACCTCAGCACCTCCCATGAAATAACTCCAGAGTCCAGCATCCCCGAAGAGACCAGTGGCTCCATTTGCCCACCTTGTGCAGTGCTGATAATGGACTTCAGTTTATACAGTCTCCTACCAGCAGAGGGGGACAAGAAATCCCCCTTTTAGAAGTAATCCACCAACTAAAGATTTTGTCCAAGGGAGCTTCTCTTTCAGTTTGCGTAAGGCAAACAAATACAGAAGGTTCCACAAGAGAGATAGCGAAGGAGAAAATGTGAGCACGAGAGATTCACAGCTGACATGCAAGGAACTGGCCCTCTAAACATGAATCTCTGCCTTGCAGCAGGAGCTGTGCAGAGGCAAGAGAATTACAACACCTCCTTTCATTACAGCTATAGCCCTGGACACTGCTGAAACTAGTTTTGCAATAACACTAGTTCCTTGCAACAAGACTTATATACATGGTATGAATTCCAGTTCTTTCCTACCTTTCATGTTGGCATGATCGTTGCTCTTAGCTTGACGAAAAAAATCAGATGGAAAGAACTTCTTGATCATTATCAAAGCAGATAGCATTTAAGTTACTAAATGTCAAATGAAAGGCTCGGGAAAATACACCGTTACCCCTGAGCCATCCACTCACCCAAGGCAAATGGTCTTATGCGTGCTTTTCTTTCCAAGGGTGCATTAAAAAAAAAAAAAAAAAAGGAAAGAAAGAGAAAAAGAAAGAAAAGGGCATCCAAGCCAAAAGTAAAAATAAATAAATAAAAAAATATATTACCCCTGCTTGCAATTCATGTGTGTCGGCCTCATATAACGCAGTCATCCAAGTCTGAACAGCCCCCAAAAGAAAAGATATTAGCGTCTTAGACAACCAGGCA
This sequence comes from Crypturellus undulatus, assembly GCA_013389825.1. Taxonomy (NCBI): domain Eukaryota; kingdom Metazoa; phylum Chordata; class Aves; order Tinamiformes; family Tinamidae; genus Crypturellus; species Crypturellus undulatus. Next base: position 26,990 of record VWPW01031891.1, on the reverse strand, counting down.
CTTGTTCCCGGCTAAGTTAAGATCCCAATAGCAGTGGAGTGCTGAAGAAGAACGAGCCATTTCCAAACTGAAATCAATTTTTACAGCTGCCAAACGGAAAGATTTGGAAGCGTTCCAGGCTGAAAGGGGTGTGTAGCTGCATCCCGGCATCGCACAACATGAGAACGGGAGGTGGGTTTGGCAAAGGACTGGTTCCCAATTTAAAAACAACAACATCTCCCACTGCTCCTTCCCCCGTCCCTGGAATTCTCTGGCTTTCACTTCTGCAGTAGGCGGGAACCTGGGTGTTCCCAACAAATCCTTCTCCTCAGCACCTTTTTCCATTGGTTTTATACTCAAATTTACTTCTCCCTCCTCTTCCTCTCCCCAACAGGCCTGCAGCTGGCTAATTGTTCATTAGTGCGAGTTCGGAATATATCCCAAACCCAACGTTTGGGATGGTTTATGCAAATTCTACACTTTCATTTTTTTCCCTGGCTAGACCAGCCTTATTACCAAATGTATGTTAAAAAAACAAAACCCCAAACCCCAAAAAACCACACACATTGTGGGCGAGGCCGCTCACTATCATAAGACTCCCTTAAAATAATGTAAATCATATTAATAAAACAAGAGGAGAAGTTGCCTTCTTTCTCAGTGCATCTGAATCACGTTTGCGGGCAATTCTTACAAATGTGAGAGAAGATTTTCATTTTCGTAACCAAAAAAGTTGAAACTGTCACACAATCACCTCATGTAGGTGTATCATGAGACCCACGATAAAAGTGAGTAGTAGTGATTTCGTTAAGTAAGTTTAACCAAATCTTACTGCCCAGGACCTTGGTTTTACACGGCAATCAAGACAGATGCAGGAACGGGGAACAAGAAGTCACTGAAAACAAACATAGGTTTCTTCCCACTGCATTTGATTTGGGGAAATTATGCAATCTAAGGGAAAATGCGCTTGTAAAACAGTGGGTGAAATGATGCGCGGCAAAGATACGAGGCTCCCAGCTGGAGAGAGGTGCAGAGCCTATATTATCCGCTGCAGATGTGCAAGGCAGTGCCCCCGGGCCCGAGGGGACCCCGGGGCCGCGGCGGGAGCAGCCCGGGGCTCCTCTTGAGGAGGCAACGGCAGGTGGCGGCACCGGTGCGCGGAGCTGCCGAGGGCTTCTCCGGGACACGGAGGGAATGGCGCTTGCCAATCGCAAGGGGATGTTTTCACGGCCTTAAAACAGGGTCAGCTGCCCCCAAGCAAACCAAGAGAAAAACACAGGAAGAGCGACGGGATGGAAACAGCGTCCCTTCCTTGGCTGGCTAGAGCGTCTGCTGGGCCTGGCCAACGATGGATTGTTTCTTACCTATCTCTGGCCTAAAAACAAAAACAAAAAGCAAAACAAACTAAGAAACCTATTGAGGGCGATGGAAAATGATCAAAGCTCTTCAGCTTGCTTGCGTAACCGATTTGTGGAAGGTGTTTCATAAACATTTCATAAGAAGCAGAATTATGAAGAAAACATCTCCCAACCTGCCTGCAATTACTGCACAGACTCTTCCTTACCAGTAGGAAGGAGAGAGAGAAAAAAAAAAAAACGTACATCTGTTTTGTAACAGATCTGTGAACTTTTGGCAAACATTAGGCTCGTGAAAACATCCTGAAGATATATTGCAAAGCTGTAAAAAACCAGCCTTACATGAGGAAGTTGGAAAGATTCATATTAGCAGCTCCGATCTCGCCGCGTGGAAGGCCATACCCTGGTGAGACAGCCAGGCCGACCGACTGACCCACATTTGATCCAATGAACTGCCAGCTGGATGCCACTGGTCGGACAGCACGGCGGCTGCAGCCCTCTGCGTTAACCCGGCTCTGCCATCCTGGTTGGCTTCAGGTACTCGACCAGCTGCCTGTGTTCGATAGCAGTTCGACAGGTAAACGGAGCAGCGACGGCCGAGCGGGTCGCTGCTCACTGGCCGTCTGAATCGCTCTTCATCGCCTATCAGACACCAAACCCGGCAGCTTGAATACAGCCCCGAGCCAAGCCACCTCTTTTTGACGAGTGCTTCTGATGTCATGTTTATTGCAAACTGCCACCCTCCTGGCAAAGGTGGGATGACAACTGCTTCAGCATCCAGCTTGGGCGCTTTCCCCAAAGCCAGATAACAGTTCCCCCTGCCCTGGCAGACTGCGGCCGTTTAGGCCACAACTGCCTTCTCCATTGCCAGCTATTAGGCAGGAGCTGTGACTACGACTCTAAGGATGAACTCTGGGCACAAAGACAATCATGCTTGTTGTGTAGTTTCTATTTAGATGGTAACCTCTTTGAAACAGATATTTATCTACCTTCACATCTGGCTTATCTCACAGTCAGCAACTCACAATTGTTTAAGAATTCAACTTACTCATTTCTCTCCCTGCCCCCATGCCCAATCTGTATGACTCTCACTGGATAGAAGGGGAGAATTAAGAGGGTCTGAATTAATTACCCTCTCCACGAAAGATCAGTGGGATTCTCACTTGGCTGAAAGTGTTCCCAAAATGCTTTTTAACACAACGAGGTTGTCTGAAATTGCCCTAAAGTGATTTGCCTGAAGTCAAGGGATGAAGCTTTGTGATAGAAACAGGCATCCAAATTAGATCCATGGCTACTGCAGTTAACTAAGCCTTCCCACCTCCAATGGCGTAAGTGCTCTTCTCTGAATTACCTGCACACGTGGGCACCATAAAATAAAAAACACACTAATAATAAATTATAGCAATAATAATAATGGGCTTGCAATTACTATTTCCACATGTACTATCCTGCACGTACAGCAAGGCTTAATAGACACCCAGGAAAAAGGCAGAAAACCCTTATGTCAATGCAATGATGCTCACCTATATATTCTGATATCCTTTCACACTGAGGGGTAGGATTTTCAGAAGCTGCCAAGATGACAGAAGCAGGAGCAATCCCACACTGAATGCCAAACAGACTGCATCCTAAAGCTCAGCAATGACAGCACACCAAAAAATTAAAATGTAATCCCTAACCTCAACACACCTGCATTGCGGCTTTATGAGCCCTTTGAGTTTATTAATTGAGGCCTGATCTGATATGCCTTATCCTCTGAGCTCCAGCCCGGGATGTTAACAGTTGTGCCTTAGCTGCAGTAAGAGTGGGGGTGGAAAATCAAAACTTTAAATGCAACCGAGCCACATGCTTCGCAAAGGAAAACAAACAGCACCACACTTGGCTTTGCAATCGCAAGCATTCTGATATGGCGTTCCCCTAGTGTTTTTCCTTGGAAAAATAGAACAGGAAAAGAAAGATGATACCGCTCTCTCCATTGTGCTGAAGGACAAACTTTCAAATAATCATGTGCAGCCCAACGTATTTCAGAAGAAGGAGCTGGTCAATAGAGAGGAGAAACAAAAATGCAGGTGGGGAGAACACGTGCTCGTCTCGGCTGTGCTCCTGGGAGCGCGTGCTCACACGGACACGTTCTGACCACGTGCAGCTCTGCACTGAACGCTGCCATCTCTGCCAGATCCTCAGGAGCAAGTGAGCGCCATCCCTGTTCAGAGAGCACAGGACTAGGGAACACGTATTGAAAAACAAGACTTTTCAGCATCTTCAGTGTTACTGTTTGTACTCAAGAGCGTGGTGTCTTCTCTGTCAAGGCCCGTGGACATGCAAGTTGGATGTATTTAAAAGACAAGGAGGAGAGGATGCCATTTTCTTGGTCAGAATGGTGAGAACCTCCAAAAAAAGCAGGGAAAACAATTTCTCCACTGCAAAGCCTCTGATTTCTCCCACAGCTCCATTCCAGGACTCTCCCTTCCCTGGCCATCCCAAGCCTTCTCCTACATTGCAGCACTGCTCCCTGCACCTCTCAATTTCACTTGCCCAACTTCCAAAGCTCTCCAGGACTCCACCTCTGCCTACACCTTCGCGCTTATCTCCTCTGCTCCCACCCTGGGCTGCATCCCTGCCCCTTTCCTTATCAATCCGATTTCACACACGGTAGGCTTCATGGCTTCTCCCAGGCCCTCTTGCATGCTCGCACAGGTTCCTCGGAGCCTAAACATGTTCCTGTTGGAATCAGCAGCAAAGCTGCCGCACTAGGCTTCTCTGGGGCCAGAGAATGTTTCCAGACATTTGGAAATGTTCTCCAAATTCCCTGCATGNGGAGCCTAAACATGTTCCTGTTGGAATCAGCAGCAAAGCTGCCGCACTAGGCTTCTCTGGGGCCAGGATCAGTCCCTTAAATGTTCTCCAAATCCCCTGCATGAAGATTTCCCCCTCTCCATGGATCCCCAGGTAGCGGGAGCAGGCCGGGCCTGCTCTGTGTTCTCGGTGCTGTTGGCCAGCAAGAAGCCATCTAAATACCTGGCAATGCCTCCTTGCTGCACTGAACCGGTGTCCCTGGGTCACTCCTCCGCGAGCAGGGCAGAGCAGCGCCTGCCGGCGGGGCGCGCGCTCATGGCGCACGTACCCTTCGGGAGCAGGGCGCTTTCCGCCACATCCCGCGTTCGAAAGGAATTAACTCGGAGCCAGCCGGCTCCCGTGACTGGGGCTGGCTTTCTCCCAGCTCCGCAGGTTTCTCTGATTGGTTCAGGGTAGTTTTGGCACCCACTGCTGTGCCCCGGGGGACTGGGACACAAGAGGAGCAGCTAGAGGGATTGCATTAAGCACACACAAGTAATATAATTAAAAAAGAGAGAGTGAGAAAATCAACTTTGTTGGAGAATATCGCGTAGTCTTTCTTTTCAAGTGGAGGGAATAAAGTGTAGTGATTGAGGGGGAGAGGGAGCTCAGAACAACCAGTTCTCAGCTTCCATCTCTGGCTCTGGGCAACTTGCATGTGCAGGAGAAGGCAGTGAGAGGGTTTCTCGCTAAGGAAAACCCAATGTCTGCTTCCTGAGGGACTGGGCAGCTCTGGTTCAGCCCACTGATTTCACATGGAGCGCTAGTAGATTAACACCTCTGGGAAGAGAGAAAGTGCACACTGATGTCAGGCTTCCAAAATTAGAGGCCTTGCTTGAAACCCCATCGCCTTCACCTTTTTATGCTATGACTTGTCCTTCTGCAAAATGGGTGCAGGGCCCCACCCTTGCTGGGTGGTGCAGGCTTTTGATTGAATTCTTGGAGCTCACCAGATGAAAGGCCTTCAAGAAGCCAGAGTCCTCTCCTTATTACCCATGAGCCATTCTCCACTAGGCAGTCATAGCCATGCACCGCAGTTCATGAAACTCAACACACAAAAAAGTGCCGGGCAACCTAAATAGTGGCTTGACAGCGACAACCATGCCTTAAGCTTAGTTTCTATCAGGAAATAATTGTTATGTCCCCAGAGACAGCTCCGCAAAGCCAAGGCTTGTCCCCTGCAAGCTCAGAAAATATTTACCAGAACAAATTACCTTGAAGAGGAGGTTCCTCTACATATCTGTCTTAGGCAAAACAGTGCCATATATAGAAACAGAGGACTCTCCCTCAAGCCAGGTAAATGATGATGGGAGCCTAATGGAGCAAGGAATTTGCATGAAGTCCACGAATTCATCCTGTCAGTCTCTCTCTCAACAATAAAACAGCTGACTCCTGCACAAGATATATTGCCACTGGACCAAGGCAGCAAGGGTAGGAAATAACTTACAAAAACATTTTGCTCTTTAGCAGCCTGGAGGAGAACAGGAATTTTTTTTTTTTTTTTTTGGATCTCAGGGAGCAGGGAGAATCCAGCCATCTCAGAAGTGATGTTGGCTTTTTGTTGACTGTTACTGGGTAATATTAAAATCGCTTAGTCCAACACTTAGACAGAAAAAAAAAAATCAAATCCTTCCACCTGCTTTCACCCTCCTCTCCCCTATTAATTTCCCAAGAAACATCCTGACATATTTTGGAATTTGTTCCCAGCAGTCTCATGTGAGGCCCTCTGTAAGGTGCCAGAACAAAACTAGCTTGAAGAAGAGGTTTCTCTACATATCCGTCCTAAGCAAAACAGTGCCATATATAGAAACACAGGACTTTCCCTCAAGCAAGGGCTTTCTCTGATGCTTTCCCAAAGGGCTGCATTTCAATGAAGAACCAACACACAAATACAAATTTATGCAATCAGTCTATCCCTGGGATGGAGCAAGGAAACTTCAAAAGGGACAGGCCAGGGAGGTATTCTGCTTAGATCCAGTGTCAGTCAAGGCTGATATGGACAGCTGGGCTGATTTTCACTCAGTGAAGGCTCAAGAGATGAAAAGCAGATGCAAGACTTAGGCTGATACCCTGGGGCAATGCAGAGAAGAAGACAGAGTGAGATCCGAATTGATCCCCAGAGGGGAGAAGGAAGCAGGATGTGAACCTTTCCTTGAAAGGAGGGCAAAACAGGACTGGGATGGAAATCGAGGGGCAGACCGAAACCTGAACTACCCACAGGGCAAAGTCAAGCAGGAACAGAAATGACATGGGGAACACATGAGATTAGGGGGAGGTGGGAACACAAAGTGGAATGAAAAGCAGTGAGAAGAGAACCCTGCGGCGAGGGAAGCCCTGATGGAGCAAAATTAAATTTGCACAGAGTTTTGCATCCCAGATATTAATAATAAACTACCGAGCAAGTTAGGCCCTTCTTTCCACCTTCAAAAGGACAGAGGGGAGGAAGAACTTGTCTGTGGTTGAGCACAAGACTATGAATCAGAGAATCTGAGTCCATATCCCAGCTCTAGCAGGGAGCAAGTCCCTGGATTACAATAAGCCTCAGTGTCCACAGGCAACTGTCCTATAAAGCATCCACTGATTTCAACTGCAATCACAGTACTCAGCATCTTTGGAAAAAGCCAGGCAGTCCGTCTCTACCTGCCGGATCTGTAAGACAGGGTTAAACACCTCCCTACTTTCCGGAGGCACTGGGATGCTAAATTCATTAGCCAAGTACCTTCAGACGTGTGGGTGGAAAGTACCAAACAAGGTTAAAGTGTTATTAATGACACTGAAAAAGGGCCACAAGTGATTTTAGATCTCAAATGCAGTTTGCCCACTGTCCTTTTTCACATCTTTTATCTACAGAGTTGAGCTGTGAAGGCCTGAGCCAATTTTCATTGAAAACAACAATTGCAAACCCCAGGTAAGACAAAAAAAAAAAAAGTAGGTTTCCTTGGACAATGAGTCTGTCAGACAGGAACAGGGCTGGGAAGTGACCTGGGAGCTAACTGGCTCCAAGGGGGCTTCCCCTTGCACACCACGTGTAGGAGGCAGGGGATGCTCACAGGACCCTTCACTCGCTTTTGGAATGGAGGAGTTTTTCAGCAGCCATTGCCCTCACTGCTCTTTCGGTAAGCACTAGCAGACACAAATATAAGTGCTGAGTTCATGCACCAGACCACTTGGAACACAAGCCGTGTTTCTGTTTTACTCTGTATGCTTTCCTGCATTCTCTGAGGATTTCCTGCACCGTTAATACACCTCCAAGTCATGTCCTTTTCCCAGGTAAAACCTTCCCAAAACCCTATTTCTATAAGGCTTGTAGGAAAAGGATGTATCCTTATTACAACCCCCCATGTGTGTAAAACAAAGAAATCAAAGTGATGAGAGGAAAGCACCAACAGGAGAATTGAAACTGTGCTAAGTCCTGGGCTGCTCAAGCACACTACTGCCTGCTTGTCTGTCTTAAATAATGCAAAGTCTCACGGCAGGATCACATTTATATTGGTACAAATATCTAACCTGTCATTATCATTAAACAAATGACAGCTTGTCTGCAGGGATTTACCTTCTGCTGGAACAAAACTGCATGTCATACTTGGATACAGAGCATGCACAGATACTTCCAAGTCTTTCCTGTACTGGTCATGCACAACCCTTCAGCCTTACATCAAAGGGGGCTTATTCTCTCCTAGCAATAGAGTGCAGATCAGTTCTCAAGAGCACGAGGGGCTAGGAAGATCTCCCATTTCCTCCTCTGGAAAGACAGCCTTCCTTCTGCCCTGGCACGCAGAGATTGCCTTGCTCTAAGGACCAGCAGATCATAATCCTATCCCTCGTTTTCCTCATGAAAAGTAAATCAGTAGTCCACAAATTGACTCTTTCTTATTTTGACTGTGGATGAAACGAAGCACTGGATGCTGGACTGTGCTCACACCACGCACATGACCACTGTCATCTCCCCAAACCTTCAGCCCTACCTCTGTGTGCATCTGTCAGAAAGCGGCACTATCTCAGGGATTGACTCCAGACAAAGGGCAAATTACCTGGCTCTCAAGAACTGCTTTATTCAGGGCAATCTATGTAAACAAACAATGCAATGTCTTCTTAAAGGCTGCACACAACATATACCCATGGGGAAATAAAACAAACAAGACCTCATAAGACCGTAGCAGCCTCACCTGGTGAGCATTGCCGCATGATACCAAGGAAAAGCCCTGATTCAGTGCTTTCGGTCAGACCTTTTTTCAGGTCTCATTGATGCCCTTCTGTTGCAAGATTCTGAAGCTGCATTTGCTGAGTTACTTCTCTACCTGACACTCTCTGGACAGGATCCCAAACCATCAAGAAGCAGATGTCCCTATCCAGGTTGCCAGCACTGAAGGTGAAAGTTTATTGCTGTCTCTTTGCATTTCCCTTGATATAAACAGGAAACAACTGGCATTAGACTCACTAAATAAAAAGCCAAACCAGATAGGCAAGGCAGAAGATGCTTCTTTTTCTATACACGCCCTTTCCCCTCTCATTCACATACAAATTACTGCTGCATCCAGGTGGGAGGAGAGTTTGAAGAGGGGAGGGGGTAAGAAGCGTTTGCCAAATAGGTTGAGGGATCAGAAGGCAGCTTTCTCATAAAGAGCAGGGCTGACCCACAAACGGCGAGAAAACCTCAAGCTCCACAAGAGTTTCCCTCCTCCCCGTTTTCAGGGTGAGAGCAGCCGCAGCAGGGAACGGGTAGGCAAGTAAGGGGTCTAACCAGGTCACTCCACCCTTCTCTTCCCGCCTGGAGCGCAACATGGGAGGGAAGCAGACCTGAAATGTAGGCCATCTACAAAGACTGGGGGAGAGGCTTAAATGATGTGAGATTTATGATCTTCAAAGCGATTAGCACCCAGCACTCCAAATAAAGTCAAAGAGAGCTCAGCAGCTCTTACACTCAGTCCCTAGTTCGGTTTCAAACCATGCTTCTCTGGCTTCGGTTTGAAAACTTGAACGGCAAGGTAACAAAAAACCAAACCCCAAACCAAAATTAAAAACCCCATCAACCTCCACCCTTAATGAAAAAACTCAGCACCTGATTTTACATGAAAACACTTTGATATTTCCATATCCCTGCTCTCTCTTCTCGTTATTTCAAACATATTTGCCCAACTGAAGATAAATTCACCAGTGGCTGAGGTCAGCTTGAAACCCAAGTGTATCACCTGCGTGCATTTGGGCTTATTCTCATTTAAAATAACAATAATAGCAATAATAATAATAATAATGGCTCAAGTAAACACAAGGACTATCCAAGAGAGGGAGACAAAGAGCCACGCTCCCTTCAGGCCTGTTTACACATACCTATGTCCACTCACCTGCAGCTGCTACAACCCCATCACAGACATCACCCCAAGGCCCCTTCTGTGGGCACTACTGATGTCCTGGGGAATCAACACAGCTCGCCAAGAAAGCTATTAGGATGTGCTTGTTCCCAGACTTTTGCTTTTTAAACCCTGCTCCGTCCCCAGACAGATTTGTTATGCGGGTACATGTACAGATGTGCGCACATAAATAAAAGGGACCCTGGGATATCTCACGGGAAGCTAAAAAAGAAAAGAGGGGAAAGAATGTGGCAGCAAAAGATTGCCATAAAACCTCAACCTCTGTGGGAAGAGGACGTCTCTGTCCAGTAAACTGATCCAAATCCTATAGAATACGAGGCAGTTGACCAGCATCCTCTCATTTAGTGGCACGCAGAGGACTAGGACGTTAGAGATAATGGGTCAGATCATCAGATAGCATAAACCAGCACTGCTTCACCAGTCAATAATGTTTCCTTGTTTGACCCCAGATGGGGATCCAGTTCCAACATCTTGGTGCTGTTGCCATAGGAAAAGTTTGCAACACGTAACGATCTTGTACTTTCATAGCTTATTTCTATCTGGAGGGAATTTTCTTTTATCACTAGTTATGAGCAGATTGGATTCTTCTCCTGGCGTGTAGAAAGCCTGTGCTTTGGGCTCTGCAATCCACAGAGCTGGAGACACAAGACTTTTTGTTTTCAGCTGGGTTTTCCAAAAACCTGGAAGATGGCTGAACGTGTTAGGACACCTTTGATAGGAAGTTACGACCCACCCAAAAGCGGAGCAGCCAAACCAAATAAACAAACAGGAGCCTGCTGACATCTGTCAGACAAAGAGCCACCAAGGCAAACTTGGAGGGCAGAGAAGTGACGGGGAAAGGCTCCAGCTGCCCACCTGCTGTCATCAGGAAGCCTTTGCAAAGGATCACAACCCTTGAACCCAAGGAACATAAAGCTGGAGGCAAGAGGGCTGCTCAGCTGTTAAAGTGCCAACAGTCGCTTTAAACACTCGTGCTTGGCCATGGAGGTACAGCCCTGTCTGCCTTCCTCACTCCAGCTCCCTGGCTATCCCCAGAGCCCTGTGGCGGGTCACTAGCGCTCTGGATATCCCCCTTCTGCTCGCCAGCTCTCAGTCCAACACCACTGACGCCACAACAGCCTTGTTTTGGGCTCAGAATATTTCTGCAGGCCTCTGCACAGACTAAAGATCAATACTCTCCGGAGGGCAGACACCTGCCGCCTCCTGCAATTCTGCTTTAAGGCTCAGGGATTTCCTTAGAGCCACCTCTGCAAACCTCCAGGCAGTCCGTGAGACAGGAGCTGCTTTTAGCTGCGAGCAGCAGAGGAGAGCAGTGAACACAGCAAAGACAGCCATTCTCCTGATTCTCACATTTGTTTGTAACTGGGGCTGTGCTCCTGNCAGCTCTCAGTCCAACACCACTGACGCCACAACAGCCTTGTTTTGGGCTCAGAATATTTCTGCAGGCCTCTGCACAGACTAAAGATCAATACTCTCCGGAGGGCAGACACCTGCCGCCTCCTGCAATTCTGCTTTAAGGCTCAGGGATTTCCTTAGAGCCACCTCTGCAAACCTCCAGGCAGTCCGTGAGACAGGAGCTGCTTTTAGCTGCGAGCAGCAGAGGAGAGCAGTGAACACAGCAGACAGCCGTTCCCTGTTTCTCACATTTGTTTGTAACTGGGGCCGTGCTCCTGTGGTTTTCAGAAACACTTGCCTTTATCTACTGTCCCTTTCCCCTCTGTCTTGCAAAGAGGAATCTGCTGTTGCAGGCAGGCCTGGTCTTGACCCAGGCACTCCAAGACCTCAAACCACCTCATCTTCAGTCCTTGCTGATACTCCTGTGAGTCAGATCCATGCTCTCAGTCTTGCATACCACAGTGCTTTCAGCATCGGTGTCACATGCAGTACAAATGCATGGGGCTTTGGGGTGGCATTTGCATGTTCCCCAGTGCAACTGAGGTCCTTTTTGTTTCTAAATGTCAGCAGGAAAAAAAAAAAAAAAAAGCCAGAAAAAACTCTTCAGCAAATGATGATTTAAAGAAGCTCTGTAATCAGCTAACTTCAAGGAAATAGGAAGGCTTGGAAACCAGAAGTACCATGTGTCATTTTGTCCCACAGAGGGAATTGGGAGGACTTATGTGGTCTGTTTAACGGTAGCTTATTACCTAACACTGTATCTCTTAGCAGTAGCTCCTTGAGACCCAGCAAGACAAACAATTAAAACATTGTAACTCAAGAAGGTAGGAGAATACCTGGTAACCCAGGGAGAATCTTACCTGCCTGTTAAATTCCAGCCCATTCTGCTCACTTCCTACAATGAAACAAAGAGAAAAAGGTCTCAGTATTAATGACAGTCAGCATCAATCTGGACTCTGCAGAACTCAGGACAAACGTAACTGAAGACTTGCTGCTTGTCCAGCTAAGGGGGAGGAGCAGGAAAGCGAAGGCAAGGCGAAGGCAGCAAGGGATATAAGGCGGCAGGTTTTGCAATGTTTGGAGATACCAGCTTTGTGCAGAAATAAACAGAGCTTCTGCTTCGAGATACCTGGCCAGGCAGAAGGCTGGGGGAGAGCCTGCTGATTAAAAGGGAGATTCCAACCGAGGTGAGCTGGAGGATGTTACAAATCTCCAAGGAAATCCAGGAGCAAGGTGTTATGCATAAAGCAAAAGCTAACAGCGCGAGAGGCTAGCTAACAGGTGGCCGAGGCTGCTAACCAGAGACCTTCAGGAACCCATGTGGCACCGAGTAATTACGGGATATCTGAAGGAACAGAGGGTGCCGTGGGGTTGTGCTAAAGAGGCGTCTCCCTGATTCCAAAAGAGATTGGCAGGCACAGGGGGAAAAATCAGACAGGTTTCAGCCTGAAGGTACCGCACAGGCCCTCACTCATTCCCCTTTGATGATAAACATTCTTCCCCCCCATCACACCTGCCAAATTCATCAAGAACATCACAGAGGAAAGGCTATGCAGTACAGATATGAATGCTTTAAGGGATTCCACGAAGCCTCTTCAGTTGCAAAGGCAACCCCAAGAAACACCTTCCCTTCCCTTTGCAATCCATTCCCCAAGTCATTCTCTTCCAGCCCAACCGAGTTTGTGATAAATGGTCTGAAGTTGTTCGTATCTCCCTGGCACAGGCCCTCGAGGCCTCCTGCTTCTGCTTCTTCCAGCATAACGTTCCCCATAAAGCAGAGCCCGTGCCTTGTGATCTGATCAAGCTTCAACACATCATGTTTCTTTGGAGTTCATGTCTGCCTCTTGCAAAACGTTGGGAAGGGGGAGAGGCTGTGCAAGGAGAAATACAGATCCAGCTCTTCTACTGACTTACTTCTGACTGAACAAGCCTCTGCCCCGATCCAGTGCACAGTTTCTCTGCTCTCACCGTACACATAATATTCCCAGGTGAATCATCATCTTTGAGACGTTCAGCAGGAGTGTGCTTGGTACAATTATTCATAGATAGCAAAATAGCTTTAGAATCCGGATAAAAACCCCGTAACAATTTCATGGCTCCCTCTGCTATCTAGAAACTCTCCTGGAGATTTTATCTGTCACACATTAAGAGCATTGACAATGGAAATTTAGTTGTCTTTGTTGCCCTCCTTCTGCTGAGGTCTTTGTTATGGGACAGTACCAGGGTGCTATTTCTTACTGCTGACCTGCTTGACGGTTTCATTGGGCTTTCTCTCTGTGCCTTGCAATCTCCCCCATTTTCCTCTGTCTCCTGCAACTCAGCCCATTTCCAACCTTGGATCTTCTCCCCCAGCTTGCCTGCATTTCTGCTGTGCTAGAACCTGCCCTCTCTTCCTGTCTTCCTCCTGACCTGCTTTTCAAAGCTTTTTTCTCTTCCCAATCTCAGGTCTTTATCTTATCCCATGTAATTCCCTGCTCCTGCTACAGCCTCCAACTTGCCACGTGTTCCCCATTCGTCTTGCTGTAACCATCCCTGACCACCTCTCTCCAGCTGCTCCTGCCTGAGGAGCCTGTTCATTCATTGCGTTCCAGCTCGAAGCCCCAAGAGCCAACGACTGCACGTATAAATGATGGGAATGCTGATAGTGTTAATAGATGATCACAATCTGTATCCACACACCTGAGCAGGGCTGTGTGATGATTTTCAAGGCCTGCACTTTCTGCCTTTGAAACTCACAGGGAGAGGGGGGATGATGCGATCTAAGGCAGTAGCTGAAGGGAAGAAAGGCAAAAAGGAGAAAAGAAGGAAATAAAGTTCCTGGTTACTAAAACAGAACAGGAAGTAAAAGGTAATCTGCTTTCTTGGAGGAGTTTTGTTCACATTCGAAAGCAACATGTTGATGAGGCAGGATACAAAGACCTTGAGGGAAATCCCTAGGTTCCAGTGATGATGGGTCTGAGTCACTCATCATACACCCCAACACTTGGAACTCAAAATCCACAGCTGGAACAGCATTTTACTCCTTGTCTCTACTACAGCGGGAGCCAAACTCTCCAAACAGAACTGCCAAAAACACAGTGGTTCAAAAGACCCAGGTCTGAATCCTTCAGCACATTTTTTTTCTGGTTCTAAGCTCCCCATCTTTTAATTTTCCCACCCTGCATAATCAAATGCCACTGATATACTCCTAGCCTTCTTTTTTCACTACAAAAGCCTCCTTTAAGTCCTAAACACTGTTCTCTTGCACCACCCACCTCAAATCAGGGGGTGAGAGCATCTCAAAAGGATATTTTGTGCCAATGGAACATGCTGGAAATACACGAGAGATTGACATTAAATCGTTCCTATATGGGGCGTCTAGGTCTGAGCGAACAGCCCCAGGCTGTCTTGGTAGACAACGGAGCAACAGGCACCTCCAGAGGCCATTCATCTGACCTATCTCAGACGCCTATCTTGGGCTGACATGAATGGCCCTCTGGAGATGACTATTTCTCTTTATTGCCTGCAAAGGGACCCAGGGGCAACTAGTTAAGGCTTAGATGTCCAATAGCGAGATATTTAAAAATTGGGTGAGGTGATTTCTTCTTCCAGTGGTTATGTAAATGGAGACTGGATACACAAATCTCTTCAACTTTTCAGCAGGACTGGTGAGATTGATTTGCAAACAATTCTCATCCTTTTCTATTTCAGTAAAAGCTTGTAAGTCAAGTAGAATTAAGATAATATCAGCTGCAGGGCACGGTTTGGGTGCAATAAGGACAACAACTCTCTTCTCACAGTTAAATCACTAACTTTCCTACATGTGTTTTAAAAATAGACCCAATTTCCTCCCTGTTTCAGGGGACCTGCATTAGACCCACACTGAAGTATTCACTTTTCTCCTTATATACAATGGTTGCTCAAACAGCAAGGATCTGCACTTAAGATTTAATCTTTTTTAGCTCCGGGAGATAAAAGGAAAGGAAAGTGTAAGTGGCAGCAGATTCTCAGCTGCTGTAAATTGCCAAAACTCCACTAATTTTGGTGGAGCCTTATGCCAGCCAACAGCTTGCCTCTTGCTACACCAGTCAGACAAAATGGGATCCAGAGTCTGATAAACACCGTCCTCCCCTCCTTAAATTGCATCAAATGGGGGAAGCCCTGGGATTTAAAGGAAGGAAGAATGCTCAGAGCCCCTTGCTCTACTCTTCCAGGGAGCTCCCCCGTAGGACAGGATTTCATCCCCCACAGTATGGGAGTCCTGGACAGAGGGAATAAAGCAGCGATAAGCTCAGCTGGCTCCTGGCAGCAGAGCAGACGGGGACTACGCTCCTCTCCTTGGTTCACCTGGCAGCTGCTTTGCATAGCACTGGCATCAGATCTGGTGCGAGTTTGCCTGGGGAGGTTTCTCTGGGGATGGGAGTAGCAGAGCAGTTCCGGATGGATTTCCCCCCACCCGCTCTTATTCCCCCCGCCTGGAATGCTTTGTTTACTATTAAAACCAAATACGAGCGCTCTATCAGAACTGACACGATTCCCACTGAAAGCCGCTGAGCCAGTCCGGCACATGAGGATAAAAGCGCCATAATGGGAGAAAATAAAATCAAGATTGCGGCGCACCTTCATCTTAGCAAGGCAAACACATGCACTAACATGCAGTTGTCACCTATGGGGAGTGACAGCCGCCCATGGCTTCCCACCTGATGACAAAACCAGAGCCACAGCCAGAATGCTCCCTTTATTCCCCTTTCCACTCAACTACGCACTTCATTCGACTCACAGTTTGATCTCGGCTGTGCAGAAAGGACAGGGAATTAGAAAGTGATTTCAATCTTGAACAGGTGCTGGGGAATTCCCACAGGGAATCAGTTTTTACAGTATGCATTTGGGAGGGAAATTCAGAGCAGCTAAACGATGGTGGAGGATGAGTGCCAGGTAGACACCAGACAAGGGATTCAGCTGCTTGGGCTTAGATGTCTAACTTTTAGGTGTCTAATTCTGAGCCAATTGCTCTAGGCTCCTTTTACAGCTAAAGAAAGGAAGCAGGCACTTCCAGAGGGCAATGCAACTCACCCCCAAGATAGACAGCGGAGACATGAATCACCTTCGGAGATACCAATTTTCATCATTGCATTTACAAGGTGCCTGGGGTGAGCAGGTCAGACTTAGGCATCAAAGTATTCTGTGTCTAAAATTAAGATTAATCTCACCTATCCCAAAGTATGTTAGCACTTCAGCTGATACAGCACAGTGTCATTAAACACTGACAAAGCAGGCTAGCTGCAGGATACCTCGCAGTGTACATTTTCTACAAGCTGAGGAATGAATTTGTTACCACTATCTAATACAAGAACCAACTCTGTCATCTCAAATGACACAGAAAGTTGAAAAATCCCCCGAGTAAAGAAAAAAGGCAATAATTAATCGTAACTTCAAATAATATTTGATCCGCAAGCTGTAAATGACACAAAATGCTAACCTGCACTGAAATGGATGTGCTCCTATTAAGCAGAAAACATATTCAAACTCCTCAGTATTTCAGGAGACCCTGATATCAGCTCATGGATATCACTTAGAGCAGCAACTTCTGCAGAACTTGCAGTCAAAGGTGCAGAGCAGAGTAGGCACCAGTGCAGCATCCAGGTGCCAGGCTGTGATGCTCACTGAAGTCCAGGCTTACTATTAGGAATGTTTTTTGAAGGAAGCAATGGAAAAAGTGGAGCAGATGGGGAGTTTAAGGCAGCCAGGTAGGGCTGCAGTTTTTGCATCAACTGTTTGCATTGAAAGCACAGCCAAAGCACGGGCATCCGAGCATCACCATGGGAAAACAGAGGCGGGTTAGCAAGGAAAGTGAATCTGTGCTGACTCAGATGCCTGCGAAGACTCCAGAGGAAGCTTTTGCCCAAGGCCCAAGTGTTTCATTTGAGTGGCAACCCCCGGGTTAAAAAAACGCCTTTCCTTTGTCAGCAAGGCCTCAAAGAAATCCCATCTTCTTGTCCCACCACCGCTCTGAGCGCGATATACCCTTCACGTGGGGTGGGGGGAGAACCAGGACTGCGAGTGTGGGAGACTCGGGCAGTTTCCAGAAGGAAACCTGAGGGCAGCAGTTGTTCCCACGGAAAACATTTCACCTGCAGGTGTTGGGAGAGGGCAAGTCTCTTCTCTTAGACCAGAGGCAAGAGGCAGATCAGACCAGCTCTTCCTTTGCCCCTCTAATTCAAGTCAAACCAGCCTTTTGTTCCCCTTTCCCCTCCCCATCCTTTTTTATCCTCTTCCATAATGGGATGTTTAAGAAAAAAAATAAAATAACCCAACCTCAAACCCTAATCACCTTCATTTGAATTTCAAATATCCCCCTCTTGGCCTCCCCCACGCCCCAACTGACTTGGAGCTGGGAATATGGAAATTTCTCCCGCTTGCCTTAAATGTGGCTGTGCTATGAAAATCATCAGCCTTATGCAAATCCTGAGCAGGCCCCATTGCCATGGCAACCAGCTGTTTCCAGCCCGGCTGCTGCTACTTGCATCTCTTTGGGACTTGTCCTGGGGCTGCTCCTGGCCGGAGGGGAAAAAGACAAGAGAAATCATGGAGGCTTGGAGGGAGATTTCACGAGGGAGAGCGAGCAAGCCTCGGAGAGCTGCAACCTGCCAGCTTTCCTCAAAACGCTCGGGCCCAACTATCTGCTCCCAGGCAGCTCCAAAGCTGCAGCGGCAAAAGGCAGGAGAGAAAAGCTCACAGCTTTTTGCATCCTTGCAATCTGCTGAGCAGGGTCGCTCCACGCAGAGCAGCACAACCCCAGCACCCCCTGCTCATTTCACACAAGCCATTGCAGCGCGAAGGGTAACTTCACTTTAGTCCAAATTGCACAAAGAGGTGAAATGCCCCATATCCTCTTCAAGGCTGACCCGAAGAGTTAAAGGAAACCCTCAACAGGAAGCTCAGGAACATAGAACAGGAACATGCTGAAAAAAGGCGCCCCCAGACCCCTACTCCCCTGTGCTCTGCACCCATCTGCAGGGAGAGCATCACCCACCACTTGAGCCCACACCCTGACCCAGAGGCAGGACGTTATGTACGAGGAACACGGGCTCACTAAGCTCTCCCGGGTAGCGTGTGGCAGGGAGACGGACAGGCGCAGGTCGCTGCTTTTCCCTGTGCCACCAGCCCTGGCACAGGATTAATGCAACCTGCACTGGCGCCGCACTCAGGAGCAGGGGTGCCAGGGCTGCAGCTTGGGTGGGAGATCTTGGTGTCCAGCTGGAGAGCTGCCCTTGTCTTCTTGCCCGCACTGCCAGGGGACCTGAGGTTCCTTCTGCAGCTACGGAGGAAGATGTCCCTCCCTGAGCCCCTGCCACGGGCATGGCTGCAGGAGCTAAGGACCCGCAGTGACAGCCCAGAAGAAAGAGGGACACCCTGCAAGGCCCTCGCAGCAGATGCATCCGAGCTCCTCGCCACCTCACGGAGCAAGCCCAGAGCCCGGCAGCCCAAGTCCACGACAGGGTGCTGCTACAACCGTCTGCCTTCCTGCGGACTGAAAGCCCTGTGCAGAGCGACCGGGGAGCTGTGTGCCCATGTCCCATGGGACTGTCCTGCACTGTGGCTACCGGGGCACCCCAGGTTCCCGGCGGTGCCCGGCGCCGCAGCCAGGCAGCTGTCCAGTTCCCGCTCTGCAGGCAGGGAGGGAAGATGCTCCGAGCGCCCGCAGCTATTCGGTTACCCTGGGTTGTGTTTGAAGCGCTTCCCTATCGCCCTTTTGTTAAAGCTTTGGCTTCCCCCCCATAGCCTCAACCGATGAAATCAAAGGGAAGTAGCTTTGCTTGGTGTAACCTGTTTTGATGAAGCAGATAAACGGGGAACAAGTGTCTGACACAAACAAACAGACAGACAGAGGCACGTCCCACCTCAGCGTTTTGTTGCATCAGATACCGAGGGCTGAGAGAAACCACAAGAAGGGGGAGATCTCTGCCCCTCGGCTGCAAGACCAGGGGCGACACTCTGCACTGCCAAGCCCCCACAGTTCCCATAAAAAAACAACCCAGAACTTGCTGGCATGGCTTTCATCAGTTTAAAAAGATGAAAAGAGCTCAGCGCCAAGCACTGAACTTGTGCTGGTCGTTACCCCCCATGGAGGCAGGGGCCCAGACTGGCCCCGTGTGCCCCGTGTCCTCTGCACCCTCCCTTGGTGACCTGGCAAGAGGGGCAGAGCTCAGGAGGGCGATGGGGAGGGGGTTCTCCTTAGAAATGACCTTTTTTAGTTGTTTAAATAATAGCTTTTCTCAAAATGGCATAATTTCACTGCAGTTGGGAGATGCATGGGGAAAAAAAAAAGAAAAAAGAAAAAGAAACAAAACGCGATTGGTGAAGAACATGTTACCAAAGTTTTCAAGTATTTTCTAGGAGATTGATGTGGAGGAGGAGTAGCAATCCTAGCTTTCCTAATCTCCTACGAAAGATGAAAAATATAGACAAATTTAAAAGAAAAAAAAAAAGAAGAAAGCAGTGAAAAGTCTGGAAAAGGCAAAAAAATGGTGGGGAGGCAAAAAAGGGGATAAAAAATAGAAAAAAGAAAGTGTGGAGAAAACAAAAAGAGACAAAAAGATAGGAAAAGAGGAAAACGATTATTTCAAACACTTACAAAGTAAAACACTGCCCCACATTACACTTTTTGCCTGTAAGCCTAGAACTGGCAGGGAAATGAAAGGCTGAGATTATGGTTCTGCTAATGACACTTCCCATCAGATCTTTAGGCATCAGTTTTAGATCAAGGGCTTGGTTTATAAAAGCATCTTGGCACCTAACTTTCTCAAGTTTTTTTTTTTTTTTTTTTAATACTCTTCTTGGAGCCAGCCTGCACCTTTTGGTGATCAAAGGCCTTTGTAAATCTGCACCTAAAATTTTTCCTTTCTTCATAAGCTATTGCATCAGTAGCACGCTTTGATAACTGTCCTGTCCTCTTGAGAGGACCTGAGTCCTGAGGAGCTGTTTATCTGAGTAGTTCATTAGGGAATGGGTCCTCAGTTAATGAGTCATTGGGAAACAAATTTTCCCACAATAAGCTGGTATACAAAACATCTAGCTATTAGGCGTTTCAGTAAATATTCCTCTAACAATGTGTATCAGGGAAAATAAAAACTTTCAAGGAAGTTCAGTACAAAGTGCTTTGTTGTTTATAAACAGAACGGTCGGAAAGAGAGAAAATAAAAAGCCAGGAATTCGTGGAGGTTTTAGGTAAAGCATTGAGACAGATGCTCAGCGCGCTTGCTTGCTTGAGACAGTCAGTAGGGCTTATCTTGAAAATGTCCCCAGGTATTTACCGCACCTGGGACACCGTGCAAGAGCTGAGCAAAGGAAGCTGCTCCAAGCAGCCTCTGCTTTCTGAAGATGCTGAAGAGATCAGCTTGTTAGGGGACTTGCATTAGGAACACAGCAAGTTTCGAGCACAGAACTTGAAATATGTTGCTTGTATCAGGCTGCAGGGAAGCGTCACTCTTTTGTAACTGAAGGAGATTTACTTGTTCTGATTTCCCTGATTGATTTAAAAGATGGTAGAGCAGAGCTAATCCTGTTGCAAATATTTTTCTTGTTTTAAAACAAACTGACTTCACTTTTCTGTGTCCTTTTCTCAGCACTTCCACTAGAAAGAGGTGCTAAAACTAACACTAGCTGCTAGGTAGGAAGCTTGTATAGAAAAACATGTCTTATCCAACAGACTGTGACGCCACAGTTTCACACTACTGACCACAATATTAGCAGTGAGAGTCTCCCAATACTTCAGCAAAGTCCAGTATCAAAACCCAACCGAAGTAAAAATAAATAAAAAATAAAGATAAAATTTGTTTTAAAAAGCCAGTGAAGTAACAGGCCAGTCTTTCCTAATCTTGAATCAGCTATGCTATCCATCAGCTCCATGTGCCAAAACACATTTCAGGTGAATTTGTCTCCTATTTAAGGCTCTGTAGCCATTATCCTGGTTTGTAAAAGAGCTCAGGAAGTCGGGGACACATTTGTTGCCAGGCTTTGAGACACTTATCTCAAAAACTAATCCAGGATGACTGTGCAGGAGCAGAAGCCTGACCTTACCAAAGTCAGCGGGAGTTCACAGCCATGAATAGAGCCAGATTTTATCTCCATTTTAGATAATGTCAGATAACCCAACTTAATAACCAACAGCACAGAAGATTTGTAGTCCTCAGTGCAGTCTGTAAAAAGAGCGGTAATTGGACTCCCACTAAACCATACCTGTGGTTCCCTAGTTGGGGTCTCTCTTTCTTTTTTTTTTTCTAATTCCTTTCAAATGACACAAGCGGAAGAGGAACAGAAGAACCATTGCATTTAAAGCTTAAATCTCCTTTTGCACATTACTCCCTCCCAGCCAAGCTAAGAGCTCTGCATTACTCCGAGAGCAATTTTTTTTTTTTTTTTGCCAGTTTCTCTAGGAGCTTGGAGATAAGTCTTACCTCTTCGGGCAATGTGCATTTGTTACAGACTAACAGGTGCTAAAACAACTTGTTTTTCTAACTACTAATTATTGGACTGGAAATGATGCTGACCCTGACTTTCTGTGTCACTGTATCCTCGAGGTCCTGCATTGCAAGCCCACTGCAAGCAGTGGCAGTCAGAAGCAACAACAAAAACAGCTGCCCATGGTGCCAATGACACTATGGCACTGCTGGCCTTGGTAGCTAAGCTGGCAGAGATCAATACTAGTGCCAGTGCCATCCCTTTAGAACAACACCCTGTTCTTCAGCTTTCCACATTAGAAGAAAAATGGACTTCTAACCACAGGACAGCCGAAGAACTGAATCCTTCACCACTGGTACAGAGTGACCTCGCGCGCTGATCAAGATACGAATGCAATGCTAGCCCAGAGCACATTCTTGCAGGAGCGCAGGGTGATAGCAGCAAGAGCCAGGCAGAGCACGGACAGCAACTTCCCACACCCATGTTCCCCTTTTCCATCCCCTCCCTCGTCACGACTTCCCCAGCTGGCCCCTTGTCCTGGCTCTCCTTACCGGGCTCCACCTGGTCGGGTTCATGCCGAGTGTCTGTGGAGTCTGCCGCATCACCGCTCATCTTGATCTCTGGAAAAGGAGGCACAACTGATTTTAATAACAGGTCACAGTCCCAGGCAACAGGCACATGTGGCTTCCACTAAACAGCACAAATGAATGTGTAATTATAATAAACCATCAGACTTTCAAATTCCTGATTCCTCAACATAGTCACTAGAATATTCATCAGCTCCGAGGATGCACTTTCCCTCCTGTTGCTCTTTGCATCCCCCTCACTCCTTTCCCCCCCACCTCAGTTTGTTGTTTTCCTTCCTCCACCCTTTGCACCAACCATTTCCCACGCAGAGCACGAGAGGGATGAGCACTGGGAGCCCTCCCACATTCCCTGGCCTCTCCCCAGGGCTTCGGCAAGGTCCCCAACCAGCTAGCTGGTGCAGCTCCTTGCTCGAGGCTTCATCAGGACACTGCCCCCTCTACCACTCCCTTAGCGGCTGGAGCCCTCCCAGCTTTCCCGTGTTCCCCTTTGCCATAGGGATGGCTCAGGCAGGATGATGCGCTAGCTGCGCTCTGCCATCAAGCACGGGGCTATCTCCTTCCCCCCTTATCAATGCCAAAAAGTAGGTCATTTACCCTTGAAGTGATGACTGCCACCACACCCTGGGCCACGCTCTCCTTCGGGGACAGCTGCAAGAGAAGGGTGGGAATAGTCAACTTTACACAGACTGTGCCTCTCCATAGAGGAGGTGAAGTACATGCCCAGGGAAAGGAGGAAGAATATTCAAATTCACATGGACACCCCTTCACCCCCTTCTTCCCTTTGCACGGGAGTTTTAACTCTTTCCAGTCTAGTTGTGGAAAAAAAAAAAAAAAAAGAAGTAATTTTTTTTTTTATAAAGGACCAACCGATTTGCATACACTTCCTGCAGCCAATCCCTGCCACAAAAGTCATCCGATTTGCATCGGGTAATAACAACTGTGTGGAAACCGGGCGAGTGTTTGCTGTGGTTTTGCTGGGGCAGAAAAGGCAGGTGGAAGCCTCTTTAAAGGCATCATGCAAAGCTTTTCCTCTTTCCAGCACGCACCTTGTATTATTTCCATGAATCCAAAAGAAAGAGAAGAAATCTATAAGTTATTATGGCTATTTCCCTCTATTGCTAACATTGAAGAGGGCAAATGGTGTTTTTTTTGTGTGTAAATTTCCAGTTAGCAAATGGAAATTCCCTATTCTTTGGTCCAAACTGAAGAACTTCTTTGAATTTGAAGATTGAAACTCTTTCCTCGGCAGATGGATAAAAAAGAAAATAAGAAGACAAGATTTTTATACTGAAGGAGGAATGCAGAAACATTCACATACTCAAGGAACTTTTCTTTTTTACACTGTATTAAAGAGGAAGAAAAAAGGAGAAAGAAAACAGTTTCTTTTGAAGTAATCCTTCCCAATTAAGACATGAACATTTAATGGGGCTTCTAAGCACTTCTACTGTAGTAAAGAGTAATTATCATCAGCTATAAACATCTAGTTATCTTGTAATATTGCCAAAGGACCCTAACCTAGGCAGCCTACAAAGCACAAAGCTTTGCTTGTTGCCAAAAAGAATCTTAAAAAAAAAAAAAGTCGAGTTCTCATAAAATAAAAAAATCTTAAGCGTACAGAAGGTTGGCGTTTGCTTTAGATAGAAAATCTGCAAGTTTAAAAGAATTTAATATAGCTTTCATTGCAGGCACACAAATCAATGAATGAACGCGTATGTTATTAAAATGAAATGTTGCAAGTAGTTTTTAATCAAATTCCCCACACCAGTGAGCATCTTACGGGCACGGAGCAAGAGAAAGTGGTCCGACCAGTGACTGCTGGAAAAGGGAGGAGAGCAAGAGCAAGCAGCAAGGCTCTTTCTCCCTTTGGGAGGGCTTCATTAGTGCCCCCCAGCGCTCCCTTGGAGCCCCTCAGCCTTAACAAACCCGCTCCCCTGCAGCAGGGGCAAGAAATCAGCCCCTCTGCTCACTATAATCTGTGTGGGGGAGTGAAGCGGCTGCAGCTGCAGCCTGATTGCGCATCATGCAATATGCTGCCCAGGGGCTCCTGAACCTCTTGCTCTGGGAGTCGGGCACTAAAAAAAAGCCCTGGTGATTCTCTCACACGTGAAGTGCAATAACCTAGCACAGGGTATAAAACAGGAGGAAAAAAAAATCATTCTGATAAAACCCTGTAGACCTAAGTGTCTGTGGGCTCACCAGCTTTTGAACATTCTTGGGGAACAAAATGCAGCCAGGGGTCCTGGAGCACAGGGAGTGGATTCAGGAGGGAAGCACCGTCTGATATGACATAAATGAAGCCAAGATAAGGAAACACCAAAGGGTCTTGCACTATGATTAAAGCAGGAAGTGCTAAAACCCAGCTGGATCTGAACCCCTGCATCCAACAATTTCTCAGACAAAACAGGCTGCAAGAGTGCAACCAAACACAGATTCCTACCATACAGCTTTGCAAGGCAGCCACCACACAGGGAATAAGCAGGCTAATAAAAAAAAAAAAAAAAACTCTGGGAAAAGTAATGCAACTTAGGCCTGCCTAACTCCTAACCACAGACCCATTAGGAGCCGCCACTGTGGCCTAGTCCATATTAAAAATGTGCTGCTGTTCCTCAGCTAGCAAGCGCACCAGGAATAGGGGAGGCTGGTTTCCTCACCCAGACCAAAGAAACTCTGCCAGTGCAGACACTTCTCCAGGGATATATCTGCATCTCTATTTTTGCTGAAACAAATAGTGTCAGCAAATAAAGCTTTCCCAAGCCCTTATTCCTAGCAGTTGCTCTCACCCAAGCACTGAGGCCAGCGCGCCTCAAAAAATGGGGCTGCCCAAGGTGTGCGTGTCGCTGGTGCACGGTGGGGAGGGCGGCGGGGGAGCCAGCGCACAGGGCAGCCCCTGGCCTCAACAGAGCGCAGCCCCGCTCCGGCACAGGACACGGATCGGCCCGGGAGCCGCCGGGAGGAAAGCGGCGCCCACGAGGCGCACAGGTGGGCGGATAGGAGCCCGGGGGACGCAGCCCGCAGAGGCGCCGCGCGCACGCACGCCTGGGGCAGGTGCTCGGACAAGACGGGCTCCCACGCCGAGCCGGTCCCACCAGCCCCGCGACGCCCGGCCGAGGCTGCGAGGTGGCCACAAAGCCCAGGGTTTGGCCACTTTGGCAGGCCCGGGGCTGCCTGCTACTGCCTTTGGAGTGATGGATGTGCAGGGCCTAGGGAGAGCGCACAACAGCTCCACGCGCAGGTCCCCAGTGCCCCAGGTGGCAGGGGAGGACCTGTCTGTCCCTGCAGCGGGGCAGCACAGCCCACCCGTGGCACCGTCCCTCCCCTCCAGCGCGGGGCGAGCGGAGGGCACGAGCTCAATCCCCGCAGTGTCCTGGAGAGGGATGACAGTGACAGCCCCGGTTCCCTGGCTATCCGCAGCAGGAATATCTGCAGGAAGGAGATGCTGGACCATCTCAGCGTCCCACTGCCTGCAAAGCATCTCTCTCCTCCCAAGTATCCTCCGTCCATTCATTCCCTGCTCAGCTGGTCCTCCTGCAGCCCTGTGCTCCCTTCCTTTCCTTCTGCGGATATTTTCTCACACTCGCACACACCATCCACTCTGCCTGCATCCCTCCATGCGCTCATCCCCTCTCCCGGCTCCAGCCCTGAGCCCAGCCTCACAGCTCAGGGTCTCCAGGAGAACCAGATTCCCTGCTCCTCAGCCCACATCAGGCCCGGCAGCGCCAGAGGGGCTCTGCCATCCCGGGGCCGCATCCATCCCCGGGTGGGAAGGCAGGCTCCCAAGCTGTTGCCGCCCGTGGCAGCTGCGTGCGGAGGGCGGGAAGGCAACGGGGTGACGCGCGTGGGAAGCGGAGCCGTCGCGTCGCCTGCCCGCGTCCCCGCGCGCCCCGTACCTGCGTGCACGGACTCCAGGTTCACCATCCTGCCGGCGGGGGGGAACCCGCGGTGCGCCCAGCCTCCTGCCGCGAGCCCCAGGTTGCCAGGGGCTGCCAGTTTGCCCTCCCTCCTCGGCCACCCGCTGCCGCTGGAACCGGGCGTGGGTCCGCTCCCCACGGGACCTAGATCCCCATTGCCCGTTGCCATGCGGGGCCGGGCGAGCACGCGGCGCGGCGCCACGCCTCGCCCCACCTCCGCCTCCCCGGGTGCCCCGGCACCCAGCAGCCTGGCGCCGGGCCCATGCAAAAGCGTCCATTTGCATATTAGTAACTGGGGAGCGGATGAGTCCCTGCAGCGCTACCAGGGCGTGGGGCGCGCTGGGGAGGCGGCGGGCGCGCGGGGCGAAGGCCGCAGCCCGTCCTGGCCGCGCCGGGAAGGGGGCTGCGACCCAGCGCCAGCCTGCAGGGAGGATGGCCCCGGGAGAGCAGTGCGTGGCCAGGGGAGCGCGGCCACCTGCCTGGCCTTCGCCTCGACCGCGGCCGCTCAACCCTCCGGAGCCCATCGGTCTGTGGGTGCCGCACGCCCGAGCCAAACGGCAACCGATGCCATAGGAGCCTGTTGGCACAGGAAGGGCGGCGTGAGCAGGAGGGCACCGGGGCCTGTTGAACACCGGGGCAGAGCTCGGGTGTGGGCATGGTGGTCCCTGGCTTGGGCTCTGCGCCGCGAGTCCCCCACAAAGGGGACGGAGAGGGCAGGCAGCCTCCTCTTCCCTCTCCACACTGCTTAAAGCTGCAGCACTTAACTCCCTTCCAGGGGAGGCACAGGGAAAGAAAATCCCAAACCTGGGGCAGGCTCCTGCTACAGGCAGCTGCCGCCAGTCCCATGTTGTGGCAAGGACCGAGCCAACCCCCTGGGCCCGCACACCGGTGGCTCTCGACCCTCCGGAGCTCTACCCAAGGTAGCAGGACGCCCGCGTGAAGCTCTGGCACCGCTCAAACCTATCCTGAAAGCGTTAACAGGCTCCATCGGCAGCTGCCAGGTACAAGCTATCGCACATTCATCTCCTTCTGGCTAATTCACGTTCCAGGGCTCTCGGCTTTCCCACATGCTGCTCTCCCTCCCTGGAAAGACAGGTTTCTCTGAAGAGATGGGTGGGCGGGCGG
>VWPW01031888.1:499060-537797 GCA_013389825.1 Crypturellus undulatus | reverse complement strand
GCCCGGGTACCCGGGGCCGCGCGGCGCGGCGGGGCGGGCTGGCGGCAGCAGCGGGAGCCCCCTAGGCTGGAGCCGCTTCCCACCCGCGGTTACATCGCGAGCAGAGCGTGTCCGTATCTCTGTGTACGTGGCCTATCTTATCTTGCTCTTATCCTAGGTATTGACCTTTTTATTTTATTTATATATTTTTAATTTTAGCTGTTGTGGGATTCACCCCAGGAGAAGGCCATTTATTCATCCATCTCGGTTATTTTTCTTGTGTCATGCTCTTTGCCATCCTGCCCCGGCGAGGGCTGTGCATTTTCTGTCCCGCTTTACCCCAGTGCTCTCTCCAGGACCGACTCATGGTCCGTCAGTCGGTCGCCCCACTGGTCCTTCCACACCGAATGGGAGCAGCGCGTGTGGTCGTCTCTGTGGCTTGGACCGTCCTGCTCATCTGCTGGCCCTTGCAATGTCCTTGAGCAGCCTGGACCGCTTCATCCCCGTGCACGGGCGCAGAAGGGGCACAGCCCTGGGTCAGAGGGGGAGGGAAGTGCCGACTCATTCCGCGTGTGTGGGTACATCCGAGCACTGTTTGTACTCCTTGCTGGGAGCCAAGGACATAGGTGGATTTAACTCTTTGTCCTGGAGCAGCAGAGAGCTTGTTTTGTGACTTGTGTCTTGATGCCAAACGATTCAGATTAAAAGCTAACTAATGGGCCAGCATATGACTTCCAAGAATTCCTTTGATACAGGAATCCTTTTTTTGGCAGTGCACACTCCTTCTGCAGATGCCACCATCCCACCTGGAAATGAGAACTTCCACAGAGTAAAGGTGGCATGCACTGAAGTATGCTCCTTCAAAGGATATCACTGATTTCTGCCCCTGGATTGCATTTGGTCAAGGCCAGGACCCGCTCCCGTGTGATGGAGCGCGGGAATCCCACACCTCATCCCCACATGTGGCGCAGGAGCCTGACTAAGGCGTAAAGGCTTCCAGCATCGCCTGAAGGCCTCAGCGAGGATCAGTAGCTCCTGATTTCTAGGACGTCCCTTAGCTGGCCTGCCAGTAACGCTGTGTACTTCTGCCTGAGATTAATACTCGTGCTAGGACAACTGCAGCCCCAGTTTGGGGAAGAAGAATCGTAAACTGCTGTTTGTCTCATTTCAGGTGCTGCCGGAGTGCTCGTAGGACACCCGTTTGATACCGTTAAGGTGGGTTGATTATGAAATACCTCGGCCTCTGTATAGGAAAATTGAAGTTATTCCAAGGAACAGGGGAGGAATTTAAATCCCCAGACACTGTAGAAGCTATGACGGAAAGCTTGGAATGAGCCTCTTGAACTATTGTTTATAGACTTGAGGAGTCTCCAGATCCTCAGAAGTGGGTTTTTTTTTTTTTTTTTTTTTTTTTTTTTTTTTGTGCCTGTCTAACTCAGCCCAGTAACATGACACGAGCTGGCCTAAACCACAAGTTCAGCAGTATAATAGCATCAGTTTATTTGGACACATGATCTTGCATTTAACTTAATTTTGTTCTAAGCTCATCTCTCTGCAGCTGTTTATCACTAACTGCTGCTGTACCTGCACTTGTAACACAAACTTCTATTACTAGGTTGAAATATTTGCTCTTGTGGTTTTTTTTTGTTTGTTTGTTTGTTTCCCCCTCGCCGCCAGGCTCTGCTACTAGCTCTTCAAATGTTAACTTGTTATACTAGCCACTGGGTGCAAGGGTACAAATACCTGTAGCACGAATGTTGTTTGGAGCCTTTTTCCTCCCTTTAGGATTTTTTTTTAAATATATTTTTTTAATCTTTCCAAGTCAAAACCTGATTTTATTTATTCTGACAATGCTGTAGCAGTATGCATTATGCATGTTTATACTAAGAGTAGTTAAGTTCTTCAAAGAGAAGATTTTTCTGGAAAGTTTTAAGGTCTTACGGAAGGCCCTTCAACCAGGATCCCTAGTGTTCAAGCCCATTTTTCAAAATGGGATGATGACTTGAGTTGCTTTTTGGCAGTCTTCTCCAAAGTCTCTCACTGGAAGAATAGAACAGGGACTCCAGGATATTCACTACTAAATTAATACACCAGATCACTTGGCTGCAGCAGACAGCAATGCCACTTGCCATAGCTAAATTTGGAAGAGGTCCCTGCCCTGCTGCATTTAGCTGTGCAAAGGGCTGCTGGTATTACAGAGGTCATCCCCATATTGTATATTCTAGCCACATGGTTAAATCAATTAGCTGCTGGATATTAGTTCTTGTGTGCCAAATCCAAGCTATTCAAAAAGTAAATACTGCATATATGTTTCTCATCCTATGAGAAATTTGAAGGTTAAGCGATTCTGTTGAATTCTAGTAAATATTCTTAGAGATTGTGTTATTCAGACTTGCACTTCTTAAGGCAGTACAGAAAGGGCTTTTTCTTGCTGTTCCCCCTTCTCCTGCCAAGTCCTACATGCTTAACTCATGGTGACGGGTCACTGCACTGAAGCCAGCAAAACTACTAAAATTCCCTGCTCAGACTAAAGTTAAGCATGCGTGTTTCTTTTTAAAGTGGAACAGCTTAGAGTGCATGAAACTAAACACTTTAGTGTCTGCAAATTTGGAACTGTAGTGCTGGTAGTCCTAGCAGCTGTATTAATGCAAAATAAGAACCATGTTGGCTTCAGGGAAAAAAAATCTTGATGTACAGTAGAGCAGAACAGATTGTTTCCAGATGATTTTACTCTCTTTATTAAATCCAGGGTAGCACTCTTTTCTTACCCTTGCTAGGGACAGCATTATCCACCTCCTGATAGAGAAAATATTGTTTGTGTTATTAGCTGGCTGGCATAGTCACTACTGTATGTGGGAGAAGTAACTCAAAACTGGTCTCTTAAAGACATTGTATAAGTTATTGTGTATGTACATGTGTGTTAAGATTAACCTTTTTTTTATAGTTCTGCAGTATTTGAAGAACTAGTTGATAGACACATTAGATTTTAAGGTTTTAACCTAAATGAACATTGGGAAAGCTGCATAGATCAAACAAGAATTCCCTCTCGACTTGAAGTTTTTTTTTTGCCAGTGATCATGTTTCACAGGCCCCAAATATGAGGAGGGAGGGGGTTGGTGGGACATGCAAGGAGATGAAATCTTTAAAATTGCGCTGAGAAACCCACAACTGAGCTGACTTCAGAAAGGGCAAGCCCCCTATCACTGGTTTGTTGATGTAATGTTTAAAATTGCTTTTTTGCTTTTAACTGCCTTTACTTTCTGAGCTAGGGGCTGTCTTCATTAACAGCAAAAGTGTTACTTTGTTGTAGATGACAGATAAGCCTCATCACGGGAGAGTTACCTAGTAAGTATAGCCCAGGTGAACACTTCTGTTTCTCTCAGTCTTAATTTATTCCAAAATGTAATAGTTCAAATAAAAACCTAAAAGACATATGAAGCTTTTTCTTTTTTTATTTTTAAACTGATGTGTCCCTCATATCTATGACATGGAGGGAGTGGGGTTTAAATATCCCTGTTTTTAATGTAAAGTCTTATTCTGGGCCTTCTTTCTGGTATGCATTACTCCCACATACTGTGGCTCTGAGTATCAGGCATGATGCTGCTGAGCTCTTATCCATTACATATGCTCAAAACTTCATTGCTCAAACTTCTGAATTGCTTCACATGCTATTAAATATTGGGGTTTTTTGTTTGTTTGTTTAGTCTTGGATCGCTTTGTATGAGTCTTTAGTGATAAATTACAACATGCTACTATTGGACTTGAAGCCTTAGTAACAAAGATTTCAAGAAGGAGACGAGATGAAGGAAGACACTGTTCATTAGGCAATGAATAAAACAGAGGTTTTAACTTGGTAAATAATCCACCTTTTATAGCTGAACATGATACATAAGAGCTCCTTGACTATGGAAGAAATAGCCATGACAAATAGTTGCATACACATGTCCCACCTTCTCTGGCATTTTGCCAATCCATCATCACTGCCCACATTTAAGATTTATTTTATTGTTGTTAAACTTGGACTTTAGCAGTCTGAATATTTAAACATAAATCAGGGCTTAATTGCTCAATATTTCACAAATTATGCAGACAGAAACAAGGGAAGCTGTATGTCAGTAGAAAATTCAACTTAAATACAGAATATCATTAATTTGACAC
The DNA here is from genome assembly GCA_013389825.1 of Crypturellus undulatus. Taxonomy (NCBI): domain Eukaryota; kingdom Metazoa; phylum Chordata; class Aves; order Tinamiformes; family Tinamidae; genus Crypturellus; species Crypturellus undulatus. The sequence goes on along the minus strand of VWPW01031888.1, from coordinate 533,660 downwards.
TACTAAAAACAAGTAAATAAAAGAGTTAAAATAACAAGGTTCCTAAGCTGTACTAAGTCCTTAACATTAGCCTGGACTTTAAACAATACCGGTAAAATTGTAAATATGCCCTGGTTTGGGGCAAATATGAAAGCTCCTTTAGAGCTTATAGGGCTGTTGCTGGGGCAGTTTTAATACTCCCACACTGAAAAAGCCAATCCCTCTACTGAAACCTCCCTTTGAGACTCTCTGACTCCTGCTGCAAGCCTGCTTTTAATCCAAAGATGATTTAAAAGCTTGATAAAATTTGAAAGGCTTGAGGTGAGCAGAGCATTGGTGCAGTGCTGGTATACCCTGGTGTACATACTTAAGCTAAAAATTAGTTTTGATTTACACAAAATAACATGCTGTAGGTATGTTAAAAACACTAATACAGAACAGATTTTTAAGAACACTAACCTCAGCATGGAATTCGGACAAACCACAGCCCCATATCCATTCTGAACTTATGTCACTTTAAGGGTCTTTCATCATTATGGTGGTGTTGCTGCTTACTTTAGACTTTTAAAACTTTGTTTCATTGGGTTTTTTTTTGCCCTGGAATTGCAGTAGCATTAAAGAGTTGATAAATGTCGTCTCTGAAAATTAATAAAGCTTTCCATGCCGGAAATCAAAAACAGATGTCTAACTTTACCCATCCAGTCTTTTTATAATGTGTGAAAGACAAATTAATGGAAAAAACTGAATTGCTCGACTTCATTTAAGGTTAAAAACTAGAAAGTGGGCCCATCTCAATGTCACCAGTTACCATAGCATCAGTAGCAGTTGTTCAGCAGAATGCACTATTTCAGGTTTGGAGAAGCAAACTGTTTATCTGAACTGTAAATTAAATAGGAATTATATATTGTGCACGTTCAATGAAACACCTAAGGAAGGCCCAAAACAGGCACAACCTCCTGAATCATTTGCTTTCAGCAGGTTAAAAAACAGGCTTAAAAAAGACTAAGATTTAAAGGGACAAGTGTGTTTTTGATTCCCTTTAATATAAGACATCTTAAGAGCCTCTTTAAATCTGCTCTTTAAAAAATAAGATCCCTATTAAGTGGCACAAGAATGGCAGTCAGACACATTGCTGTTGAAAGTCTCCATTCCTCCAAACCAATCCATATTTCATGATAAAACAGTAAATAAAATTTTATAAAATTCAATGCACTGTCAGGTTTGTACAGATATTCTTTACCATGGACAAAAGTATGGGCAGCTAGAGAAAGAAAGTGCTTGTTTTAACCAGCACTGGAGAATTTCTGTCAGAAACTTTTGAAACTCTATACCCCGTTGTACTTCCACATTCAGTTTTTCTATATATATATATATATTTTTTTTTACAAAAAGTTGAGTTAATAATCCTCCTCCTTTCACATATTTTCCCTGAAAAATCATTCAAAACCCTTACAGAATATTTTAAGCAATTTTGCACATATGACATTCTAGTGTCCAGTCTGTGCTCTTACATATGCATACATTGCTATAGCAAGTCACCATATATGCACAAGACACTAGTTTACCAATTGCACTGCTTTTGACATAAAAACCAACATCTCATGCAACTTTTCACAGGTTCGTCTACAAGTTCAAAATGTAGAAAAACCTCTTTATCGTGGGACCTTCCATTGCTTTCAGTCCATCATAAAGCAAGAATCTGTAAGTACAAAATTAATACTTTTAAATGCTGTATCTTCATATATTTTGTATTTGTTCAAAAAAACCCCCCCGCAAATATTACAGAAGAAAATGATATTATGAACCTGTCATAACAGCAGTACAGATAGTGCAGTTTTGGCACACAACTAAGTATTTTGCACACACGGTCTCAGCTTTAGGTGTTTTTGTTCAGAAGTTTGCAGAAACTTCCTAAAAAAACCACTAGGCTGAAAGTTTAAATTTGGGCTTGAAATACTTAACTTTTAAAATAGGATAACTGGTTCCTTGAGTAAATTATTTACAGAAAATTCAAGCCATCTAAGCAGTGAGTGAATGAATTATGCTTCTGCTGAACCCATAAGACTATAGGGATGGCCTTAGGCTTTTAGCTATTAAGAAAATAAAGTGCATATATATAATTTCTTAGTTGGTCAAGTTTGCATTTTCCTCCCCTCGGAAGCATGCAAGTAGGTATTCGTACTGCTAGAAATGTTATTTTAAGGCATTATTAGGCAACAATCAAATTATTCCTGCAAAGCAAGGTTGTACTTATCTACTAGATACCTTTAGGATGTTAAAACGCATGTGAGAACCAGAAAGTACATTTTCTGGGCTGTTTCGGGAGATTATCAGATTATTATATTATTATTAAAAGAAAGGTTTTTTCTTCCTCCTTCCCCCAGGCTTTTGGACTCTATAAAGGCATTGGGTCGCCAATGATGGGACTTACCTTCATTAACGCACTTGTATTTGGTGTACAAGGAAATACACTTCGTGCTCTTGGAAAAGACACTCCTCTAAACCAGTTTATTGCTGGGTCAGCAGCAGGGGCTATTCAGTGTGTCATCTGCTGTCCCATGGAGTTAGCCAAGACAAGAATGCAGCTTCAAGGAACAGGTGAATACAAATTAAAGACGAAGAACTACAAAAATTCCCTGGACTGTTTGATCAAAATCTATCGAAAGGAAGGGCTGAGGGGCATCAACAGGGGCATGGTCTCTACGTTCATAAGAGAGACACCAAGCTTTGGCTTCTACTTCCTGACCTATGACTGCATGACCAGATACTTAGGCTGCGAAGCTGAAGACAGTTTCGTTATTCCCAAGCTGCTGTTTTCTGGAGGGATATCAGGAATTGTGTCCTGGCTCTCAACCTACCCTGTGGATGTGATCAAATCCCGGCTTCAGGCAGACGGAGTTGGTGGAGTCACCCAGTACAAGGGCATTCTAGACTGTGTCAGGAAGAGTTACCACGATGAAGGCTGGAGGGTGTTCACAAGAGGTCTGACCTCTACCCTTCTCCGCGCTTTTCCCGTTAATGCAGCTACTTTTGCTACTGTCACCGTGTTCCTAATGTACATGAGGTCAGAAGACGACCTTCGTGAGTGCGAGCCAGGCCCAGCAATCCAGCAGCCTTCGAGTCTGTGAACGTTACATTTTTCCTCTTGATCCAAAGCCCTCCCCACCTTTTTTTATTAATGTAGACACTTGACTTAAAGTGTTGTAAATATTTTCTCTCTGTATAAAAATTCAAAAATGTGTCAAAATTAGTGTTTCATCTCATCACTTGTATAAGCAACATATGGCCTTACTAAGGATTTAATATCTAAATGTATCCATGTAAGATGGGACCTGCCTTTAGAAAGTACTGTACAGATATTGCTATATCTCCAGAACAGGATCTTGAAGATGCCATAGTACAAAAATCAGTTTTAATTCCACCCATGTTCTGAGTGACTGGGTTGAATCAAATGCAGAAGTGTTTTCTGAAGAGAAATATATTTTTGTATATGACATAGACAGTCCTATATGGGGAAGCAGAGAGAGGGTGAGAAATTAAACATTGAGAGCATTTTGCAGGTAACCCTAAACTGTTTAAGACATTCTGCAAGCCATGTGCTTCACTTTCCTCTGTTTTTACGTCAGTGGTTTTAGTAGCATCTTTGTTCATGCTGGTTAAGAACTGATTTGTTCCTAAGCTACTCTCTCACCTTTCTGCTTTGTATAGATATCTTAAACACAGAGTTAGCATCTACATTCATGTGTGCTCGTTCTTTTAAATTTCAAGGCTAGTAAGGATTTAAGGTAACTCAAAGCTACCAAGATCGATGGTTTTTTACCTTCATCTCCATTCCTTACTTGCTGAGTGCACAGCTTGTCAGCCAGCTTCAGCCCAGCTCAATTTTGTTCTCTGAATTTTATAACTTTGTTACCTATGTTACTGTTCAAAACTTAGTGGGTGCAATGTTAGCTTAGCAGCTTTAAGTACTGAAGATGTACATGCATCTTTAGCAGCGGAGGTTTCATATCTTTCCAGAAAAAAGGGGTGCGTCTGAAATGGTTAATGTTCAGTACATTTGCATTATGAATTTAGACAATACTGGTTTTTAAGTGTTTAGTTACAGTGCTACTGGAAGGAAGCAGTCTGTTCAAGATGAATTACTTCAGAGTAACAGCTATAAACAGTTATTAATACTTGGAATAGGAACCACACATATTTGGCATAAACAGCCATGAGAAAGCAGTGCATGTCGGGGGAAATATTTACAAAAGCATCAGGCTCACTAAGTAAAAACTTGTTACACTTTTGCTTGGGACATGTGCAATATGTGTTTAATTTATACGGATTTTCTAAAAAAACTTTAATTCATAGCATTTTGCACTGTAACAAAGTATGCTGGAGAAACCTGTAAAACTGGTAGAACTTTTTATACCTTGGAGGTATGTTGGATGTTTTAGTGCCTACTTGCACTGAGATTCAAATTGAATGTTAAACATGTCTACTAAGCTGCATATGCACAACAATTCAAAGCAAAGACAATTTACACCTTTGTACAGTAGTCTGTAATTATTGTACATAAAACTGAGGGAATAAATTTTTTTTTAAATGTGACTTCAGTTCCATAAATTTTCTTGGGTATTACTTGGATGCCACGTCCTCCTTTTATTCACAGTTCGCAAGAGAGCAGCTTCTCTGACTTTTGCCTGAAGGAACTTGTTATCCTTCTGACTTCTATGCACCACCAGAGCTAGCAAAGTGCCAGGGTATCTGGCCCTTCTGCACCCTTCATTTATTCCATCTAAGTGGTGATGATCTGGACCAGGGCTGCAGAAGTAAAGGCTAAATTCATATCGGAATTGAGCACTGTCTGCAAGGGAGCTTTTCACACCTGAATCAGAGTAGTGGTCAGCTCAGAGCTGCCCAAGTTTGACCAGGAGCTTTGCAGGCTGTCATTTTATTAACCTTCAACATTCCTATTCTATGCTCATTCAATTTTTTTTTTTTTTAAACTTGTATTCAGTTTTACTGTCAGAGATAATGAGTCTCTCTAAAGGATGCAAATTGCACTTGGAGTTTTTCCCCTTACTGAGGTGACAATGAGACATCAACACTGTCTTTCTGTGTTCCAAATTTAGACTTACTCTGTCCTGACTTTATTAAAGCAATTAACCCTCAGAAAAAATCACCAACATTCAAAACAATACAAAACCAAACCCAACAAAACACCACTGGGAAAGCTGGATGATGGGGGTTGTGACCTATGGAGGAAAAAACACCACAGCACATTGCTGGCAAGGAGAGAGGTCGGGTCCTGGCTCTGCTGATTCATCTTTTTAAACGGCAGAATATACTTAACTGAAATAAACTCTGCAAGGATCAGTTTGCTAGAAAAGGGAAAGGCCACCAGTTCTCGCACTAGCCATGACAAGGGCCAGTTCTACTGAAGCACTTGTTGCTCCTGCTGAGAGAGCACAAGCTTTGAACTCTGGCACAAAAACAAAGACTTGGAACAAGTGGGAAGACAACTCTAGAAGAGAGTAGCACCAATAGGACAGAAAGGGCTACACAGTATTGTAGCGCGAGCTGGGAGCTCTGTCCTGGGGCTCTGTAAAAGGGAACAAAGTTCAGTGAAGGCCAGTTCGCTGCAGCAGGACTCGACCTATCTGGGGAAGGCTCCAGGTCCACAGAGAAGAAATAAAAACATTTTTTTATTGCTCTATCCCACAATACCGCTACACTGATTTGCCTGTTCCCTTCGAGCAACTGGAACAGAAGAGAGGGCACTGCCATACCAAGTGTATCAGTCAGCACTAGCTTTGATATTTTTAAGTGGTATCATGAGGACAATATTGCTGCTAATCAGGCTGATTAGCCTCCACTCTAGCCGTTCCTCCCTACTTCTGATACATCAGTCAGTCCAGCTGCATCAGACAGAACTGGAGAGGAATAACCCCAGGCACCAGTACAGACTGGGGGTTGACCTGCTGGAAAGCGGCTCTGTTAACCATGAGGCAGCAATGTGCCCTCGTGGCCAAGAAGGCCAGTGAGATCCTGGCTGCATCAGGAGGAGCGTTGCCAGCAGGTTGAGGGAGGGGATCCTGCCCCTCTGCTCAGCTCTGGTGAGGCCGCAGCTGGAGCACTGGGGGCAGTTCTGGGCTCCTCAGAACAAGAGGGACGTGGAACTTCTAGAGAGCGTCCAACATCAAGTGACAAAGATGATTAAGGGACTGGAGCATCTATCTTATGAGGAAAGACTACGCGAGGGGCTGTTTAGCCTGGAGAAGAGAAGATTGCAAGGAGATCTGATCAATAGGCACAAGTACCTGAGGGGAGAATGTAGGGAGGATGAGGCCAAACTCTTCTCGTTGGTGGCCAGTGACAGCACAAGAGGTAATGGGTGTAAGTTGAAACACAGGAAGTTCCATCTCCATGTGAGGAAGAACTTCTTTCCTGTGAGGGTGAGAGAGCCCTGGCACAGGCTGCCCAGAGAGGCTGTGGAGTCTCCTTCTCTGGAGATCTTCAAGACCCGCCTGGATGCCACCCTGTGCCACATGCTCTGGTGTCCCTGCTGGAGCAGGGGGTTGCACTAGATGATCTCTAGGGGTCCCTTCCAACCTCAGCCATTCTGTGATTCTGAGAATTGGTTTCTGCCTCCTCAGATGCCCATTCCCACTGGCATCATGACTGGGTAGGAGAAGCTCTATTCTAAGCTGAAGGGAATCGGAAGGTAAAAACGCAGCCACTATTGGCCATTCTGCCTGTTCCTCCAGCGAGCACAAGCTCCAAACCATTACATATGTATCATATATGCACCCCTCAGCTTGCAGACTAGTGGGGAGATAAGGAGGCGCAAGGGGAGTTAGCAGACGCTGTTTGGAACAAGAGGTCTAACAGAAGATATGTCCCCAAAGAAAGTATAGAAAACAAATTGATATCGCTCACAAAAACATTGGAGATCACATTTCTTTAGTTCCTTTTTTTTTCTCTCCAGGACACAGAGATTAAGCATTGAAGCGTCTGCTTGTAAAGCTAGCTATGAGCTTTGTGCTCTGGATGAGTCGAACGGGAATCCCAAGATTAGGGTCAGTAATCTGTGACAAAAAACCCTCAGCACAGGTAGGCCTCATACAGACAACACTCAAGCAGCTTTCACTGCAGACCAAGAGAGCTCCACATGCTGCACTCGAGCCCAAAACCAACCTGGCAATCACCACTCTCCAAAGAGCTGCACGGAGGGTGCAGTAGAGCGCAGGACAAATAGCAGTCAGTAATATCCGTGCAGTGAAGACCCACTGCTCTAATCTTCTCTTGACCCACCTTGTTGTTGAATTACAAGGCGCAGCCAGAAAAACAGCACAGAAGAAAAAAGAAGTGAACACGTATGCAACCCACCCCAGCACGGAAAACGGGAAGCTTTGATCTGACGTCCCAGCAAAGTTGAGGAAACTTGTAAAGAAGTTTGGAGATGAAGGATTCTCACACTATAAAAACATTTCCATGACAAATTACACTATTCAAATCTAGATGCTGTTTTAAAGAGGTCACTGCAGAAAATCTACTGGACTGAAATTCCATGCATTTATTACATCTGTTATGACAATGTGACAGAATTCCTGGTTTACTTGCTTTCTCTTTTTTGCATTTCTTTGCTTTTTTTTTTTTTTTTTTTTTTTAATAAACAGTTGATATAATAAGAAACTATTATTTCATGTATGCATATCTTGGGTGCAGGACAGGGAGAGCATACTGAGAAAGCTAGGACTTAAAATAGAAAAGTTGACCTTGCAGAGAAGAAATGTGTTTATTCTGTAAAATTAAATACATTTACTGCTACTGGAAAACAAGTGCTAGAACCTATTGTTAGTCAGACTTTTGATCTACATAGGTAAAGAACAACTTAGAGGCCAGAAGTGTGCCAAACACCATTAGATCAGCAGAAGGTGCACTTAAACATCTTTCCTACATAGCAAAGTGCCAGAGAAAACAAAGTTATCCAAGGCAATATACCATATCAAGCACTACAGCCACAAAGATAGATGAAGGATATTAGGGATCATACAACTCTGGGAAGCACAGCAGCAAGTCAGTAAAGAACCAGAGGGTCAAACCCATATAGGTGTGGGAAACTATTTGTTTCAGTGTTCAAGTCAATAGGAATTTATGTATGTTCATGGGTGGTGGAGGCAGGCAGAGGAAAATAATGTAACTCATTGTAATCATTTCATAATTTTTATCTCAGTAATGCTCCTATTGATTAGGAAAATACTTATTAACAATGAGAAAACATGCAAAAATAGTTATTATATGCAATATGAAGTGATGTGATTTTAAATTAATTTGATCAGAAAATAAATTCTAAGCAATCAGGGCAAGATCTACAGTAAAAAAACAACACCTTAAAATAGGAACTGATATTATTGGGAGAGAGGCAAGTTTTAAAGTACATAAAACACTTTTAGGCCTTTAAAAATTACATTTGCAGTTGGTTTATAATAAATAATGAATGATACCAAGAAGCAATTCAATTTTTTCTCTCACTTAAAGAACCACCTCTACTTTTCTAATACAGTAGTAAAAATGGGTTGTACCACTCTAACCATATCCTTGTTTCTATCAATAAAATACTAATAATGAAAATGGACCTCATGGTCTGCTAATGCACTGCTTGCTACAAATATTAAATAAAAAGGAAAAATTGTTGCTAGATGAAGTTGGCCTGCTAGGCTGAGGTTTGTAGAAAAGAACGCTAATGTGCTGTTTCTGGGATCTAATTGCTGTCTTCATTCTAGATTAGCAAAATTCATGTGTTCCAGTCAAGCAAGCTAAGTCTATTCAGGAACAAAGAGCAAAGGATTCCTTGCCCAAAGGGCAAATCTTTTGTTTTGCAGAGGAAAAAGAAACTTTTATATCATTAAAATTGACACACAAGTTGCACCATGCCACACTTTAGGTAATCAATCACACACCAAATTTAGCAAGTCAAAATTGCTACTGGCAATATTAGTAAGCTCTTTGGCAAATACCTTGCAGCTCTGAAGGACAAGTGACTATGAACCAATAAGTCATTTCATAAATGTTGTAACTAATAATTTCTATGGATTTGTCTCACCCATTCACGCATACCCATTGTCTCACATACCCATCAAGCAGCTTTCCTCTGTATGGATTTTACACTATTTAACAAGTGCCTCAGTCTTTCTCTGCTCTATATTTTATCTCAAAATTTATTTATTTTTCCACAAATAGCATCCCTTTTAAATGCACATTTTTGTGGGCCTGCTCCAGACGGAGCAGCAGTTTACGGAAGAGGAGGTTTCGGTTCTCTTAGGCGCAGCAGTGCTGGAGTATCTGATACAGCATCTGCTCTGAGAGCCCGTGCAACGGCCTTGCCAACCTTAGGAAGAGCAATACGCTAAAGTCAAACTCGGAGGCTGTAACTGCCTCAAGGGAACCCACCCTAATGGTTCTGCAGCCATCTCTGCAAATCACTGCTGCCGTAAAACGCTGGTATTTTGTATCATTCATTAACATGGTATCATTAACAGCACACCACTACATTTCTACTTTTCTCTTTAAAGATACTTGATACTAGTCTTGAATCTGCATTCAGATTTAGGGGGAGGTTCCCCCCACAATACAAGGAGGTCCACGTCACACTGAAGGGTTTTTTTATTCACATTTCAAATGCACTGTTGCTCTGGTGGTTCTTTTTAATGGTCACACAGTACGCGTTGCGCCGTCAGAGGTCAGCACAGCTGAATTTCTCACTTGCATGCTGCTGTAGGGGAAAACTGCTCTTTGACACGTTTGAGGTCTGTCACGGCCTACTTCGGCCTGCTTGCCTGAACTACAGAGAAGTTCCTCTCCTCGTGAGCTTGTTCTCCTCAAGGCAGCCCGACACTGCTCTTCTGGCTACTACTCATTAAACAAACTGGTAATACACGGTCATCTCCTGGAAAACTATCCATCAACAACTTCTGTACAGCCTTGTCATGGATACTACCTAATATTCTGCCCTCTAGAGTAAAACTTTACTTTTACTTATGAGAACAGGCAAATATTCAGTTGAAGTGAGAGAAAGATCCAGATATCCTGCCAGGATCTCGCAGAACTTCCTTCTCCCCCTCTCCCTTCCAAAATCTGACATTTCTACAGAAGTTAAGGCCTACCTCTGAAGGCAGCTGCCAGGTTACACAGGAACCCAGTGAGAAGAGTAGCTCCCAAGAATTCTATGTCCAGCTTAACACAGAATAAAAAGGATAGCCCTTGAGAAATAATGGTATCTGAGATCAAAGCCTTTCTGACATAAGTAAGAGAATATTTTCAAAGAAAACCTAAAAATTGAGTTGTGCAAACAGTAATTGCTAGGAGTAACTTATTATTCATTTGTCTAAAGCAAAAATGTGGGTTTGCTGCTGCTTTATGGGAATGTAGGACTTAATGATAAGGAAGAATCATTCTCCAAAATGAAATTTAGTATATTCCAAACCATGCTCAGAGAAATGAGGGGACTTCAAAAAATTGCAGATGCCTTAACATAACTGTAAGTATACATTAACTTGCCTAAGCTAGTTTGTTATAGGAAAAACAGAATGAAACTGGTATCACCAGTTAAATTATCTTATAAATCAAGGCCAATTGCCAACGAGGTGAAATTTCAGCATTCCTGTAAGGTCATTTTCACACTCTTGGTTTTCTACAACGTGATACTAGACCAATTCATATAAATAAGATGACTAAGACAAACACATACATTCTTCTTTCAGTTTATTTGTACCTTTCTAGATCATTACTTTGATCTTTCAACTTGCTGTGGCTTCTCATGCCCTCTTCCTCATATCATTCTCCCATTCTTTTGCCCTGAGATTGCCAAAACAAATTTACTTAAGTATTTTTTCACTCTTCCCAAGGAAATGCTACTTATTAACTATACCATTTACACAGCTATAAAGAATAGTACTGCTTCCAAGCCTGTTATTTATTCGTGCCTGCCAGTTTTATTCCCAACATTCAATTTTGAAATCCACCACAACCCCTATTGCTTTTAAGACTTGTTCATTTCTCCACAGTTTTAGGCAATATAGGAGCAATAAAGTTATTAAGAACCCATAGCTTATGGCTGACACAGAAATTTACTCCTTTCACTCTCTCAGGCTATGATAATGCAGACTTTAGAAGTTGCAGCATAGCTGACAGGTTATCAGTTACTCCAGAATACAGTCCTTATAGCCTAACTAGATCAAAGTCAGTAACAAATTCCACAAGCCTGATCTGAACTTCTTAATTTGTTTAGCAGCACTGACAGCATTCATTTTTTCAAAGCACCAATGAACCTCACTGGAAATTATGTCTTTCTATTCAGATGGGATGAACAAACTCGGGGGTACAATTCAATGAATAACCTCCTTTGAGCCTCGTTGAAAAAATTTCCAGTCTTTCCAGGACAGGTACTGATGATACCTGTGTTGCACGCACCTTAGGATGTGGGATAAACGATTGGAAACATCTTTAATATCTCATTGTCTTTAAATGTAGCATGCTGAAAGAACTTGTTTCCTTCAAACATTTATAAAGTTTGCCAATTTCATTAACTATTGCTTCTTTTCCCCTTAACATTGAACTAGCAGAGGAAAAGTATCTCTGCCATTAAAACCATGATATCACTGGCAGCTACACTATTCCAATGTATTTAGTATATGGCTCCGTGGACAGACAAATTGTGGCCAGGATGAAAGTGTGAGTTACTAGACCGTGCTACCTCAATCCAAGAGCAAACCTCTCGGTCCAAAAAGATAACTAGAATCAAGTATAAGTATAGCCGAGCCCCTAGCAAACAAGAATAATAATCCTTAGTTCTGTTTCACAATTTATTCACTTACCACTTCCAAGTTGAATCTAGGCTCCTTCTACTTACTGTTCAAAAAAAGAATCTCTAAAAATAAAGCGGGTTGAAGTTCAGTTTTTCTTGCATTTAAGGCATACAGCTATTGCTACTGGCACACCACAGAGCTGAAAAAGTCTATAGTTAGTTCTTCCTTTTAAAAGGCTCTGAGACGAAAAGACACAAAGCCCTAAGTACAGCTGCAGAAACTTTCTCCTAATTCCCAATTTTCTCCTGGCTGCAGGAGAACCAGATAATATGAAAAGATAAAATGAGCAGTGAAAAAGCCTGATGTAGAAGTTTTGAAATCTTTTGCCAGTTGTAAAACTGCTAGCTACATTTCCCGCACCCCTTAGGCTCTCCTCCCCTTACCTGAACTTGCTCCCAAGACGATGGTGTAAGTGCAGGCTCCTGCAGAGGGCAGGCACAAGGGGGGGTTTCAAAGTCAATTCTGTTGCTATTCCCAAAGCTTGGAATTTCTTCACGCAAAGTCTGTAAGGAGAACTCTGGAAGCAACTGTGTGTGAAAGTTTAAAGGACAAGATGTGCCAACTGTATTTTAAAAGCTTAAATAATTTACAGAGCTGCTCAAGATAAGGATTTATTCATTCCCAGTATGGAATTCACCAGTTACAAACAAACAAAAACCCAAAACACACACAAAAACAAAGCCAAAACAAAACCACACACACCGCGCTCTTTCCTGCAACTGAGTTCACTAACTCAGGAGCATCCTGGATGCTAGCAATTCAAAGAGTGGTCTGAAGCCCCAATGATCTCCCCTTAATAGATGTATAGAGAGAGATAACACAAGTTTTAGTTCCTGCTTAATCTTCAAATTAGTATTAAACACATATAACCTAGTCTCAAAGGCAGGTTCAAGGATGAAGCACAGAGATAACTGAGGAATCCTTTTATCTTGCAGCTCGATAAAACTGGTTAATGATTTATCTCACTAGAAAGCAGACCTCTGAATAAGAGTAACATCATCTTATACAGTGTTTAAAGAAATGTAAGGTCAACTAGAACTAGACTGAACTGATTTTATTTCCTTCCAAAAAGAATAGACACTAATTCAACTGCATACAGAATTTAAGTTAGTTAACTATACACATTTCATATATTGCCCTGTTCAAGAACCGCTTATGAAAAATACTGCCAAAATTCTAATGCACACTTTACAGTTAAATGTCCCATTTTGCTTTCCACCCCTAATAACCTCAGACTAGCACTGTAGTGTCCACAATAACTCTCATATGGATGAGAAACCTCCCGCTCTTCTCAGGTTTACCTTCATGTTACCCGTGTTTTTCACTACCAGCAGAATTAGACTCAAAGGTATATTTTACTGTAATAACTGTGAAAAGTTTGATGAACTGTGTAAGAACTGAATTCAGAAAAGACTGACAACAATTACAATTTACAATAATATAAATCTCACATTCCTCTAAAAAAAAATACTTATGCATTTCTGTGCATATTCTTCTGTTTATTAGTCTGTCACATTTTACTATAGTATCTGCAAATTTCTTACTTTGAACACTTGAACAAACAAGTAGCAACCACTTTTAGTTAGACCATCAAAACTCCATCAAATTATTTTAGAGAACTTTTAAGCTCTTATTTTGAAGTAAAAAGGTGACCAAGGAGGTTCCAAGATTTTTCATTATTATATCTAGACAAACAAGTTAACCAAAAGAGGATATTTTTTTTTTCCTGGTATCACCACTCAAGTCCTACTGTTCCCACGCTTTATACTGCCATTGAATTTAAACCTCCCGGGTTCCTTACCTTGACTAAGCAAAGGTGCCCATATAATTATATATACTGTACAACCGTACGACCTGCTGTCCAGGCACACTGACAGCTCCTTTACGACACCGCCACGTCTCCAAGTTCCCCAATTCCAGTCAGCGGAAGTCTAGGTCACTCAGCAAATCCAGAGGTACAGGCACCAATTCTGCCTGGGCATACCAACCCAGGGGGCATCATGCAACTTCATTGCATTCAACTACAATGATTTTTAAAGTAAAGGAAACTTGAGTTTATTTAACTTCCAAATTCTGGGAGGTTCAAGAGGAACTGGAATTGCTCTGGACAACAAAAGAAAATAGACTGTGCTTACAGATCATTTTCTGCCATATTCTTTCTTTAGGACCACTGTTTTATTGTTGCCCCTTCTATTACATGGGATGTACATATTATCAGGTGTTAATAAAAGGTCAGTGCCTGTACAATACATTCTACAACTGAGCACCACTTTCCGTAACTGAACAGGCAAAGAAATTACACTGAACATCAGCATCTGGCAGTATTTTTCCAAAAAAAGTGACTAAAATGGGTTTAAATTGATTAACACTATTAAATCACATCTAATATTTGATACTACATGATTTCATTACAGCTATACGATACAATTATACAAAATGTGTTAACATCAAAGAATACAACCAAAATTAAGATAGCAAACAAAACCTATATAACTTTTTTTCTTTACAGGAAAATACTTTTGAAGTATGCATGTAACTGCCCATTCTTTTAAAGAAAATCTACTGCAAGCAAAGTTATCAACCTCCAGAGAAATCACACATAGCATTACTAAGCATATCCCCAAAAAGTGTACAATATGCACACTTGGAAAATACAAAATTAAAAAAATCGTAAGCAACAGGTGAGCTTCATATTTATAAGAATGTGAAAAGAAGTCCAATTTTAGCACTGTTGTATAAAGAATTGTCTTTTTTGATGCAAGTTCATGAACTGACCCCTCCGGTCGGAGCCGCACTTTACAAAACACCGTGTTCTTGAAACGGGATTACAGAGCAAGGTAGAGCATTCTTAGCAATGTCACCTTAAAGTTTTGTTTTGTGTTTTTTTGCTTTTTATTTACTACTTATCAAAACACGTCCTTTAGGTTTGTAGGTTTCTTTTTTTTTTAAAATTCTTTCCTAGAAACAATATACAAAGGGGAGGCATATTTATTCCCGATCATTCTCCTGTAAGATGCTTTGAGTTCAAGAACTTTCTCCTCCTATTTTCACTGGTTGTTTTTGGCCTTAGCGTGTGTTAAGATGTGAGATTTCAGGTTAGTTGATTGCGCAAACTTCTTATTGCAGCCGTCAAATGGGCAAACATAGGGCCTGTCGCCAGTATGAATTCGCACATGCGTGCGTAAATTGAAGTCCAGTGAAAAACGCTTTCCACATCCTTCAAACGTGCACTGTTGAAAGGAAAAGATAATACCATTAGCTAACCAAAATAGTTGCCATTTTAATCACTGATTAAATGATTCCCCTTTCAATCACTAGGCTGCACAACCTTGAGCCAGATGTTGAAGATCCTTCTCACAAAAAAGAGAGCCAGTAAAAATTACATAAGTAGTTGACCTGATGCAATAAAATAAGGCAGTGGGCTTAAAAAAATAAAACTGATACTTTGGGTCGTTTCATCACAGTAATACATCAATTTTTAAATAAAAGAGAAAAATAACTTCAAGCTTGCAAGCAAATATATAACCAAAATCACTCTGTGCCTTCAACATTATTTTGCTATTTTATACCAGAAAAAAGCACAATGTTTCGCATCAGAATTTCAGTGATGGATCTGCTCCTTTTACCAGCTTCAGATTCAAGATGGGCTCAGCGCACCAAGGACAGCATGTTTTGCAGTATTTATACTGAACAGCTCCAGCAAAAGCAACTATCTGAGGACTGCAAATCAAATTTATGGAAATGTTCATTTCTTCAAGAGGCTGAACAACATATACACATAACAGGCACGTCTTTAATCAAGACTCTGGAGCACTGTGAAGAACGTTTACATAAAACATGCCATACAAGGTAGCCTGGGGACCTCTGGTGGCAGAAGCTCATGTGACTTGGTATGAACGGAGACAGATTCAGTGCTGAAGGTCATTTTGTTAGAAGCCGATTAATAACCAACACTAAAGATTAGTATGAGGAGCCAGAGCTAAGAGCCCTAGGAGCCAGGTGTCCCGAAGCTGAAAAGGTGGAGGAGGAGGAGCTTCATTTTTAAAGTGGCTTAGACACAGTGTAAGATATCTCACACATACAATTCTTTTTCTAATTTCTGTCAAAAGGCCACAGAATTAGACAAAGGGTGGCCTAATTAGTTTAAAGGACCTTTCAGAAAATTTAAGATGATGATCCAGTGTCTCATCTGGTTTAGAAGAAAACCATTATCCCCCAAATCAAACAAAAAACTAGGTTAGAGTTACAGTCTATAGAAGCTTTAATTAATAAACCAGAGCAATTGTGCCTGGAAGTTACCCATACCTGAAAGGGCTTCTCTCCAGTATGAACTAGCTGATGTCGCTTTAATTTGGAGCTCTCCACAAAGGCCTTGCCACATTCTGCACATACATGTACTCGAGGACCATGGGTGTGAAGATGCTTCCTCATGGCAGAGTTGTCCCTGAACATCTTTGTGCAGCCCTTAAAAAGAAGGATGAAACTCAATTAGTAGATAAATAGTTCTGATACAAAGTTTTATCTGTTACAGCAAAAATGCTTTTATATTCTGAAAATCTTAAAGGTAGGCCCTGAAAAGTTATCCCCATACTCTGATTTAAAAGAGCAACCCTATGAAAACTACTCATTTGAGAAGCTGTTAAAATAAAACAAAAAACAACCATCTTCTCCTCACTTAATATTATGAACCACATGCAGTCAAATAATAGGACAGTCTTATGGAGAAGATGTGGTTCAGTAGAAACAAATGAACTGAAGAAAAGCCCTTACGGTCTGAAAAAAAAAAAAAAAATCAAAAGATAGCATGATGGAATTCATGGCTATTTAGGGTAGATTTTCTCCTCTTATGTCCACTACCAAGTATTTTCAAGGTACCAATATCCATCTGCACCACTATTTGCTAACACTCCATACTTTCCCTCTCTGTCCTACTCACTTCTGACACAAAAAGTTTTCAACACCTGACAGTTACAGGAATTACTTAATCCATACTTGCAGGACTTCCTTCTGTGGCAGCAGATCAATAACTACCACCTGGAAACAGACAGAAGGAACTACTACTGATGCTGCTTCTATGGTTTAAACTTACATCATACTGGGGAAGAGAGTAAGACAGGAGCATCTCTGAGGTAGGGTCAACTCAACCTAAAAGCAGACACTCGCTTAGCTCAGGTAGAGCCAGGAGTCTTAATCTGGCACCTGTGGAACATTCTGTATTGAAGCAGCACAGTCCTTTTGATTCCAGAGTTGGAATCAAACAACAGTTGCAGCCCAGAAATCTTTACTACACCACTTGAAATCAAAAATAAATAAATAATAAGCTCCCTAACAACTATCACTAGACTGCATTTTAATGACAGGCAGTGGATACAAATCACTTTTAAAAAAATAGATCCTTCTGTAGGTATAAAATGCTTCATGAGATCTTACTAAAATTTTAAAATTCTATGTGTAGTTCAAGTGCTGCCGTTTAAGCTTAAAACTTGAAACTAGCTTACTAGAGTTGTACGACAAATGTTTAATAGCAGAACATAAAGGTACTATCAACTGCTATACTTCAATTCTGAAGACAGCTTCTTTGGAACATACTTTCTTCAAAACTAATAACCATATTTAAACATGCCTTATTTCTTGAGAAGCGGAGAATTACCACTTTCAAAAAGAGTTTCTCCAGGCACTGAAATTTCTTTGGCTAATTTGAAAAGTGTCGTGTCACTATTCATTGCACATCAGAGAACTGGGTGAGGTAAAAAAGCACTAGAACACACAATGAACCTGTTTGCATTCATTTTAAGTCCCTACTTGCCTTTGAGAGAAGCAGTCATGTTTTCTGCAACTATTTCTTTAAGTTGAAGTCAAATATACACAAGCATAGGAATTCTAGTAGGGAGGACATGGAAGTATAGGAATATTCTTCCCCTCCCTCCTCCATTTAGATGAAGTCAAGGCTATGAAAAAGTAAATCAAAGAAATGAAAGTAACATTCCACAGTAGTGTAAGGCATAAGCATTCCTTCTCAAATAAGCTGGCCCTGTAGCTTCATGTACTACAATACAGTGAATTAATGACACATGTAGAAATGAAGGATTGGAAAGCAACACAAAGAAAATTTCTCAGCCCAAAATGACAACTGATCAGACTATAGCTGGCAGAAAGAAGCCTTTTATTTAACGCTCTTCTATTAGCTACCTGCCCTGAATATGCGTTTAGGCTCACAATATCTAGACCAGAAGTCAGCAAGATTATAATTGTCTTTTCCCATTACAGGCTAAATCAGCTAACAGAAACTATTCAGAAGCTGGGTGATGCAGTAAATCTGCATGCCACCAATCTAAGTAACTAGCAACATCCATCCACCACAGAAGCTTCCCAGCTGGCTCAGAATCAGTATCTCCCAGATGCCTCTTGAGATGATGCATCTTCTAGCTCTGCACAACACAATTCAAAGTCTTCCAATAGGTCAACTTTGGCATCCACACCATAGATTGCTGATTCCTGATCTAGATTCTCAATGTGTCATAACTTCCAAGCAGAGGATATATAGATATCTTAGGAACGTACTTTGAACAGCTTTCAGAACATTCTTTCAAGTATGTATTCTTGAGTGGCAGGAAATCACAACAGTAAAACCAGCATGTTAGGGACTGTGCATCATGGTTACCAGAAGATTAGGGATGCACTAACCTTAAGACAAGGAATGGGAATAATATATTATTCAGTGAAAGGTTTTTAAGGAAGCCTCTAAAGAGTGATAATTCAAATACAGTTAACTGAGTATAATCTATTTATAATAAGATATTTTACTTGTTCATTCTGAAAAGAAAACAGCAACACAAAACTCTGTTCTGAAAATTACTACCCACTCAGAATGCTGAGAGCTTCACTTACTTTGTGAGGACAAGCTATCGTTCTTGGAGCATCATCTTCTTTAATTTTTCTTGGTTTCATTCTTAAAGATAAAAAAGGGAAAATATTAGTAGATAGCTCTTCTCCCACAGCTGCTTGCATATGCAAAGATTATTCAGTGTGTTACACGCACTGGCAGTATTCAGAGTTTAATATTTTTAATCCCTCACAATAATATTAAGTGTACTTTGGCAATCTGAAATCTCAGCTTTTCCAGAAGCACCTCTCAAATACAAAATCCTACTTTCCTAGTTTTTTGAATATATGGGAAGAGAGGTTTTTGCTGGCTTGCCCTAACTACGGTTTAGAAGTTTGATTTGAAGACTCCATTTTTGTTATGTCCATATCCATGTGGCCTGTGTATCTCTACTTGGCCTCCCATCCCTGCCCCAGGACTTAGAAGGCAGCAGAGCTCAATCATTCAGCAACAGTTCCCCATGCCAGAGTCCAGAAAACACCACTGCAGAGGCAAGGCCGGCAGGCAAGCTGTGGAATCTACACAAACACGGTTATAACCATAGAAATGTAATAGTCGTTCTTGCTCTAAATCACTGTACAGATTCCACACTTAGCAGCTGAGAAGCAATCATCTATTTACCTTTACTGACTGATAAGGATATTCACTACTACTTCATGGACCCCCACTAGCAGTCCCCATTGCCTATACAGAAAATACAGCAAAATAATGTCTACATTTAAATTAGGTGCTTCAAATATAATCCCGAGACTCACTGTAAGCAACCTTTTCAGAAGAGTCCTGCTTTAACATTTATCAGTTTGGATGCCTGAAGAATGTCACATACATGGACACGGTCCATTTACCTAATGTTACTTCTCTCACCTGTAGTCAAGGGAGTAGGAGTGGGGTCCCTCCCCAGTCATCTCCTGGTGTCCCTTTCAACCTCAACCATTCTCTGAGTTCCTGAACTGTTTTCCCAATAATACAGTAAGAGAGTCTGTATCGTTGATATGGAATAGAGATTCCTCCTAAATTAGAGGTTTTCTGTTATTTATTTTTGATCCAAGTTAAACAGATGAGTCTCTTGAATTTAACAAAATAATTAAAATAACTAGAATCACCATTTTCAGCATTAAGAACAGATGACTGTAGCTATACAGACAGTCCCTGAAAAGACATATGGAATAACAAGGGAAGAATACCTTTCTCTGCACACAGCTCCAGTGTTCTCTGATGCTGCTGCATTCCTGTGACTATGGCTGAAGTCTGTGGCTTCACACTTTCTTCATGTGCATTGATCAGATAGAACAGGAATGAGGGGCCCTGTGACTGAAGGCCATGGCAGTGAAAGGCATCTCTGAGAATTCCTGAGGAGCAGATCCAGGAAGATCTCCTTACAACTGCCAATGGAGCCACACATGAGGGAGAAGTTTCCCAGGGTGCTGGGTTATCACGTGCATCGCAATCCATAGTTCCTCTATGTTGCAGATTAAGCACAGTTCAAGTGATAACATATGGCAAGAACATTTGACAGGCAGCCACAGCAAAATAAGAATTCTGTGGCTGGGTTTGATTTTTTGGTTTTTGATCATTTTGTTTTGCCTTTGGACATTTAAAGAAAAACTTCTGCTCAGCATTCCCAGGTAACACCAACTACGTACAGTGCTAGCTGTACGTAGTTGCAACCCTTGCAACCTGCAAGGGTTAATGAATGGATGTGACTGAACATGAGAAAGTTGCAGAGTTATCATATTGCCTTTCACGGGCTTCAACAATCCTCTCATCCACAGATACTAGTAACTCCTACAGGATGAGTGCGAAATATGTGTCGTAAAGATCCCTCCTGCAGCATCATGAGCAGCACACCTAAAAATTCCATCAATTAAAGGAGACAACTGACATCCTGAACACAGGATATTGTTTCTGTTCTTATAAACTCTCCTAGGTGATGGGCACACAGCATAAAGCTTTGAGAACCTGGAGGCTTATGGCATCAGAGGAGCAAAAGGCACAAACTATAACACAAGTCCTATCTGAACATGACAAAAAAGAACTTTTCTGTGAGGGTAACAGAGCACTGGAACATGTTGCCCACAGAGGTTGTGGAGTCTCCTTTACGGAGAGATTCAAAAGTCATCTGGACAAAATCCTTGGAAGCACACTCTAGGTGACCTTGTTGAGCAGGGAGTTGGACTAGATGCTCTCCAGAAGTCCCTTCCAACCTCATCCCTTCTGTGATTCTGTAACAGTGCCATGGTCAATCACACTGGAAAACAAGTGTTCTCAGAGGACAAAGATGGTCCCAAAAATACCTCCTTTACTTCCAAAGCTACCAACTTGCTTTATGTTGTCTGAGTCATTCTTCAAGGAGAAAAATAAATAAATAAGAATTAAGCCCCAAACCTACGCTCACAGTACCGTCAGAATCTCAAAAACACAATGTTCTTAGATTATAAGTGACCATCTTTAAAGAGGTGGATTAGATAAAGAGGAAACAGTACTGAAAGAGAGAGATGATGAACAGTTTCAGTGAGTAGCGCTTACAGTTTTTCACTTGGCATAGGACACTACCAATCACCACTGTGTTAAAGTCTTGTCCCTAACTGTTGCATCTCACCTCTGGTTTTGAAGCAATCTCTGGGAAAGAAATGCTGTGACACAGTCCTCCATAACAGGCCGCTGAAGTGCAGCGAGAGAGAGAGAACCTGGTCAGCAGAGCGAGGAGGATTTATGTGCAGTCAGGCAACAAGGGGTACAAATCTCAGCTGAATTGGATGGTCAGACATGGGACTGACTGGAGTTTCACTCAATGCTTACCTGCATTTTCCAGTTCAGTGTCTGAACAGGCCCTTAGCATTATGAATGTTCCTTCTGCAATAAGCTGATTTTCTAGTATTTGAGCTTTGTTCCTTGTTGCATCTTTTCTACTCCTTCTATATATAAATAAAACCTAAACTGTGTTCATCTTACTCCCCAGCGACTCCGTTCACACCTCCTGAAGGTATCTGGTAACCAGCAGAGATGTTTGCCTCTGCAGATGATCTCATCTCCAAGAACAGAGAATAATTTCCTTCTCTTCCATCAGTGGTGTCATTCCCACTTCTGATCTGTCCCCCTTGAACTGCTTGGCTGAAGCTGAAATACCCCTGAGTGCCAGGGCCCTGTGCCACTGCAGGAGTCCACCTATGCCAAAGGACTGCTGAAACTGGCTCAACTGGCTTTTGGATAAATACAC
Source organism: Crypturellus undulatus (assembly GCA_013389825.1). Classification (NCBI taxonomy): domain Eukaryota; kingdom Metazoa; phylum Chordata; class Aves; order Tinamiformes; family Tinamidae; genus Crypturellus; species Crypturellus undulatus. The sequence continues at coordinate 511,729 of VWPW01031888.1, read as the reverse complement.
ACACAGGGAGTGGTGCAAAGCGCCCTAGGAACCTATCTACAAGCAGTCCACAGCTAGTGTCACCATGCTTTGGTGACAGCAGGGCAGAAAGCTGTTGTAAAATGGAAAAGTTCTCCTTCGCCCCAAGGTTCTGGCAAAAACAACTACTGCTTTTGTTCCAGCTACCATCACGTCTACTGCACAGAGAAAGCGACCTTTGCAGTGCGGAGCAGCGCAGGAGCCTTCCCCTCCCCCTGGGGATGCAAGAAGGCTGCTTTGAGTGGAGTAATTGCCACTTTACTGTCCTTTAAGCTTTTCTACAAGGAGAATACAAACAGCAGGCAACCCTATAGCCTAGAAAGAGAGCTAAGTCATAAATCCAGGTGACCAGAACGCTCTGTCACTTTTAAGGTGGGTGTCCAATTTCAAACTCTAATGTGGTTTCCTCCTCTTTGTCTCCGGTTCTAAGAGCAGAAGATAAAGATGTGGAAAGAAAAGTGTTTACCACCAGGATCCAGTACTGTAATAGTTTCCCAGTTATGGCATATGCCCTTTTTATTTCTTGGTGTTTTACTCATGTCTGTATTCTGCCATCTTTAGTCAGCTTGGTTATGCATCTGTTAAGAGGGTGCTGGTGCACAGAAATCAAGGATATCTTTTCTTAATGGTTTCATTAAAGGGAACGTTGAAGAAGTATTGTCATATTCCCCTACTAGAAAATACACCTCCTATGCCCCAAGCTTTCAGAACCATGCTGTTAAGCCTTCTTCACCCCTAAAATAGATGGACAGACAGACAGACACAATTCCCCCACTAGCCCTGCCATCACCTAAAGCAACTTGGTGACAGGAACACGCTAAATTCAGAACATTGCCTAAAATAGACGATCACCAAAAATTTCAATTCTAACATGAAATGCTTTTGAATTATCAAACCACAAAGGTTTCCAGTTATCTGAGCGCACTAGCTTTGCTTAAGCTAAGAACTTCATTCCCATGAATCAATACAAATGTCTCAGTCAATTTAACCTTAAAAAAGAAGCTGCATAGTTACAAAGAGTCAATATGTCTGGGGTTTGAGTAGCTGATTTTTATTTAGTAAAACAAAAAAGTGAAGCTCTTCCAACTAACTTAATGAAAATAAGATGGCACCCCAAAATAACTTGCTCTCAATTACACAGACTACACTTAGCATGCAATCTTCCTAGCCAGTTCTGTTGCCTTCTTACATGTGGGTATTGTGAACAAGATTTAAGAAAGTAAAAAATGTTACCGAAATATGAAAACTATACTCAGAGTACAGGAAGCTACTCAGTAATTTTTGAAGACAACCAAGTTTCAAATTCATATGCTGCTCAAAGTTTTTGGAATTTAACTACGAGAAAGTGTTTATGCACTCTCTCAAGAGTAAATAGTAATGCTTGAAATCTTCAAAGACCTTTATAACAAATAAGCATATTCTTTTAGTGCAATCACATTCCCAGTACTTTTAAACCCAATTCCAGTACATGTAAACTGTAAACAGTAGGTATAAAGATTATTTTTTAATAGTAGAGATTTGCATATATGAGAACTACATTTGTGCTTATTAACTAACTACAAGGAGTCCCTTGGACACACTTCGATAGAATCAAGATTTTAATGAACAATCTGCTAATTCATCTGTATTTATCAATCTCAACTGCACATAATCCTTCAGGATCCAACATGCAACTAATGAGAAAGATGTCTTCCCCACTCTCAGCCATTTTTTGTTTTAAAATGCAAGAGTAGAAATTTGAGTCATCAATGCTGACCAAAGAATCAAAGATTTCTTAAAACAGCATGTTTGGAATTTTCATACATCTGCAATGAAGCTCCTGTAACATTTTTTTATGGTTTTGGCACACCTTGGGGCTTTTGTAAAAGGTGACGTGCCCCAGTTGTTTACCCTACCATCATATATTTGTCTTTAAATACAGTGGGTCTCATTCTATCTGCTGCAGTGAGAAATATGAACATACCAGTAAGAGACTGCACACACAAAACTCAATCTTGCCACTATGTTACAAATATTGGCTCTAGAACTTTCTAGAATATTCTACCATGAATTTAAAAAGTGATAATTTGATAGTACTGCCAGCTGCAATTATTTTCTTAACAGAAAAATAACTGCAATCCAAAGATGCAGTACATTTTATAATATTAAGGAACATGCAGACAGATCTGACAGTAGCAATCTGGTCATTTCAAGAAGCTCAAATTCTGGCAACCATTTCAAGTATTTAAACCAATCTGGAGAATAACATTCAATGTTTGCATGTAAAATACATCATGAGAAACTATCGGAGCTTCACGGCTTCATGACAAAACAGAGCTATTCAGTACTCAAATCTTTAATAGAACCAAATGTTTTACCATGGTTTAAAATAAGTGAGAATATCAAACCTAGACACTTGGCTATGGCAGGAGTGCGTAAGCAAAAATTTAGAATTAGAACAGAGCCCCCCTTGAACATTTGCTTTTGCAAATAAAAGCTAGATCAGCCCTTGAGGAGGGTTCACAGATGAAAACCCATTCTTTATGATCAGCACTAGTAAAGCAAGTAACAGCAATATAAACAGCACCTCCCACCACCTCAGATAAGCCCTTCTTTTCAGTTGCTCATTATTTTTTATACAATTCCAGATCCAATACTTTTGCAGTGCTTGCATAGAATATCTTCAGAATATCTTATTAGAAATCTTCCAAATCCACAGATTTTGTGCATAAATCTACAGAGTTTTACTGAAAGTAATTGCGAAAAGAGTTTTACTCCCTTAAAATTTACAATTACTCCCTCTACAAACAGAGGCAGCAGAACGAAGGGTAACAAAAGAAAGTGGTTAAAAGCAGTGAGATCTAAGAGTAGATGTAAGAGTAGAAACAAAAGGGCATCGAATACCAGAATCTGTCTAACCAAGAAGCTGTGTAGGTACTAGTCTCCATCCAGTACGTAACTAAGAGGAGGAAAAAAAAATACTTCTCCCTCTGCTAACTGGCACAAGGAGTAATAACAAGACCTGACCATCTACCTGCTCTCTGCATGTCCGAATACTGCCTTGGAGCTGTGAAGAACCCCCAGCTGGTACCCAAATGCAAATGAGTGCAGTTTTACACACATGCTTTGCTTTTAACTTTACAAAAACTGGTCATCACAACCAGCTGCAGAATAGTCAGTTGTGCTTAAGTTTTGGAGGCCACCATCATCCCTGCAGCCCATACACGAATGGGTCAGTAAGCCTGGGTAATTACAGCCACAGTGTGCACAGAAAGCAGCAGACTGTGTGAATGGCTGCCTTGGCACCTTTGCTTCACAGCTCCCAGGAGCCAGGCTGCTCTCCAGTAACCTCAGGATTGCCCTCTGGTGGCCACAGATCACCCGACACGCAGGCCCTGAGCAGCCAGTAGCTTTGGGAAGGAAAGGGGAAAAAGCCACTTCACACTTCCATTTGCCTCTATTTGAGGTGAAAGTCACCTTGTAATTAAGGTCAATATAGCAACAGGCAAAAGACTGACTATTCTGTTCCACGAGGAAAAGAAAAATCCACACAGTTAGATAGTTATTTACTGTAAAACTGGTGGGAAAAACAAAACCAAGAAGTGGCATGTAAGAGCAAGACATGACTCCATTAATAATAATAAAAAAAAAGTTAGAGGTTAAGAATTGAAAACAGGGCAAGGATTACATACAGTAACTGGATAAAAAAAAAAAAAAAAAAAAGTAGTTTAACTTTTGTACTGAACAACCAGAATACAGCATTTCATTTAACTGATCCTTTGTCACTGAAGAACCTCATATGAAACGTGACATTGTCCTATCAGAGATGAAGTCTGTCAGTGCATTTAAGCCTCTCTCTGCTTAACAACAAGCAAAGAGCAGAAGAAATCTGCTCAAGATAAAACTTGATTATTAATACTGTACTCATTTTCATTCTGAAGGAAATCTCTTGTTTATTATTAAAAGATAATAACATTAAACAATATAAGCCATACTAAATTTATTATTTATTTGCCTAACAATTTCTTCATTAACGTAGTGAAAAATCATTTTAATTAAAACATCCTTCTTCCTACTTACCTAGCAAATTCAGCCAGCTGTTTGGGGTCTGAGAGGTCAATGCCAGGTATTCCACCAGGAGGAAGTTTCTTTCCTGTCATGTATTCCGAGTAATCTGGAGGAGAATTCTCTCCAATGATCTGCTCTTCCACCACTGTTTCATGGTCAATATCTTTTTTATCATCTGAAATACATAAAATACTGAACTCAGTACATACTGAAGACCAAAACAACATATAAGTTATTAGACTACCCCTACAAATACAAATTCACTATTGCTGCACATTCTTAAAGGATACAGTGCAATTCTAGATTTCTGTGCTACTTGTAAACAGCAAAAATGCATCCATACAGCTACAGCATAAAGAATGCAGAAAGAACACAGTGGAAGAAGAAAAATGCAGAAGTTACTATCTACTTTAACACAGACAAATACAGAAATAAGTAGAGTCATCCCACGAGAATACTGGCTGCATTTTAAAGATTACACTTTTCCTTGAACCAGTGCAAAGACATGTATCTCTCTTCACACATCTTCCAGATTCAATACCCACTTTGGATCACAAAAACTGTCAATAACCAAATAAGCCTATCAGTGGAGTGGCAGATACTATAAACTCTGATCCGCACGCTTTTGACTTCCCTAACACCCAAGAGAAGTGTCCAAGACAGCATTAGGTTTTAAAAACAACTGCGTAATGCGCTTCAGCACTTGCTCATAAAATTAAAATTTTGCAGCAGTTGCAGAAAGTTTCTGAAAGAAAAAAAAAAAACTAAACAGTCTGTTTGCCCTCCCAGAGACGCTTCTTCTGCCTGTGCTGGAGCCTAAGCACCTTTCTACCTTACTATGTAAACAGCAGATAGAGACCACTGAGACCTTTGATCTTCGGAGCCAGTAAGAGAACTCTGCTGCCTACCCATCCTGGAGATCCTCCTATGGATTTGTGCTTCACTGCTGCAATGAAGTTAAGTGGAAGCCCTGCTGTTGTCTGCTCAGCTTCAGACCTTACAAAGCATCAAGACCCTGGTTTCTCCCTCCTCCAGGTTATATTAGAACAAGGGAAGCTAAGCTAGAAAGACCCCACCCCAATTGTACTCTCCACTCTCACCTGATAGAGTGCACTAGGACAACCAATGGTTGTTTCACAGCCATGTGCAGAATATAGCTGTAACTACTCAGCTACAGGCTAGTGAACTTGCCACTACATTACTTCCCTTGCCTTGCTTATTTGAGGTGAATTCTGCAAAACACTTTCTACATAAAAGGGCTGCAAAGTCAAATTTATATAAACACAGAAACTTAAGTTTTACAGCTAGTATTTAAGGAATGGAAACAAAAGGTAACAGGATAGAAACACTAACTCTCTCCTCCAAAAGACAGGAAAACATAAGGCAGAGAAGAAATGAGGCAAGCTTCTCCTCCCTGTGCTGAGAAACACGGGAAATAACATTATCCATTACTCAGGAACTTATGTTTTCTTGTCCTCTTTCCCAACTGAAGAGAGTAAAAGGAATATACTAAGGATACATTTCTATTCAATTTGTAATGCCTGCTTTTAATCTTCACCACTGAGCTATTTCTAGAAATGTTGCTGCTAGTTTGGGGTTTATCTGATCTACCAGATCAAATAGCAGTTCACTTATGTGTTCCATGGTGAAAGAGGACTTCAACTCACAGACAGAAGTATTAATAAGAAAATATCATGTTCGGTATTAAACTATGAAGAAAACAAAAACAAAAAACTACTACCAACAACATAAAAACAAACAAACAAAAAAACTTTGGACCATTTCTCATTTTACATCTTGTTTTCATTCAACCTTCCAGACTTTACCAGTGCCAGTTAACGTAAGCAAAGGTTTTCAGTAAGTTTTACAGTATCTGCAGGAGTTACAAATTCAATTCGGGTAAAAGCTTCAGGTTTAGCAGTAGCTTGTTCTTCCAAACAATTGGAAACTTAAAAAAAATATTTACCAGTACATACAAAGGAAGACCAAAAAAAAAAAAAACCCCACAAAACACAGGGTATGAAGCAGTGACTCAAAAGTGCAGAGCTTCTGGAGATCCACCGTGAAGACCTGCACACTGCAGACTAAAATGAGATCAGCTGCCTTCAATTTACCATTTCCACAGCGGCACAAAGCTTCCAGTTTGACTATTTGATGACATTTACAACAAAAACTAGTTTTCATTTCCTGCCTTATATCAAATGCATGAGTCAACAGGGAAATTTTGCAAACATTCCTAAAGATCTCCCTTCTTTCCCTAGCATAAAGGCCCACTATTCAACAACGTTTTCTTGCTATTTTATAGGCAAAATAGCAAAATCAGCCCTTGGTGCCTTTCTTTCCCAAAAGGTTGCCAAGAGAAATCAATTCCACAGCTATGTCTTAAAATAGGCTATTGGAGTAAAAAATGAAGAACTACAAACATGCTGCTTTGATAGAGAAGAAAATAAGAAGGTATCACTTTGGACATTCCTGACAGTTATGCGAAAATAAGACACACTTGCTCAAGCTTTCCTATACCAAAAATCGTATCTCTACAGCAGCATATACATGCAGTTTTAGAATTGACTTTGCACCAAAAAAACAACATATAAAAATTTACCTTAAAGTGTTGTGTCAAGCTTTCAAGGTAGATGATCTGGTTCATACCAAAAGTAAAATATTTTATCAAAAGTGGCAGCTGGCTGGATAGCAGTTTAGCACCCAGAATGTCCTAGTTAGTGACCATCCTATGATATTATCAACTCTTTGAAAAACAACAACAAACTATGCTTCTTTGAAAGTTTACCGAAGTCTCTATGCAAATCTATCACAAGTTTATTTGTAATGTCCTACCAAGCTGGACTAAACAGCTCAGAGTTTGGAGGCTAAAGTCCAAGCAAACTTTCACTGAGGCTGACAAGTTAACCAATATTCTCATGGCAAATAAGGCAAGTTAGAGGCCTGACATTTTCCGCCTTCGCAGAAAGTCTTGGTACCTATTAAGTCCAAAAGGACATATTAATTCCCCCCTTTCTCCCATGAAGTACCAGAAAAATCAAGCATATTGCAGCAAAAGCAAAGCAACACACACAGACTCAACCCTTAAATTCTAAGCACACCTCTGGAAAAGTACAGTACAAATAAGGTGCAGTAATTCCATGCGGCTTAAGTCCATGCCAGGCTAATCTGGATGACACCCATGCAAGCTAAATACAGACTCATAGAGCCAGTGAAATAAAAAAAAATGAACAGCTATATAGTATCTCACTCACTTTATTTTGTTCCCCCTCTTGAACTAAAGACCATGTGAGAGGCTTTAGTTTTAAAATATAAAACATTCTGCTTAAATGTATATTTATCACTGTTCCCATAGACATATTACAGTTTCTAACAGAAAGTTGTAACATGATTTCAGTAGTCTTCTGAAATTTGCAACCATTTGAAGGTATATCAATTAGCTAACCATCATAAAAATATGCATTACCAGGCACTCTCATTATTTCCAATATTCACACAGAATATAGAGATCAATTTGTTAAAATAATAAAATTAAATAAAAATTAAATAAAATCACAGAAATACCCACAATCTACTCCTATACAATTACAAAAACAAACAAACAAAACAGTCTTTTATCCTGAAATGAGGTATTCTATGTATCTGTCCTAAGATCAGTGCAAGTCCTGCATTTTACCAAACACCTTTTGGCTACTGCTTAAATATTCTGGTGAACTAATCTGAGTACCAACCCCAAGTACCAATTCGCGTTATCCCAATTACTAGGATAAAACTAGAAATGCAGATGCCATGTAACGGATCAATGATAAAATGTTCTAGAATTTGTTTCCCATGCCTTTTGTTGAAAACCCTTTTGCTCTCATTATCCCACTTTCTCCATCTTTTGCTGCACAGAAAAACATCCATCTCAGAAACTTGTGATTTCATGCATGTCTGGAATAGCAGCCAATCCCATTTGACATCCCTGGAATGTGCTGCCTCTCTAAGTAAAGACCCTCAACTTTCAACCCAAAAAGGCCTATCAGTATTTTGCCTCTGTTACACTCAGATGTAACCTTGAGACTATCTCTGGATCCCCAGCTCTCTGAGCTCCTACTTTGTTATAGAGCAGGGAGAACACACTGTTACTCAATCAAATCTCCCTTGGGGAAAATAGGGAATGCAAAAGGGAACTTGGAACATGCACTTGCTACTACAGCAATGAGACTGCATCTTTCTCCCCAAGCTACCAAGTTGACAAATGTTTACCAGCTGAGAGGAAGAGCACTTAAGCTTAAATGTTCTTTATATGATTGCACAGTTAAAAGCATTTGCTTCTTGGGTCAGCTGAAATGTAGTTATGTGATAAAGGATGTATTCGGCAACCGCGCAGTACCAAGGCAAAGTGGCAACAGCTTGGCTATTGCCACCAAAATGTTATCTCCTCAACCAAAACAGTTTATTGATCATGTTTGGAAGCAAAGAACCATAGTAAGCTTGTTAAATAACCCAGTTATTAGCTGCAATTTCAAAATGATAAATGCTATTCTGCATGGTCTGACAATTCTTAACCTAACTGGCTGCTATGCTACTTTCCATCTAATGTGCCTTGAACAGATGGAAAACAGGTTCTTCTTTCCCCTGTCACCCATCTCATATATCACATCATTGAAGGAAACAAGAACTGACAAACACACCGCATATATCAATAGTCACCATCTGATTTCAACATTTGCGAGACACTGTGCAGAGGCACTATGACCTTGTGAATCGTCACCATACAAGTGACGTGTATTTCCCAAGGAAAGAATCAAAAGTTAGAGGACACTAGTTCAAAGACTGGCTAGGAGGTAACTTAACTGAGAAATTAAGTGAGGAACCACATCAATATAATTCACTTTAAAAACTGAACAGACTCTTAAAACAGATGCAGGAAAATATTTAAAGTTTATGCTTATTGTCTTACATTCACTGTCAAAAATTTTAGGGCAGACAGAATGGAAACCAAAAGCCTACAATGTTATTGTAACTAGGGTCACAAATACATTATCTTCCTAGTATTTTAAAGGAACTAGACAATCACCTTCTGCTTCTATTATGAATAGGGAATGAACTTCCCATATAAAAATTTTCATAATCACAGAGATTTTTGGCCAGCCTGGATACAGGCCCAGGACTAAACTAAACAATTTGTCTATTATTTATAGCACAAAAGACACCTAAGTGGTCAAACAGCAAATGGTTACCAGATTTCAGGGGTCAGAAACATACAATCAAAAAAAAAAATATTAAGAGATTGAAAGGTTTTTTAAGAATTCTTGAAGACCTTCTAAAAAAGCCAGCATAAACTTCCCAAATTCTGAAATATGGCTCCACTACACATGCTTCCTGGATTACCAAGCATTCTTTGCAAATCACGCATTAATCTCTGCATCACCGTCTTCCCTAACGAGGAAGGGGAGATTTTAGCATTTTAATGTCCATGTTTAGTTCAGTTATGTTATTTCAGTCTTAAACTTGCTGAGTATCTCTGCTAATGATAATAAATAAAGCCAAGACAAAAGTCTTTTTTCAGATCCAAAAGCTTTGCAGAAGTAGTCATTACTCAGAAGCAGATGTGGTTACACTGACACCTTTTTTTTTTTCCAAGATTAAGACCAAGTTATTTGAAATTCCAACACTTACTGAAGCCAGTATTTCAGCATCATCTCCCCAAATGTTCCTAAGTGTTAGTTTTGCAAATGCACCTGACCAAGTGATTTCTAACAAGTCTTCCCTTCCCCGTTACAACTGTGTACATAATCTGGATATATTCTGGATTAAGAAGAAGGCTCAAATTGAATCCTATCGAGGTACTCAAATTTGATTTTGTAAAAACTAGTTTTCCAGTTCCACAAACTGAGGTCTCTCACATATGATGGGGCCCTTAAATATACACAGTTTTCTAAATCCAAAATAGGATACTCCAATTAAAGTTAGAAGGAAAGATGCTAGACACTACTGAGAAAAGCTAATACAAGAACAGAATTGAAGCTCTACAATAAACACTTATTTAAACTTCTCAAGGAAAGAACACTGATGTATATTTTCACACATGAAGAAAGTCAAATAATTCCATTCTTCATCTAGAAAGCTAATCTGAATGAGAACAAAGCATTCCTGTCTCGCACTAAACAGTTTAATTAAAGTAACCACGGGTCACAAGTTTGATATCAGCATAGATACCAAGGCGATAAGGGCAGTCATGGTAAGGTTAAAGGGTTGCCAACAACAGTATTGCAACTAAGTAACCACGTAACAAGGCAAGGATTGAGTACTCCCCCTTAATCCTATTAGTATATACTTCTTATGGACGACAGTGCACATTTCAAGATTTTTAAAAGATTCATTATGTTATATTCATTTATGGATAAAGACATATGATTGTCTATGTTTAGTATGACCCACATACAAGTTACTATAGTAGCTCCAGAACACAGTAATAAGAAATTAATTCACATTGTCTTCCCACATAGTGGCAAGCAAAGTATTCTTGTTCCTCATTCAAATATCCAGAAGCAGCAAGACAGCACTCATTGTTTTATCTTGACACATGGCGTTGTTTACCCCTCGTCTTTTGATAAACTTTTCGCTAAATACTTAAATCAAATAGTCAATTACATCAGGGTGCAAGCCCGTCTTTAATTATGTCAACATACAGATTCAAAACTGCTATCTTTGTTCAAAATAAAGTGTCCTTGTCTCTGCAGGGAAAAAAAAAAAAAAAAAAAACAACCAACCAACCAACCAAAAAAACCCCACCACACACTCAGGACAACTACCCTTTTGCAAGTAGATTATTTGTTTTGTTTTTCCAATTTTGCTTCTGTTGAAATTTTTCTGGCATTCACTCCCCCTCAAGCTTCCAAAAACAGAAGATGAAGTCCCGGAACTTCCACTTGACCACAAACTACTCTAGACCACTTTTACAGCATTCACTGAGCTGTATGAGAGGTACAAAAGCCTATCCAATAGGTTCAGTAAATGTCACAACACTTAATCGAGCAGCGTTATCACTACAGGCTGCTTGAACTGCCTGTGTTTGGGGGGACAAGATCAACTTTAATGCTTTTCTTTTACATATAAACTTTGAGATTTGGGGTTTTTAGCTCACTTATGATGGGATTTATTAGTAGTTAACTTGGAACAGGTATTCTACATCCTTCTGTATCATGGTTAGACTAAAACCAAGTTGAATATATCAGTGCAATTCAATCCCCAATAAATACATGATCGATATTGTCCAGACTGACCTTGCATGTTTATGATCATAAAAAGCAAATCTGTTAAAATCAAGAGCAAGTTTCTCAGTGAAGTAATGGTGAGAAAATAATCAAGTGCTCTGATTATAAAAGAATTTCATTTCAGACGAGTAATAGACTGTACAAAGAAGCTCTATGGAAGCATCTGACTGGGCACGATGATTGATTTCAGAGTGCAAATGCATGTTAACAATTGCCGACTGAGATCAGTTGGCTCCTGCAACCTGCTCATTCATGAGTCATGCAGCCACTTGCGTTCAGTTATCTCTGATGGCTTCCTCACACCATAAGACTACACTTTTTTTTTTTTTTCCTTTTGGTCTTTCCTAGATGGCCTATTTAAGAAAAAAATAGCTAGTGAATTGAATTCAATTTACATGTATTAATACACAGAAAAGAATAGAAATCCCATTCTACCAAACAGTATTTCAGAAACTCAAATGGAAAGTTCTCAGCTCATTAAGAAGCAGAACTGATTTGCTGTCAACAATGTATTAGACTCCTAAAAAGAAAATATTTCTGAGAACATTTTTGTGTGTAATGTAGCTGTTGTAAAAATATATACCCTAAGTATTACATTCTCCATTAAAACTTTTTAAATAACCACTTATATTAAAAAAGTCATAATGACCATTCCTTGCAATTCATGAGGCATGAGAATTCAGCCATTTAATATGCTTTTCCTTCAGGACTACTTCTAACTGATCATTCCCAGGGAACACAGAAGCAAACAGCTTAGGGAGCATCAGGAAGTTAAACAGCATCATCTAACCCGAACTGTGTTAGCCACATTACAAGTTTAAAAAAACAGCACGAGAATTACGATATGCAAGATGGATCACCAACTGATTACTTAGCGATCGCACAACAGTTTAAATATTACATGAGCTGATACTGTTTGACTATTACGTAACTTTTGCGTAGAGCCTGGCATCCAGTGAAATTATTGCTGGGTAATTTTGGAAAGTGTGGGGTGAAAAACCCCAGCATATTACAAGTTACACTCTCCCACCGACAGAAAACTGTCATCCACCCTTAGAGGTAAGAAAGTAGAGAAAATAGTAGTATATAAAATACGGGGGGGGGGAGAGGGGGTGCGGGGAAGGCAGGTTTACTCCGGATCTAGCAGATACTACACACCTCCATAGCACCAAGATTTTATTCCTTTTGAGATCGCTTCACAAAATGAAAAAATAAGTCAGCGACGCCCCGGGCAGACGCGGGGCTCTCCCGGTGCCCCAGCACTTACTTCAGCAGCTCGCGCAGGCAGGCGCGGCCGCGGCGCCCGCGCGCTGCCGCTCCCGGCCGCCGGCAGAGCCGCCTC
>VWPW01031888.1:337252-487011 GCA_013389825.1 Crypturellus undulatus | reverse complement strand
GGGCTCCCCCGGGCCGGGCGGCTCCCCTCGACGGGACGTGCGGGGCGCAGGTGGCTCCATCCCGACGGCACCGCTGCCCGGAGGGTCCCGCGGCCGTCCGGGTCCCTCGCGCGGCCACCCCGGGCTGGAACGTCCCGTAGGCGCCCCGGGCGGAGCGGAGTTAGGGAGTTAGGGAGCCGGCGGCGCCGTCGGGGCAGCGGCGGAGACCGGCACCTCTGAGTGCGGAGCCCCGCGTCCCGCCCCAGAGCGTCTCCCGCCAGGTTTACGGAGCTCCGCACGCGCAGCGGGGAAGAACCTTTTTGGCAAAGTTTTTTTTCTTAATAGTATGGAATTTCACCTCCTCTCAACTAAACTGCACGTTGAGATGGTCTTGGGAGCTGATTGTTTTCAGATTATTTCTTCATTCAACACGGAGAGTGGGATTACTCTGCTTGTCAAGTCAGCCTAGAAGAGGTTCACTGGGAATCCTCCTAAATGCAAGTTTTCTGAGTCTAGTGGTAGAGGAAAAAAAAGCAAATGAGCGTGTGGGTGAGCACTTGCTAGAGAGCGACACAAGCCCACAGAATTTAATAGAATAGTCTGCTTCCTTTGCCTTGCCTTAGTGACAAGGCAAAGGTCTTTGGCAAGGTAGAGTCATATATTTTCGTGCTGTTCAGGCAGTGCTTGACTTTGCATATGGGTATGGTGCATGGGGAGGCTTTTGCTTCTGTTTTTTGAAGTTGTGAGGATGTTTGGAGTCATTTTGTGTATTGACTTTTGAGGCTGGTTAATGAGAAGAATTAGTAACTCAGAATTGCTTCAATATGTGGTTGCTAATCTCATGGAATTATGTTTTCAACATCTCACTAATAAAGAAGTTTTCTTGTCATTGTTGTTAATATTACTTTTATTCCCTTTAAATAGTCAAGTAGAATTGAAGATCTTCTATAAGAGAAAGTGAGGCTGCTGGCTGAGCTGTTGCACAGGGGCTGTGATGTTCAAGTTTAGCTCTTCAGGTGCTCCATGATTAACAGATTAATCCAGGGATTATAATATCCAGAGAGGAGGAAAAAAAGAGAGAGAGAAAACAAAAGTTACTAAGAGTATCGCACGAGTATGCCTTCNAAAAAAGAGAGAGAGAGAAAACAAAACAAAAGTTACTACGAGTATCGTACGAGTATGCCTTTCTGGCATTGGTATAGCCCATCAGTGTATCATTTAAAGCCTGAGGGTCAGTCAGCAAACCTTGCGCATGTCCTTACCAGAGTGTCTAGTCTTTGTTCAGTTGGAGGGCACTGCATGCATGGTGCACACATTTGAAAATACAAAAACAGATTTAATGATTTAATGCAAACTGGAAATTATCCATCAGCAAAAAAAAAATATGTGTGTGTATATATATATATTTATATTAATATGGACAAGCTATGACAAGTGCATAAGGCAGCTCTTTTGTAGATGTGGTGTTTCCCTCACCTCTTGTCCCAAGAGGCTTCCAAAGGATAATTGAGCGCTAGGAACAGCCTGTCAGCGAGTTGCATAGCCAGGCTGGAGAGCTGATCGCCCTGGGGTCTGTGATTTCTGCAGCAGCGACGGTGGCCTGCGGTGGTCGGGAGATCTTGCCAAGCACAAGCTGTTGAAAGCAGCTTTCTGGCTGTTGTGCTGGTTCTCGGCTGTCGGTGTTTTTACCCAAGAGCTGCCCCCGGGGCAGGCATCACCCGCGAGCAGCAGAGCTGCCCAGCGTGTGCATTGACTGCTGGCCGCAAGCTGATGGCGGGATGTTGTTGCGGCAGGATGTTGTTGCAATAGGTGAGCTTGCTAGGGATGTGATTCCTAACAGATGCCGTTAATGCCAGCAAGTAGATCTACATTTGGTTTTGCTCAAGGAAGAGGTAATAATTCCCTGTCTCTTATCTCTTTGTAATACCTTGCTCTTGAACTTTAGATACTAAGATTTATCTTGTGCTTGGTGCTATCTAGGTGCCAGCTATGATACAAAGAGGCCTTCTTGCCAAGATGGTACTTCGACCCCAGTCCCAAGTTCTTGATCATGTTATCTGTGCTTTTCTGGTTTTGAAATATAATTATTCTGTTGGTATTATCGTGCCTTCTTGTTTATGAAAAGCCTGTTCTTGTCTTGTCTCAGAACCAGGACTTGTGTAACTCTGCAGTGAGCTGGGGAGAAGCGACCTGGTGGGAAACTCACCTGACAGGGGAGGTTTTCACCCGCATCTCCTTAGCCCAGCAGTGTGGCTGCAGCAGTGTTGCTGTTCCTCAGGGGAGGCAGTGAGTGGCTGGGAATAAGGCAGAGGGCATTTGTACCTCTCATAAAAGTAGAATTTCTGCTCCCAGGAGCAGAAAGGATCTGCTGGATTAAAGCACTTGCAGGACTTGCACACAGAGGGAGGTGCTGTTTATGCAGTCTTGAGGGAAGATGAAAACTTCATTTCTTCTCAGTGGCTGGTAATACCATAAGCACACCAATAGTTGCGTTTGCAAACAGGTTTCCACATACAAGCAATGAGCAATGAGTTGCAGCACAGAGGAATGATGTCTTGTTTGTGATGTGGTTTGGATCTAATTCTATAAAATTACTGAAGATGGGTTGGAAAATGTCTTGCTTCATAAGATCTGTAGAAAAGACTTGCGTGCCACTGAGGATGACAGCTGAATGCCTGCTGCTCATGGTAGGCTCTGAGTATCTGAATATGATTGAATACCAAGGAATAATTGTATAATTGGTTCTTTTGCAACCTGTTTTGGAGGGAAAATGGTATAAGTGGCTTCTGTGTAGAAAGGCTGAGCTGTTTACCCGCTAGCTTGGGGCGTTAAACCAAACCATTCCATCTAGCTGAATTCAGAGTATAACAGGTTTCAGCCAACGTGAGCTCTGCTCATTTATTTACAGATTACTAGTTCTTACAGCTGCCTCTTCTGCAGCCTATTTAAAACTCATGTTTATGGAAATTACAATAAAATGCACCTACAGAAGCATGCAAGATGTGTATTTCCTCAGCTTAAATGAAAGCTCTGAAATGCATGTGCTTCTGGCGAGGAAGCGGAGTCCCTTTGCCCTTTGTGCTGGAGCACATGGGCACCTGATGCCACCAAGGGTGGTTGGAGGAGCTGCTGCCTGCGTCCTGCCAGCCTGCTGTGGAAATTGCCTATAAAATACATTATTTGTGCAGAAGGTCGTCTCCTACCGACAATGCACTAAAATTAAGTGCAACTGAAGGCTTCGGCTACTGTGTGTTGTAGGTTTTTGGTTCAAACCCCAGCTCCAACACAGGGCGTAGGGTCTGAAAGCTCCTGTCCTGTCTGTGCCTGGTGCCTCTTGTTTGCTTTGGCAGGGACTCGTGATTAATAGAACATAGTCCAGGACAGTGTCGTCACAGAGACATTTTTCTTTTTCCCTTTGATAGTCTTGTACTGAGTGGTGTTCCCAGGTTGACTATACATGATGCTGCAGTTGTGGTTAAAACAAAGGAACACATAGAAAATAGCTCTTTTTTTGTTGCTACTAGCTTCTCATGGATTTGGCCACTGCTGCTCGTTTGAAACTCCATGACTTCTATGTTTCTGGACAGCTCCAGTGCTAAGGAAATGGCACCATGTGTCAAATCTCCAGAAAGCAGCCACAGTGGAAAAAGACATGTGCAGACAAAGAGTAATTTGTCAAGAGAGTTTGAAAAGGAGAGGAGGAAGTCTGCCTCTAGAAAAGGGGCTGGAAGCTGGAGGCTGGAGAACTGACTGCCAAGACACCAGAGCAGCTGGAGATCTCCTGGTCCTGTTGTGCTCTGATGGATGAATCCTAGTCCATAAGGGTCCATATACTCCTTTTTTTCCCACTCTTTATCTATAATGGCTGAAGGCTTTTGGCTATTTGCTTTTTCCCTTTTCCTTATCCCTCTCCATGATGGATACTAAAGAGCTCTCTATAAATGCCACTGTGTGACCATCATGATTCACTGGCCCTTGTCTGGAAGCCATCAACCTGACCACACGGAGGTCAGTCATCTTCATAATGGAAAAGGGCTCAGGAAGGTCAGAAGAGAAGTGGCTCAATACACAGCACAAGGCAGGCAGGACAATAAAAATCTCTGCTCAGATGCATTTTAATCTGAAGCTTTAATGATCTGAAGAGCAGAGAGTAGAGTAGAGTGAAGGTCTCTGTCAGTCTGTCTCAGCAGTGGGATCCAGTTTGCTGAATGACTTCAGCTTTCCTGAGGTTTCTCTATGCAAAGGAAACAGAAAATGTGTATCGGTATTAACGATACATAGGCACAGCATTTGGGCTTAACTATTATGTGGAATTTTATTGCTGGAGAGTAAAATTCATGTTGAATTTAATATTAGACTCTAACAAGTAACTTAATAGCTGTCACTTCTGATAAATGCAACATTCCTGCATTGCTTCCACTACCAGCAATGCTTCCAGATATTTCTGCTGCTGACTAGCAGTTACTGCTATGAAATCTCTTTAATTTAATCTGCAATACTTGTTAACCTGAAGAAAAAGAAATACACACAAACCTGTCAGTGTTCTCAAGCAACAGTATAAAACATCCCTTGCTTAGTTTCCCCTCCCACTTAAAGGGGAAGAAAATTAGTGAGTTTTTTTTTTTTTTTAAATGACTTAAACTTGAGCAGATCTGGTTGCTGTGCGTCTCTTCAGTGGCTGCTCTGGTAACTGCCGGCACTTGCCTCTACCATGAGTGAAAATTTGAGGGCACTTTTTTTTCCCTTTCCCTTTCCCTTTCCCTTTCCCTTTCCCTTTCCCTTTCCCTTTCCCTTTCCCTTTCCCTTTCCCTTTCCCTTTCCCTTTCCCTTTCCCTTTCCCTTTCCCTTGTTGCTGCTTTTCAGATAGATGTACCTAAGCAGAAAAGAAAGGTGCACACAAGACATTTCTGTAACAGACTTTCTAATCCCATCACTGTATCAAGTTGTCTTTTATGAAGGATATCCAACACCTGGGACCTTTTCTAAAACTTTCCTGCTTGTTTAAGCATCAGAGAACAATTTGTACCATGCTAACATTTCTAGTTAGCATTTCTATAAATTCAGAAGCATCAAAACCAAGGAAATCTACATTTACTCATTTTTTTTTTGTTGTTTCAAGTTTGGCTAACTTTATAAACACATGGGTGTTCCCTAGAGCTTTTCTATCACCCACAAAACCTCTCTCCTGCCCTGATGCTCCTGGCAGTGTTTTTTTCTCCACTAGTTCTTGCAAGGGGAACAGCTGAGACTTCTTCCTCATCATCTTCCACAGCATTTAATACTTATGGTCCCTGCCAAGCTTGGCTGAACTGGGCCAACCAACACAGAAGCTGCTGGCATAACTGCAGAGCGTGACCACAGCAGCCTGTTTCCCTAAACAGCCCTGCGTCTGTCTCGCCTACTGTAAACTTCTTGGGGTTCATTTTTATAGAAACCCTGCATCCTGCTCCCAGTACCAGCCTTGCACGCTGGCAAGGTCACATGAAGTTACGTATATTGTCTCTACTGTTTACGGTATCCACAGCTGTGCGCATGCAAATCATCCCTATCTGATTTTAATGCAGTAGTCTGCACACCATAGGGTGGTGGTCAGATGACATTTGCATTCATTTAATGGGCTTATCAAACTGCTGGGAGCACACGGTGTAACTACAGGCTCCAGACCGAGTGACTTGTCCTGCAGTCCTGTTTGTGTGAGCTATATTAATTGGGGAATGTAAAGCAGGAGTAAAAGGAGACCTATAGGAGGCCATAGAAATGCAGGAAAACTCATGTGAGAGTAAAATTAAAAGTGAGAAGTGTGGGTTTGTAAAGAGACCTGAAGAAATGAAATACACCCAGAAGATACGCTGTGCTTCTGTGTAGTTGTTGTTGTTGTTGTTTTTCTTAAAAGAGCAAGTAGATAGCCAACAAAACCAGAGGTCAGTAAGCTAGTCCTCTACAGACATGCGGCACCGTCATGGTCAGCCTATAGGAACCTCAACAGGACATGGTGCTGGAAGAGGAATTGGGACCTGTACACCAGTAAAACCTTCACTCTTGAACGGGCCTCAAACACAGAGTGATAAAACTAGAGTGCACCAGTAGCGATGTGTTTGCCTAAACGAGAGTTAATGAGATATTCTGTGCTTCTTTTTCTCTTTAGCCAAGTATCCAGAGATCAAGGCTCTGATGGGACCAGATCCACATTTAAAGTGGATAGTATCCGGAATGGTTTTTGTGCAGCTTCTAGCATGCTACTTGGTGAAAGACTTATCCTGGAAATGGGTTTTCTTCTGGGCCTATGCTTTTGGGGGATGCATCAACCATTCCATGACTTTAGCCATCCATGATATTTCGCACAACGTTGCCTTTGGGAACAAGCAGCCCAAGTGGAACCGATGGTTTGCGGTCTTTGCCAATTTGCCCCTTGGAATTCCTGTCTCTGCTTCTTTCAAGAAATACCACATCGACCATCATCGATACCTTGGTGGGGACAACCTGGATGTTGACATTCCCACAGATTTTGAAGGCTGGTTCTTCTGTACGCCGCTTCGGAAGCTGCTTTGGGTCTTCCTCCAACCTCTGTTCTACGGTCTGAGACCACTCTATGTGAATCCCAAAACAATTACCCAAATGGAAATTTTTAATGCTCTTGCACAGTTTTCTGTAGACCTTGTGATCTACTACTTTTGGGGGCTCAAACCTATTATTTACTTAATAGCAGGTACAATTCTTTGCACAGGTTTGCATCCCATTTCTGGGCACTTCATAGCAGAACACTACATGTTCTTAAAAGGGTATGAAACATACTCTTATTATGGACCTCTGAACTGGCTCACCTTTAATGTAGGCTACCACATGGAGCACCATGACTTCCCCAGCATTCCTGGGTGCAAGCTGCCAATGGTAAGTACAGCATGAGTGAAAGTGAGTTGGGTTTTTGTAAAAACTGTTGAATTGTTTCAGAAAAATCACTCCAAGTCATAGCTATGTATCCATTCTTAAAGAAAGCTTTTTGGATTTGTTTTGATTCTTTCTTTTATTTTTTTTTTTAACAAAAAGATTGAAAGGAGTGGCTGTCAAACTGCTTTAGTATTTAATTTACTGGAAGGAAATGGGAATTTCATTGTCTTGCTCATAAGATTGTTGTTAGAGTCAACAATGGTCTAAATTTCTCCATTTCTTTCTACTATCTGCAAAGTGTGGTCTCTTTGAAATTTTAAAGTCTCATCTGAACTAAGATAGGATGCAATCGTTGCTTGAATTTTATCTGATGAACAATGTATTAGCTATATACACAGCCTCAAGCAACAGTCTGTTTTCTAAGATGACGTGAGTACTGGGGCATGTTCCAATCTGACACAAGTAACACCCCTGGAAAATAAGACCCCACTATGTGTGATTTGCTTTAGCTCTGCTGCCCCATCACAGATGCTGAAGATGCCATTGAGAAAGTTCTGTGGCTTTCCTCCTTTGGAAGTCAAGCCCTTTGCATTTGCCTTTTATCAGCTGTGGGAATCAAACTTGCAGAGCTCAGCTGTGTAGGCATGGTTCTGTACCTACCTCCAGGTGTACAGATGCTCTTTTGGATGTTCATACACGAGAGAATTCTATAATAACAATTCTCACAGGGTTAGAGGTATGTGACTTCGAAGTATTACTCCTACACACCAATCTGCTGGCACAGAAGTAGGCAGGAAACATCTGTCTCTGCTGTGATGCAAAGTTGGGAGCTACTACTGCAACTACTACTGCAACATCCTCACGAGGAGGAGGTATTGTTGAGGAGACAGTTCAGGTCAGTTCAGGAACTGTGACCTCCCTACTACTGTAAAACAGAGAATATATCCAGGCAAATTCAGTTTGGGAACCTTGCTTTAGTGAATTAACATTCTTCATTGCAAAAACAGCTTGAGAGGAAAGTCAGTGCAAGGAAAGATTACCTTGGGGTGTAGTAGAGCACCAGGAGCCTTTATATAACCTCCAATTATTTCTTAACATATCCCACTTCTGGAGATGGGTCCTGGAGAACTTGACTATTCCTGGTGGGAGACAAAGCACCCCATAAGGCAGCCAACGTTTACAAGTGAAGGTCTCGTGACAGGCACTCCTGTTGCTCCTAGAGCTGGTTTCTCAGCTAGCAAGTGTATGAGCATAGCTTTAGTTTCAAGCATTCAAACTTGTTAGAGGTGCCGAGATGCTTAGATTACTGAAATGTAAATACAAGAAGAGGAAGAGGTTAGCACTTTATCTTACACAAGGGAAATGAGTGACTAATTGAACCTGCTGGGACTGTTGCTCCAGACCTGAATGAGATCTGAAATGCTCTTCCCCACCCACATCACAAACAATTTAGCCTAATCCCTTGAGGCAGTGCAGCCCTAAAAATGTTCACCCTCCTTTGTGAAGTGGATGAAGCTGTTAGTTGAATTTCAAGGACTTGTCTTCATATGTTTCTAGCTGTAGGGCAGCTGAGACCTGCCCTACTGATGGAGCAGATGTGAGGCACGAGGCTTGTCAACCACTGCTATGTGGGAGAACCCTATGGTAAACCCTGGGTCTTTGACACATGGTCAGTTACAAGTGAAAATCTGTTATGAGGTGGGAAACCTTTGGCAAACAGCTGCTGTAGAAAGTCCCTATTCTGTTAAAGCAAACAGTCTTTTTTACAAATCAAGAAGAAAAATTCTAGCTCTTTGGTGGAAGTATGGGGACTACGTCTTTTCCTACAGCTCTGATGTATGAACTTCATAACAAGTAGAAGCAGAAACATCCTCTTGCTAACCTCCTGCCCTCCTCCCATCCAATCCTTCAATGTAAAGGAATGCAAGTTTAGAATTTTCAGTCTCTTAAGCTACTCATATTTTTGGTGTCTGAAGCATGCAGATTTCCAATAGTTGATTTGAGGATGACCTCTCAGGTTTAGCTGTTTTTATTTGTAAATATTGGTGAGCATAAAATGAAAACAAGGTCCTTTTTCAGCTATTGCATATTTGGGGCCAGAGGGGATATAGGCTTAGAAAAATAAGTGGATCTTGAGCATAGAAAGTAGTAGTAGTGGATCTTCCATCTGCTTATCAGAAAGGTAAACTCAGCTTCGTCCTGTGTCATAGGTGGCTCATTCAGAATGTACCAAGTAATATGTTTGCCACTGAAAAGACCTGTGCCCTAGTTCTGTGGCAGATTTAAAGCAGGAATAATTAGGCCGTGCCATAAGCTTTTAGATATTAGAGATGAGTGACATGAGTGTGCAGTAAGAACTTGTCCTGTTAGTATAATAACAGTTCATGCAAGAGAGCATGAAATTCAACATTGGAGTGAAGGGTTTGCTCTAAAAAATACCGGTAGACTTAGGATTAGGCTAGTCTTTGCATGAAACTTTATAACAATAAAATATTGCATTCTTTATTGAATGAGTAAAAAGAGCCATTCTTCTTTCTGAAGGATGGGTTGTCCTTATGGTGAGAGGGGAAGGGAGAATGAAGAGGAAAGTGCTACTCTCTCTGCAAACTACGATAAAAGCTGGACTGTTACCAGAGGCAAACTAGTTATTCATTAAGCTTGTGGGAAAAGGAAAAGGCAAGGTATGAGCAGAGATTTCTTAGACAGACAAGAAAACATGGTAGCTGTGCACTTTTTGAAATACAGCTTTCATTAACCCTGTGATGTCCAGGAGAACTAGCTTGGGTGCTTCCCTGCTTCATCCGACCCAAAGTCAAGGACTATTTAGGGAACTCCTGCAATGTGCTTCCTAGCATGGTAAACAGCTTCCTTCAGCTTCTTGTTACAAGGATCTAATTCGTGTATAATCTCAGGACAAACAATGTAAAAGCTACGGTCAAATGCCTAGGTGGCTTATAACTTCCCTGCCTTTCTGATAATAGAAGGGAGTCTGAGTAGGATCAGGTCCTGCTATACTGTATAAGATAAAAATCAGAAGTTTCAGTCCCCAAAGTTGTTATTTGCTACTTATCACCTTGACTTGCCTGTAGCAAAGCCTCAAATTACCTAGTGCCAAGTACCTAAATCAGTTCTTTGCAGACACGATGCTTGCATTATCTGCGACATCTTCTCATCAAAAACTAGCAATGAATTAAGACTTAAAATTTCCATGCGTATGGACAGTCCAAGTTCCCAGAGCGTCCACTGAAGCAAATGGACCCTTTTCAATCAACATGGAGAACCTGAGGGTAAAGTCAGGAGTAGGAGGATCTGGGACTACTTTGTTATAATACTGCCTTCCTTGAGGTGGCAGTAACATCAACTTAAAAATTTGCTGTCTGCAAACTCATCCACAGCTTTTCTGCAGTGCCCAGAATACAAGATGAAGGTGACTTATCCCCAGCTTTCTGATATCTTTGCGGTAATTTTGTTTTGCACAGAGAGATGCTGAAAAAAATGACACCACCAGAGTTGTTTTTGCCAGACACCTTTTTTATGTGCCACCTTTGTCAAGAGGACAACACTTTTTTTTTTTAATCCTACATGATAACACAATAGATATAAGCAAAAACCCAGCAAACTTCTCATGAATTTCATAAGAAAACATTTCAGCTGTCACCCCTCTTCTACCGCCTAACTGCATCCATTAAGTTTTTCCTCTTCCCCATTCCTTTGCCAAAAACGCGTTCTTGCGGTTTATTTTATCCCCTCCCTTGTTTCTGCACATCTGCTGTAGTTTTCTTGCTCAGGGCACCAGGAAGTTGCATATGGTGCAAACACCGCTTGAATTCCTGCACAACTTGCTGCTGGGCACAAAGCAAAACGGGAAGGAGCAAGAGCCGCTCTAGGTGCAAGTTACAGTTCAGCAGCTGATATAGGGTAACCCGGTCTTATATGAGACTTTTATGAGACCTTGGTCATACCGACCATCTCAGGACCTGCGGCCCTGCTGGGTTGTGGAAATCTTANGCTGATATAGGGTAACCCGGTCTTATATGAGACTTCTATGAGACCTTGGTCATACCGACCATCTCATTCAGAAAGACCTGCGGCCCTGCTGGGTTGCCGAAATCTTACACTCGGTGGGCAAGCAAGTCCTCAGTCGCTTGATGCTGGCCAAGCAGTGTGCTAGTGCTGCCTATGGCTACCTGCTTCCAAAATACGGTATAGGTGATGTTCAAAATTCAGTGCTGGTATATTGATTATGTTAATTATTAAATAATAAATGTATTTGGGATGGCACCTTTAAATCTGTCATGCTACTGCAGATGGGTATGGAGTATATTTAAGAGCAATTTCTGAACTTTCATGTGGAGTGCACACTAGCTCTTCAGGACTACTGAAGTACCAGTCTGCTGACCAAGTGTGCTTGATGTCCCGAAACTACCGGGGCTGGAATAGGCAGATTGCACACACTGGCCTCTCTGCTAAGCCATTTTTGTCCTACTTCCTCCCCGGGGTCATTTTCAATTAACCTCCTGCGCCAGGAGGCACAACCATTACCTGAGACCTTGTTCCCGGGTACAAAAGCAGAAGCTCTTGAAGCCGGTGTAGGTTACACAGGCTGTGGTGTCACACACAGGCAGCGGCTGCAGGAGGTGGCACTGGCGGTGGGGCCAGCAGCGCTGGGTTACAGTTTAACTTCAGCGGCGAGCCCTACCTTTCCGCAAGCAGGCCCAGTGCTGGGGGAGGTTACCCCGTTAAGCCTCAGGCTCTGCCTAGCGCCCTGCACGCAGGTGACCGTTCGTACGCGGCTCTTGTGCTCGTCACCCAAGGCTCTGCTGTGCTCCCCGCGGCTGCGCTGGACCTCGGCAGGGTGCTTAGGGCAGCCAGTCCTGCTGCTCGGTGAGGCTGGCGCTCTCAACCGTGCGGCGCGGGGAGCACACTGTTTGCCCAGGAGGTGGGGTGCTGGTAAAACGGCGCCTGGGGAGGGTTTGTGCAAACGCGCAGCAGCTGCCAGGCTCCACTGAGCTGCTCCCGCTGCGCGTGCTCTGAAGCAGGGCGTCGGGACGGAAGTAGGAACAGGGACAACTGGCAACTCTGGAATCCTAATAGCTCCGTAACCTGCACGATGAAACTCTTGTGTCTTCCGGGTTCAGTCCTCGCTTCCACTAAGAACACCACCACCACCCCCAATACGCAGCGCTGCTGCGGTGGGAACAGTTTTTAAACCTGGGGATTTTAACAGGGATAAAATTGCATTGGACTCATGATCCAATAACAAATATCATAGCACTTTTAACACTGGATGGAGGAGAGCAGCTCCCCTGCCTTCAGCCTCATGTGGCTAGTGGAGAAACCCGCATTTCCGTCGTGTGTCTTAGCAGCAGAGCAGAGCTAAACCCGTGGCTCTCACCAGGGCTCTGCTGCTTTTGGTGTTCTCTCAGCTGGCGTGAGCTCCCGCACGTGGAGCCCTCAGCAGCTTGTGCAGCATGTGGAAAACAGTGATTTAAATGCTCTGTGTTGGACTCTTGGCAGTGTATAAGATAGATCGGTTATCTTGTGTGGAGATTCCTCCACTCACATGTAAGAGAAAAGTTCTGACTAATCCAGTTGCAGAGATCCATCATTTTGCAAATGCTGTGAAGCAAAACTCACTGCAGAGCTCTGCTTAGAAGTATCCAGGTGTGTTTAAGTATATTCCGGTTTGGCTGAGCTCCAGCAGCTCACGTGCGCTGCCAAGTAATGTTACCTGGTGGCCGGGCTACCTGATCAGAGCAGGCTACTCCACGCACCTGACACCGCACAGCTAACTAACTACCTTGTTCTGTGTCTCTCTCGCTCTTCCAGGTGAAGAAGATCGCCGCAGAATATTACGATAACCTCCCATACCACCAGTCCTGGATTCGGGTTCTTTGGGCGTTTGTCTTTGATGACACTATAGGTCCTTATTCAAGGGTTAAGAGACACTGCAAGCTGGCAAAAGCGCAGTAATAGAGAGGCTCCAGCTGCCCACTGATATTTTGTTTGTTTGTTTGGACGAGCTGCGTTGTCAGCAGAGGCAGAGGCTGGCTCTGTGTGTGTGTGTGTATGTGTGCATGTGCTGAAAGAGCACCCGACTGCGCTTCATGTCTCCCTGGAAGAATGATGCAATTGCAGGCACTATTTTAGTGTAGTGATACTTTTAAACAAAGGATATATGTTTATGTAATACCGATAATCTAGATTAGAGAAAGCTATGCTTATGTGAACCTCTGGTCTAGATTTAAAATTAACTTCTTCATACAGGATTACATGTGTCTAAGTGTGTTTGCAGGCCTGGTCTGCAAAGGAGGGTGCTGTGTGTGCATGTGTGTGTGTTTGGGCTGGTTTCTCTTCAGGCCAGCTTAGAGGTACCTATTTTGCATGCCTAGGCCCATGCAAGCAGCGGCGGCCTGGTGTGCAGTGGTACATTATGCCTTCTGTAAGAACCCAAGGCTACTTCTAGCTTGAAGTCTTTACTAATCCAGTATCTTGCTTCTGACCATGGCTGGTAGTTCAGATTCAGTATAAGAAAGATAATATATAGATATTTTGTCATTATTTTAGTGGCTATTGTTTGACCTTTACTTTAGGAGTTTTCTAAACCTGTCATGAATCCCTTTTTATTCTTGGGATTCAGTGTTTGCTGTAGCTTGCTGGCACAGTGATGTGCTGAGTGATGTGGAGAAAAACTTGCTTCTGTCTGCAGCGCCTCATCAGTTAATCATTGGATGTGCCTTAACTTTGGTTGTGAGTAGCTCTTTCCTAGTCACCTTTTCAACTATATTCCTACCTTCATGTTTCACATACTTTTCACCACTGGAAGCCCTTTCCAGGATGGAAAGATTCTGATTTTAACTGCTGCCTGCAAAGGATGTTGATATTTCTGATAATCTTTCTCGCTTTTCTCTGTTTTTTATTCTTTTCTCTATACTCTTCTCTATATGCTTTCTTTTCTGTCTACATTCCCTGCATTCTATCTCCCTTACTGCAAAGAGCAAGCAGGAGTACAAGGATCCGTTATGGTGAGGTTTGCTCCTAATTGCTTCCAGAATAATTGTAATTTGTCTTTGCTCCCTGATGGCCGGGGCACTGACTTGTTTTGGGGCGCATGTGACAGTCCCTCACTATTAGCCTTTGGGGGATGCACCTGGAACAAGCAACCGGAGTTGTTTTTCTACCCGAGTGTCTGACTCCATACTCTTGGCACTGACCTTCGTTTGTCATTTTGTACTAATTGGTCTTAAACCTTCCTGCACCTCTTCTCCAACCACTGCCTTCTGGCTGTTCTCAGTAACTCTCTATTGTCAAAAACCTTCCTCCAATCTCCTTGTCTGTTTGATTTTGACAGTAGGGTAAATAGGCTTGGTGCAAGACCCCTTGTGACTCAGGCTGGATACCAGCTCATTTACAGATATGGCTGTGCTCTGAGTTGGGTTTCTGGAAAAAGATAGGAAGAACAGGACTTCTGCTGACGCGTCAGATTTCAGTGGCTCTTTAGGTGCCTTTGCCCCAAACAAACTTTTGGTGTGGGACCATATAGTAACATCCTTGTATCAATACTAATCTCAGGGAGCTTCACTTTTCTTGTACTTTGCCCCAGCGCTGCTGGCTCTCCACGATGAACTACCTGTGCCTTTAGCAAGCTGTTCCTCAATTTCCTTGGCTAACTTTAGCAAGTTAATATAAAAGCCATAATAAAGTTTATGTTGTCTTCCTCATTCTGACTACTGTAGTCTTCCTTTATGTAGTGACCTTCTGCCTTGAATTTCCCTTACTCAGCGGCTCCGTGCAGTCGCCAACGTGGACTGGGTAGACTCTAAGCCTAGCCTGGCACAGAGGCCACAAGTAAACTGGGGGTAACGCACTTGGCCGCTGCTTTCTCGGCCTGCCACCCACCAGCATTTCAGCCCCGTCCCAAATTCCCATGCCTGGACAGCACCACAGTCTCCTTGATCTACTCTCTCCAACAAAGCAGGAATTTCAAGTTGCTGGAACTTCTGGTGCTTGTGGATGTGCTGTGTGAGTTTTAATGTGTGCTTTACGCTGGTGCTGCTGGGGAGAGCTGTGATCCTGCCTTCTCCTTGGGCACTTGTCCTTGTCACTACCAATGATGGCAGAGAGATATTTGTTTGCTTGTAAACACACGGTGATTGGGACCGGGCTGAAAGAACATGAGAGTTTTATTGTCCTAGCTTAAAAAATAACCTGGCTTCCCCTTCATTACACTGCCACATAAATGCTCTGGCAAGAGAAGCAGGTGAGCCATGGGTAGGGACAAACCACCACAGGATGGTGGGAGGGGAGGTTAACGTCCCTTCCCGTTTATGCTCACTTGGCTCCTCTAGCTCAGCGCTTGTCCCTGCCAAGAAGCGGGGTCTCTGGCTCCCGCTGATCCTGGGCTGGGCCTGAGCAGTGCCGGCATGTGGTGCACGGCTTCCGCCACAACCAGGCCAGGCGAGCAGGTTCACAGCAAAGCCACTCACCTCTGGTCCTGTTACTTAACTCGTGCAGTTACAGCCTAAATCGTCACAGGTGGATTTATCTGTTTGTGACGGGTAGCGCTGGGGAAAGCACCGTCATTTACCTGAGGTGTCACTGCTTCTCCTAGTCAGCCCCATCTCCCAGCCCATGGCCTCCACCCCTCGTCCTGAGCAGACTCCCACGGCTGCACAAATGTCAGGTCATTGTGTCTTAATTACATGAGGCCCGAAGAGGTAAGAGGAATAAAACTCATTTACAGCAGGTTGTTCGTGTTAATAGAGGTCCACAGCACAGAGGAGCTTAGCCTACATTGCACACACTGTTATTGGTGACCGTAGGCGTAATGCCACGCTCCAAGGCAACATGACTGTGCCAGGCTCGAACTGCCTGCAATTTAAGGATTAAGATTATGGGAGTGTTTCACAGAATGGTTGTGATCATCTGGGAGGCAACAGTTTTGAGAAGCGCTTGCACATGTCAGGTATCCCATTAAATGGGTTTATAATTAAGAAACACTCGAGCTGTTGTATGGGATTTATGCAATAGACCTTTACAGTCTTATTTGTTACTGATGCCTGGCTGATGAACTGGCTGGACTGAACTACTGACGAACTGTTAGCTCTTCCTAGCTGGAAAGGCCCTTTCTCTTGGTCTGGATGCTGCATTACTGTGTTGCACATCTATTTGTGTCTCATTTCTGATGTGGTAATCTTGCCCCACTGCCTAACCCTCCTCCAGCTTTCCACTCGGGAAGCTGGGATCTGGCTAGTTAGCATTAAATAGCTAACAGAAACCAGGCTCCAGAGCTCATAGCTAAATTACACTTACAATTCTCCCATAGAAAAACTATTCTTGTATTTAATTTGCAGTATAACCGTACTGACAAAAAAAAAGTCAGAGGGGGTTGTTCTGAAGGAGACGTCCATGGTCTGAGCTAAATACATAACTAAGTGCAATGCGTGCACCACCCGTGCCCAGCCGCTTATCTAGCTTCTGGCTCAGACGCAGTCCTCCCCACGTTGTACCTGTTTTTGCCTGTTATCTTCAAGAAAGCCTGAAGCAAAGCGAGGCCTTTTGGAAAATTTTTGAAGGACTTCAATAGCTGAGTCCCACTCGCTTACCTTTCACACAATGTTATGGAGATGGTATCAGCAGCGTCGCCTTGTAAGGCCTGCACTGAACCGAGTGAAGCAGAAAGCCCCAGGGCTACGCTTGGTGGAAGGAACGGTGCTCTCTGGAGACTACAACCACCAAGATGCAAGCGGGGCGCGCTGCGAGGGGCTCAGCCACCCTGCTCCCGGGTCCTGTACGACTGAATCAGACTTCAGCTGGATTGAAATAAAGCTCTCCACCAACTGCAAAATGTGAAATATTAACCAATGACTCCCCTTACGCCTCTAGTTCACCCATGTTGTGTTAGTGATTCCAGCTTGCTGTGGCTGCAATGTCTGACTGCCCTGAGCAGTCTTGATCTGAATAAACACCTGCCTTTCATTTACTAGAAGCTCTCAGAAGAGCGGGTGATGGGACTGCTTTTTGGGGGACAACAGGAGATAAGTGCAGTGAACGTGACGCACCCGTGCTCTGGGGCTGGCTGGAATGAGAACGTGAGTTACCTTCCCCTCACCCTCCAAACGTGAGTTACCTTCCCCTCATCCTCCCCGGAGCCTGCAGCACTGGCAGGAAAACAAACCAAAAAGTGAACTGAAGTGCTAAACCTTAGGGGATTAATGAGTCAAAGAAAAGCAGGGCCATGTGGACAATAAACAGTTTA
This sequence comes from Crypturellus undulatus, assembly GCA_013389825.1. NCBI lineage: Eukaryota > Metazoa > Chordata > Aves > Tinamiformes > Tinamidae > Crypturellus > Crypturellus undulatus. The sequence continues at coordinate 469,889 of VWPW01031888.1, read as the reverse complement.
TTACCAATATGAACACAGATACTGTGATGCACCGACGTACCATTTTTTTTAATATTGTGATAACTCTGAGACAAAGAACTTGTTGGCCGACAACTAACATGTCTCTGTTTCTTCTGGTGATGCCACAATACATTTCCGTTGGCAAAGGATCTTCATTTACATTGCAGACTACTAATAAAATTACTTTGAAGTAATCTATTAAAAGCAAATGGTTCACGTGTGTTCTTATCTACTACTAAAAAGAAAGGTAATACATTTAAATAAGCAAATACAAAATACAAAAAAGGCTGACAAATCCAATGTGCAGTGTCAGATGAAATCTAAAAAATCCAGAAATTTAAAATTTAATATTCTTTAGATTAAGACTTTTAAAATGAAGCGAATCCAAGGCAGCAGCAAGCTTCAAAGTGTGCTGAGTCTGCTAATAAAAAGGGTATAAGAACAAAGACCGTGCCGGTGTCCTCTCTCACCATCTTGCATGACCTTGGTACACTTAGAAATGATCCGATCTTCCTAGCATTCTTAGTACCGTCCAAATGCTTTGCAATCATTATGTTGTACTGATTCTACTCAACTCCTGCCGTATGGCTAGAAAACCAAACCAAAAAGTTAATGCAAAAAGTTATACCCCATGTGGCGGACAACGCTAAGTAAAGAGGTTGCAGAAAGTACACGCTGCTAAAAGGATGAGTGGAGGGCAAAGGATGAACAAGGGAAAGCTGTTTGTTTGCAAACTGCAGTACTATTTTAAGAATTTGCACCTGTGGTTTATACAAATGTCTCATTTTGCACTGGAATGGACTAGGAAGGCTCTGAGGGCCAAGCTGCGAGGACGGTAACGTGCAGGCGAGGGGCTGCTCAGCTGCTGCTGTCCAGCTGCTCTGTGAGGCCTGGGGCACAGGGACAGGGAATGGATTTTAGCTGTTTTACCATTTCCTCTTTTTTCCCCCCCTCCTGTATGAATCTAAGATAGGAGTGAAATGTACAGACAAGCAAGCCTCTTCATGTGCTTTAATGTGTGCTTCAAATAGGTATCTTGCTGTGTATTTCAGCAAAAGCAGTTCTATGCAGCCTTGCACTCCATTATGTGGCCCAGAAAAATAGATGTACTCATGTAACACAGAGCAATTTCTAAAAAAACAAGGATCCATTTATCACTGCTCTTGCACTTTCACTGAGTTAGAAAAAACATGTGGCTACTTGGAAGGTCCTACCCAGTGGACAGAGTGAAGGTCTGAGGTTACCTGCAGAAGAAGCCCAGGGAAGACTTTCTTCCAGTTTGGTACCTTTGCCAGACTGACAGTTTTGTATCTGAGCATCAGACTGGTTACAAGTGAGTTTTGTGATAAAGTGGCACATAACTGGGCTACTGGAGGCCCTTTCATACACTCCCACCTCTGAGAAACACGGGACAGGGCATTTCTCACAGGTTGAAGCAAAAACGCTCTCAATAGCACACAAATAAAGGATGCAAATGCAACGCGGTGATCACAGCTCAGTGTCAAGGTAGACACTTGTTCTTCAAATGTGTATATAAACCAGAGCTGCTCAAAAATTCTGGGAACACCATGGAACTCTGCAGTTCCTGTTGTCTTATCTACAGGAAATTAATCATAAATATGAGAAAAATAATAATTTTTCTCTTTCTTACCATCAATTATCTCCTCTTTCACTTTGTGTAACTCTCTTACAACTTCCTCCAATATTTCCTGATGAGACAAAACACAAGTCAGCTGCTCAGAATTTCCTTCTAACTGGTGGAAGAAAATGCAAGTTTAACACACTTGTGCTGTGTCCCCCGCCTCCACTTAAGGTTAAATCCTAGCACTATTGACAGGATTGTCTGCAGTCCCAGGACAAGGATGCAGAAGATGCTGGTGTATTTACACGCATGTTTGTGCACAGACATTTTGATCCAACAGCAGTGAGATTGTGCCCTCCTGCCGCTCATCAACTATCCCTTCTATTAGCACCTGGTTACAGAGGAAATCAGAGGACTGAACAGCTGTTTTGCTTGTACAGCGCATGCATGGGGGAAAATGGGTAGCTCTTCAAAATCTCCAAATGTGAAAGACCTTTTTGCTCACCTGTTTCATGCGATCAAAATCTAAGGCATCCATAGCCACATCATTGCTGCTGCTCACTGGCTTCATCCTTGAGAAATGGAAACAGAGGATAAAAAACAAGCAGGTCAGGGCCTTGCAATAGCTGCTACGCTCTATCCACCCAGATGAAGGAGATGAAATCCAGCCAGAAAGCGTGGGCTCTACCCCTGCACTGCTCCCTTGCGTGCTGCCCAAGGAAGCCCTCCTGCACTTGCCCTTCCCACACCGAACGTGCACTGCAGAGAGCTGGGTCTGCAATGAATCCTCTACTTTTTCTTCTCAATAATCTTAATCTAATGACACCAAGATGTCTTTAGGGTGAAAAGACTATTAAGAATGCATTTTATCACACCATTGACTGTTTGCAAGATTAGTGTCTATTTTTCTCTCTTTCCTACTCTGTTTTCTCTACAACAAACCAGTCTTGGCCAAACAGGTTTTAATCTATTGCTTAAATAACAGTGCAATTCAGGTTAGCAAAGATTACTAGTAAAATAATAATCCAGTAACTGTTTCCTTGGAAGGCCTGACCTGAGCAGAGCCTATAGATATCACTGTGTAGCAGACGCACTTCTCCTTGACCAAGAAGTATAAACTATCTACCCTTAATGTCTGATACACTTGGGTGCTATCAGTCTCCCCGCTCAAAGGAGGACATTAGTCAGTGAGCTCAGCTTGGTGTGATTTTGCTTTTTTAATCAGTAACTATAGAAGTGAATTGTACTATACAGTTTGAAGAAAATGTTTCAAGTAACTTTGCCATCATCTGTGGTCTCCAACTGGGGGCTGATCAAGATCTCATTGGTTCTATGGTCATGCTTGAGTCTTCCAGTCCTTTCTTGGAAAATCTTTTGTGTTTCATACATTTTCATGGTTAAATTGGAAGAACAGATATGGATACCATCAAATTGAGCAGGAACAGAAACAGGCCACAGATTTTAAACCCTGTTGTTCATCCCCTTCAAACCGTATGAGCGGGCAAATATTCAGCACTGTTGTGTGTGTGTTTTCCCACTGAGCCCCTCCCCAAATGAATGGCATCATAGCTGATAGCTGGATTACTGCTTTAAATAGCCCATGTTTCATTCACACTTGTAAGGATAAATAAAGATCTTTTCTGTGTCTGTTGGAAACTATCACATGTTTCCTAGAACCATGGAGTTACATTGCTTTTAGGAGTGCTACAGAGACTACATTTTGCTTTACTAACACCAGTGCATCCCTTTAAGTGCTAGGGCAGGGAATACTCCAGCAGCAGTAAGCCTGTGACATGGGTATCTGCCACTGGGAACTTTCTCTCTTCACACTATTAGTACTGTAGTACAAGCAATAGTGTTAAATAACATTTCTCTGCCCTAAGTGCTAAACATGCAAGCCTGTGGTTTACCTCCTTTTCCAGCCTGTCCTTCCCTCTCAGTGTTAAACACTGCAGTGACACAGGATGGACGCGGACCAGGAACTCTCTTTTTAGCTGTCCCATATCAAACATTAATCTATGGGTAAGAATGGGGCAATACTGCCGTTGGGCTGTTCTGACTGACAGAACTGCTGCATTCCTGCTTTAGGCTTCTCTGCTCCCCTCTACTCTTAACAGTTGCCACCTTTTGCACCTGGTGTTTCTGAGTGCCCTGTCTGGTGGCAGGACCTTTTTACCTGTCTGGACCTTTTTACTGTTTGCTGTTGCTAACCGTGGACCTCAAAACCCTTCCTTTTCACTAAGCTTTCCTCTCTTTTCCCATGCACCCATGGCAGCTCCACAGAGCAGTAACTTCCCTTTGCCAAGTGGCAGAGCTTTCGGGTTATTTCTAGCTCTGCTTTCAAATCTTGCCAGAGGTTGGAAAATGATAAACCATTGGTCTCCATGTGGCACAGCACACGTGCCTCTATTCAAGCACTTGCTTAAGTTTAATTAACTTCTGTGATGCCTGTGCCCTCCCGAACAGGGGCTGTTTCCCGAGCAGAGCCTTTGCTGCAACGTATTTTTCTTGCACATTGTTTCAGCTGTTCTCAGGCCAACCTTGCGCAGCGACAGACAAAGTGGATTGCAACAGAATGAGCAAAGACGTGACAGAGACGCAGAGCGGTGCCGCATGATGTGACTTCCCACAGGACAAGCCAAGACGGGTAAGGAGCCAGGCTGTTAGCCAGTACCTAGAAGACACGTGGGATTGTGTGGGGCTCTTGGCTTCACAGCTCTTCACCACTGATGGGTTTCTACAGCAATGGAATGAAAGGAGACGTGAGTTGTGCACATGCCATGGGGACAGCAGGGCTAGCCAGGCGGCCAGCCAGCCACAGGTCAGCCCACGCAGCTCACCTCGAGAGCAGCGAGGACACAGGCTTCTCCACAGAATTGCTCCTTTCCCATGGCTTCTTTCCAGAGTCTGGAAAACAACAACAGCAAAACTTTCTTTTTTTCTTAACAATAAAACTCCTGAAATTGATTATCTTACTGCTTTTATTCAGCGAAGATGAGTGATTTAAACAGACCGAGGAAAGCTGGAGTGCTGGATGGGCAGGGATGCCTGCTTCACAGAGAAAGCACTGGCAAAGATCTGTGTAGCAATCCCTTTAACTAGGGACCCAGTAGTTAAATGATACTAAAATCAGATGAAACTGGAAAAGCAAGAGGAAGAACACAAATCATTTGTATTAAAACATGCAGACTAATTGATGTAAGGCTTATTTTGCTCAGAATATTTATTTATATTTTAACTTAAGAAGTCTTCTGTTTCTTGTCTGCGCATTTAGTAGAAAAAGTAGGTGTAACTGAGCAAAGACAGGTACAACCCCTGCTATGTAAATCTGCAGGGTATTTATTTAGCTTTATTTTCATTTCTAATTTTCAAAAGCTGCACCACATCTTGCTATTGCATAGGTGTACTCTCATCTCAATCTTCCCTCAAGAAAATTGTTCAAAATTGAGTATTGTGTTACAGATGCTTGAACAGCACCCAGCTGGTGCACAAGCACATGGGTTTGTTCCTCTGTGATGTCCTGAAAAGCTCTTTAGAAGAATTATGGGCATTCCTAGGAAATCTCTAGATCTTGTTCCTCATTTATATGCACCTTTCTCCCGGCTTCTTCCCCTTCCTCGCAGAACAAGCAAATAATGGCTTTATTCCAAAAGGAAACTGGAATTGTTAAATGCTCCTTCCCTCAGGAGAGACTTCCTTTATAGTGTATGAAATCCAGGGCTGAGGCAAGAATGAATCTGACTGGCTTGCAGTTTATCAGAGGCACAATAATTTCAAATCAGCATAGGAAAAATATATTTTAAGTACTGCTTTAATTTCATCTACTCTTATAACTCAATACTGCCTTAATTTAATCCATCCTTGGAACTCTCAGGATCAGGCCTCCTGCCACAAGCTACTAGCTTAAGGAAGGATTATAGTTTAGGATGAAAACTTTAGCTGTACAAAGCAGGACAGCTACATCAGCAAAAGGGAAAGAATGGAGGGATTTGTTCATAGAGGCATCAGGTGCAGAGAAGATTCAGATGCTCAGTTACCTATCTGGGCCTTTATATCTACATTTTTTTTAGCTGCTTTGTTTTTCTCTTGGCTATGAAGAGTAAGAAGACACCATTTTCTGCTGAATACCGTTTTGGAAACACTAGCTATTTGGAAATGTTCTGTTCATTATCACTCTGGCACTCCAAAGCAGGACACTGCACGCAGATTCCCGCAGTGAGACTGCCAACTAGCTTAAGATGACACCTGAAATAGTAGCAGTTAATTTTGATACCTGAAGAATTCTGCTGTTGCTGGGTTGGACCTCTTGTAACGGGTGAAGGAGAGGTACTAGCATCATCCTAGGAAGAGAAAAACAAGATGTTTCTTGATTTTGGAGATGAACCACAGAAGCCTCTTCTGTTTTGGAGACCAGGCAGAGCACAAGCTGGGCAGAAACAAGTTTCTTCCTAGCATATAGACTTAAGCAGGTTTAAACTTCAACATGTCTCGGTTTTTAATATAAGAAAATCTCTCTTTTTATTTTCATGGATGCTTTTCCACTAAAGAACTGAATTGCTTTCATCCCTGTAACAAACCCAGACTGAATTTCCCCTGACAAATGCTGGTTGCTGACGTATAAATACAAACCATCCATTTCCCAAACCTAGAAGTTCTCTGCAATACAGAAATTGAGCCATCTAAAGAAATGCTAGGTCAGATCCTGGCCTTTTAGCCCAGGACAGCCACTGACGTCAGTGAGCAGGCCAGGTACTAACAGGATACAGCGTAACTTAATCTATTGAGACTCCTACTAACTAGAAGATTAAATACCACATCATGGATTGGGCCTCTGCTATCCGGGACTTATTTTAAGTGTGACAGAGCATTGAACACTGACCCACATATTGGACATGTCAGTATTATTTAGCAGCCCTCAAAGCACACTCAGGCAAAGCATTACCCGTGTATGGTAAAATGAACCTGCACAGAGTAGGACGGAAGATCCCCCCACCACACAGTGTGCTCCACTGCCCAAAACAAGCAGGTGCTCTTGAAAAACATCTTCTTAGACTGTTTGGTGCTACTAAAAGTTTGGGGATGCAAACTAGGCAGAGCTTCAAGGTGAAAGTAAATGGCAGAAACAGAGCAGGGGCCCTGAAGCTAAATAGCACCTTTCATCGCTGAATGAATGGATCAAAATCAGCTTTGGGGCAAGATTAAGATTAATACTTGCACAGCAGAATCAAGAATTGAACAGGCAAATTCTGAGCTTGAAGCATCCATCCAGGAACTCTCGCAAAATAGCCACTTTCCTCCTTAAATGGCACAAATACTTATTCCTGCTCTAGCTACAGATCTCTCTGAATGGGCGGCCTCTGCTTCCTAAAAGGCTTTTCCCTGGCCCCTGGTGGGAATATCTCCGTGTGGGTGATGTGCTGGACAGAAGATGCTCCAGCCACGGCAGTGAGCCTCCCTGAGCCACATGGATGAGTTAATTATGATGAGCAGCCCCTGCAAGCATGGTGGGAAGGGACACAGCTCTAAGCCTCTCCTGGCACGGGAAAGATCTCCCACGCTGTCCCGGTTCAGCCCATAGAGAGAAGTTCTGTAATCCCAAGGCTGAATTTGAAACTGCAGCATCTTTTACAAGCAGCAAGTTCACCTTAAAGGCTGCATCAAACCCAAACTCCTGCGCAATTGCTTCTGCGGGCAACATACACACAGAAATGCATCAAAATTCCCCTCCATTTGTCCAACTTCCACCTTGTTTTACAGTGAGTGCTATAAACATGCATTTAACTTTTGAATGGTCTAGCCGTCTACTGCTCTCCTTCCCACCTCAGTGACATGTTTAATGCAGCCAGAGCTCCGAAGTGAGCTGATTTTGCTTTGTATGGAGCATGGCAACCCAGAGCTACCTCCTTGGCCAATGATGCTGCTCAGCCAAGCTGACACCTCAAGTACAAAGCAAGAAACGTGGACCTGATCTCAGATGACTTGCAATAGGGTTTGTGACATCTTCTGGAGGGGCAACAACCTATGGTACCCTAAAATATTCAGAGCAGACCATGAAAAAGCACCTAGTGACATGGTTTGGACCTATGCAGTATCTCAAGATCTCAGCATCTCTCCTATGAATAAGAAAGCAATTCTTGTTTTCAGTGTGCTCTTACTAGAGCAGCTACATTTCTGTGCAGATTCCACACACAAACACATTACTGAATCAGCAGCGATCTCCTGACACACACATGAACAGACCTTTCGCTTGCAAGGCAGCATATTTGCAAGAGCACAACAGCAAGGAAACCTTCACTTACATTTTGGCTTTCCTCTTCCTTTTTGTCAGCTGGCTTGTCTGACTGCGATGCTGCTTTCCTCCTTTGCAAAGGAATATGAAATAGGACACAGAGTCAACCCTCCAGAAACACCCTCTGCAGCAGGCACCCGTCTCCACCTGAAGGCTGATTCATGCTTGGTGGGAGTCACTATTTACTGAGCTCATCTTAGGGAATCTGACACAGATCGAACATGTCTGACTGTCTAGGATTTGGATGGCAGTGAGGAAGCCAAAAGTTAGTGTTATGAATCAGGGAGAAGGGCAATATGCTGAGGCAGTGTTTAATAGGATACAGGGTGCACAGCATAAAAAATGTGTCGTAGCAGAGGGAGAAGTGCAGTTGGGCATGAAAATGGAACGAAAGGGAAAACTTCTTTCTAGGGCTCAGGAACCAGATGCTTCTGGAAGAAACAAAAACATCCCCAGGCTGCTCAGGCCGATATTCAAGTGAGGGCCAAACTGCCTTCTCAGGCACGTGCAATATCATTTTAATGGTTGTTTTATACCCCCCTATCCAACCTAGAGGCAAATTCTTTGTTTTCAAGCACTAAAGAAATGTGCCATGTACTGATCCTCTGGACATCCAATTTCCCACTCAGGGGCGCTGCACCTCTGCCTCCGCATGTATTTGGATTGTGATGACCTAATCCACCTGCAAACACTTCCTTTTGTAGATTTTTTTTTTTCACAGCACTACAAGTTTTTTTTTAGTCTTGATTCTGAAGTGGACAAAATTCATCCCATAGGAAAAATAAAAATAGATCTCAAATTCATTGTAGAAAACTTAAAAAACCTTCCAAGATGTCAAAAGATTTGTTTTTTTATCCTATCATTGGCAAAAGGAATGTCTCACTGGATGGACAAATTGGAGGTTTTTACATAAATTCATCAAAAAACCAGAGGAATAAAACATATGCATGTTTTTACAGGACATGGTGCCTTCTGGGAATTATTTATAGACATTCAACTGCATTAATTTTATTTTGTAACACATAAAGAATAGGTTTTATCTTTAGTTGCTATTTTTGAGGAATAAAGGTTATAACAGTTATAAGTCTGAGCCATGAAAATATATTATCCACAGTGAGAGATCAATGTTACGCCTTATGTCTTTGTTTTTGTCTTAAAACAAACTTAACAGAGTTAAAAATGACAGTGATTTGTGAGGTAGTTCATAACTCTCTTGCAATTCGGTTCTGAAACAAACAGCCACTCTTGTGGGGCACGGTGTTTGTAGAGTACAATATTTTATATCACTCGAGCTCTCAGAGTCACTTCTATTACTTACCCAATGTTAGATACATCCCTTGTTTCTGAGCACATGTTTTGCTGCTCCAAAAGGGAATCCTGAGATCATTGCTCAGTGATCTTTGTATCGAACATGCTCAATTTGAGAACACCTTTTTTCTCCCTAACTGCCAGCTCTGTAAATGTAACCTGAGACACAAGGTCAAAGGTTTTGCAGCCAAGGTGCTCTCCAAGTATCAGTTTAACAGCATGTCCAGATTGACACTTGAGTATTTTCAGTAACATCCATGGTTTTGTGAAGCTGAACTTACTTAGCAGTCAATTCTGCTGACGGCAGAAACCTGGAGAAGGGACTTGCAGCTCAGCTGATTTCTCAGTGTTTGGCTGCACGGCGCTCACTCAAGTAGATATATTTTTTTTAAAATACCAAGGTGATTTGGCCCTGAACAACTAAAGAATCTGGATGCCACTGCTGAAAGCCAGACTTGTGTATATTTTAGACTAGAACCACAGACAAAGACGCGGCCATTTGCAGGGATTTCTATACCCCAGCATTTGAAATGTCAATTTAGCCTGCACGTTTGAGAAGTTAGTTACCCCAAAATCTAGTCACCAAACCTGACTTTGTTTATAGGCTTCTGCCAGTTCTGCAAGGTCAGTCTTGACATGTAGCAGCACAAAATAGATCAGAAGCTGAACCAGTAAATAACTACTTTAATTAAAAGCTATTAAAACTATTTTAATTTTAAGAGGACAGAAAATTATACACTTGATGTTTTACACTGTTGGTTACTGTTTTTGCAGATCTCTGTGTTTACTCAATGCTTTCCAAAGGATTAAATCCATGATCAATGTTCCGATTTCCTTCTGAAGTGATCAGGAGGAAAACTGGAATCAGACCCACAGAGGACACTATTTTTTTTTATCCTAGATAGCATTATTTATGAACTTTATTACTGTGCACTACACAACTGTAACTACACTTCATCGCCTTACTCATCCTTTTCTTTCACTACTCATGTAAAAAAGTCTTAAGAGGTAAAACTAAAGACATAACGCCAGCAACTTATGAGTTACAATCTGATACAACATTATGGATGGAAGTTGGGGGGGAAATAGAAGGCAAAATTAATTGAAACGGAGTGGCTTTACACATCTCATAGCTTGATAAATCACAGCTCGTCTCGGTGGAGAATAACTTGTTCAGACCGTATCGAGCACACTAAAGATCAATAATAATTTTTCTGCCAAGATGCTGTCCAGTTATTGTACTTCTGAATACATTTCTGGGCCCAACATCCTGGAAGTGCTTCATAAAAAATTACTAGTCTAAATTTCTTTCATATTTTATTCTTATAGAAGGCAGTAACTTTGAAATAGATTTGGTAAATTAGCAAAATCATACAGGATACATTTATCACTGTCATGGAAGATTACTGCTCTGCAGGATTTGCGACAGCAGCTAAACTCTGGGCAGGATCACAGGATGTGTATCACCCACGCGTTTGTATTAAATGCCAGGGGGCTCTGGCAACCAACACATATACAAGACCTGCCGAATTGCAAAGAGGCACTGAAGTGACCATTGTTCACTGCACATGACAATTATTTGTTCAAGAATTTGCTGCCAATCTCATGCTAATGCTTACTTTAAGCCTAAATACAAACCTTTTTGCCAGTAATTTATTCATTTCTTCCATGAGTCCTCCTCCTCCTCCTCCGCTACTTGTTCGATTGGCATCGCTCTTGGAAACCCCACTGGGACTGGACCCTCCTGAACCATCTTCTGGCTTAAGACAGAAACCAACATTGCGGGTCATAAAGAGAATTTAATTTCAGACTATGCCCTTAATGATTAATTTTTATAATTCCCAGGAGCAGTGATCACAGCACAGAATAAAACCAGAGGTTGGCTGTGTTCTATGCTGGAAAGGAGACTCACATACCCCATCCAAACCTGCAAACCAGACCATTACGATGAGCCAAATATATGGGCAGGTGCTGAAGAAAAACAGACTGCTCCTTGTTCACGATTATGTTTTGCGACCCTTTCTTAAACAGCTGTCTACACATGAGGTCTCAACAGCCTAAAACATTTTTAAGTGCAGCCAGTTTAACCTGCTCCTGATGACTGTAAAACACTAAGGGATGTGTGAGTGCCAAAGCCGTGTCCTTACCCGTTGAACCCTCCTTAGTTTGGCACCAGCGAGGGCCGCTGCCAGCCCCGACACCGACCCGTCCTCGGTGGCGGCCGCCTGGGCGGCACCGGCCGGCAGCGGTGGCGGCGGTGGGGGCGCAGCGCCCGTGGGTGGTGGCGGGACCGGCGGCGGTGGCGGCGGCGGGGGCCCCCCGGACGAGGTCGGGATGGCGGCAGCAGCGCCGGGGTGTCCCGGCGGCAGCGATGGGCCTGAAACGCAGAGAATATGGATGACTGGTGAGCAACCGACTCACAAGCAATGTCATGTTCGCTCTCTTGGGGCCACGGAGTGACTGTGCAACCAGAGGGATGATGAATGGTGAACACATCCATGGCGAATGCGCGATAGTTCCTCCTACCTGCAACCACCAAGCAAGCTGCCTCCCTCTCTCCCAGGCCAGGCTACTTTTTTATTCTGTGCCAAAATCAATGGGAGAGAGATGCCTCTATACTACTATATCTTGGAACAGGCTGCCCAGAAAGGCTGTGGAGTCTCCTTCTCTGAATATCTTCCAAACCCGCCTGGATGCCACCCTGTGCCACGTGCTCTGGGTGTCCCTGCTGGAGCAGGGGGGTTGGACTACATGACCTCTAGAGGTCCCTCCCAACCTCAACCATTCTGGGATTCTGTGATCTTCCCACATGTAGTTGTGTACAAGTTGCACCATGAACTTCACAGGACATCATCCACAACAGGTTTCATCAGAACCATGGACTGATGTACACATCTGCCTTTCTGTTCAGGGAAGAGGGTACCACCTTGGTCAGTCATGGAAAGGAGCAGGGTGAGAGCCCAGCTCCCACCATGCCATGGTTCAGCAGAGCCTCTTTGAGGGGCTGATCAGAAGTGGTTAATTGCATGGCAATATTTTGCCTATTTATAACAGGTCAGTTGAATGAATATGCCACCCCAAGGGAATTTCCCTACATTATGTTCTCTCAGAATAGGCTTCTCTTGATATATAATCACCGTTTTGATTGCTTGGTAAGCATTATTTTGAAAAAGGGGATGGATTTGACTGCAGAACATTTGGGAATGATATTTAACATTAGCAGCCTGATTTACTTCTTATGAAGTGTTTCTTATAACTCTGCCTTATTTCTGTGGTTACTTCACCCATTATTTCACACTCCCAGTTCCATTCTTGAAATGAACTGTGGCTGCTATTAGAAATACTTTAAACATCTCAAATCCTATTTGGTTCACAGAAATAATAGCTAGCAATACATTGTGGGTATGCTTAATTGTAATTCCAAAACTACACCCACCTAATTAGAAGCCAGCCTGAGGCAAGATTTGAACTGAATCAAAATAATGGTCTGATGTAAATTTAAACTAACTTTATTGAACTGAATGGATTTCCAGGACATATATCAGTCTACAGACTGAACCTACAGTGGTAGGTAATAATACTTTTAGCAGAAAGTAGAAGGAAATGTCTCTTCTTTCTATCTTTTCTAGGCATATCATTTAATTATTATATGTAGTTATAAATGGGAATGGATCCAACTCACAAAAAGTGTGATCTGAATTGCAAAGAGGCATTATTCGTAATTGTCCTAATTCAGCAGGTTTTAGATGAGCACTAGAAATCAAGACCATATGCAAAGCAGAGTCCCATGCTCATGAACTGCCTGCATTAGACAGATTTGCTGGAACAGTTAGGGTGGCAAACCCTCTGCTATAAATGCACAATTTATACAAGGAAGAGAATTCCTAGAATGAAATAAATTATGTAAGCATGGGGAATTATGGATAACTATAACAGCATTTACATTATATCCTTTGCGCACTTAAAAAAGAATAAAACCTATAACCTGGACCAACATTGCAACACAGACAACAATTCTATTGCAGAAGTGGCCTCCAACTTCAGAAGAGCCCGTCAGCCAAGTCTGGACCAACTGAGAGCAGGTTTTGAACCAAGCTCACTGCCAAATGCAGTTTGACTCTGGTGAACGATACAAATCTCTGCCTAGGCTAACAGGCTAAGACTATGCCTTACCACAAGCAGCTAAGAGCCCTGGCCTTGAAACTTCTGCTTTCTGTCCTGCTTTTAGCTCTGAAGGTCCTTGGACTAGCCCTGAGTGTGTACTATACCACTCCACCTTGGTTCCAGATATCAAGGACAGCAGGATTTGTCTTGGATGTCTCAGGCCTCTTTCCATCAGGAATGGGGCTTTTAAAATAGTTTGAAGCTAATGCTTTATGCACGTTGTGACTCAGTCAAAGAAAGTACTTACTCAAGTGGGAAATGGTTGATGAAGTCATGTAAGGAGGGGTCCTCTTGGACATGGTCACCTCCGATAGAGCAGCGTACAGGGGAGGTAATGGGAGAGAGTGTGACATGGGCTGGCTCAAGGGCTGCGGGGGATGAGAGGGTGGGTGGCAGGACTGCGAGGAAGCCTGGCTAAAGCACCCAGGAGGGCTGGCTACCAGGGATCTGGGCAGAGCTTCTGGGTGCCACAAGAAGGATCCATCCATACTTTGCACCTGGGTCCTAGAGGAGCCTAAAGGATTTTGTCCTGGAAGTGCTGCTTCAGCATGGCCATTTACAGGAAGGTTTGCTGAGGCTTCCTGGCTGGTTTTACCTGTGGATCCTCTGAGCCTGTCGCTCAGGACAGGAATGACAGGCAGGATGACAGGAATATGTGACTGCAGGACAAAGCCCTTCTGGGCAGAAGGTGCATTTGGGATGGGAGAAGCAGAAGACTGAGGAGAATATGGAAGAGAAGAACGCCTGAGAGGCTGGCGAGAGATGAAGGGAAAGTGGGAAGGAGGAGGTGGTGGTGGAGACAGCGAGATTTGCTTGATGTTTTGTGTTACTGCTCTATGGTTTGGCCAGGCTGGAGAGGAGGAACTTGGGGACGGAGTCAGCTCAGAGGCTGAATGTCTGTGCAGAAGCTGTGGGGGCTCTTTGGCTACCCTGGGGGATCTGAAAGAGGTTTTACTAGTGGGGGCAGCGGATGCTGAAGAGACAACGTCGGCAAAGGGTGGTGGTGAAGGGGCAGCACCGGCCGAGGCGTGGGCACTGCAGTTACTGTAGCCAGGAGGAGGAGACTGGTGGTGAGAGGAGGGAGAGCACTCGCTTATCTGAAGGGTGGAAACTAAAAGAACAGAAAAATGAAAAGAATCAAATGGACATGCAGCAAGGAATGAAACAAGGCAAAGTGGCATCATGGAAAAAGAAAAGAAAAAAAGGAACTGCAGAACTGCAAAGTAAATGCAAACAGAAAGTCAAAGCAAGGAGAAGATGGTGCAGAAAACCACTGGTTCTAGTGGTTTCCAATGAACCTGTGCAAATCCTTGCAGCAAAGGCCGCACTTTGTGCTTTAACACTTTTCTGAGACCTGCATGAGGCTAAGTCAGAACAATGGGCACTCCTGCTGCCCCACGACAGCAGCGAGCGACGTGTCGAGCACCGCGACCACCGCGACACGGAGCCGCTCACATGGCAGGAGCCGGAGGGCACCTCAGTGTCACCACCCAGCATCGGACACCCAAGGGTCAGCCCAAGGACTGCAGCAATGTCTGTCGCTGGCTGCCATCCATACATAACTCTGAGCTGGACTCGGGGCAAAAACAACTAAAAAATTACAACATCTGAAAAAAATTGTTAAGCATTTTGCCAGATTAACAAAAAGAAAAAAAAAAAGCTCTAATGAAAAGAAAACTGTCGTGGTTTGCCTTCTGCCTTCTTTCACACACGCAAAGCCACACTTTGTGGCTAGGAAAAACTCCTGTCATCTCTTCTCTCAGCTTCATGCAACTTAATATGCCATAGAAGATTTTCGTAAGCTCATTAAATATATATATATATTTCCATTACGCTCATACATAGCTCCTCACTTCATTATTGCAAAATCCCGACTGATGAAAATCCCGGGCTAGATTTTCTTCTGTGCTGTGTTTGGCTTCGTGCTGCAGAGCGATGTAGAGCCCCTGTCCCATGCAGACATCCCCTCATGGACAGAGTCAATGTGGCACGTGCTGTGCTCCCTGTTCTCCCCTGGGGTGTGGAGCAGCCCCTCCAGCCCCCACTGCACACCAAAAATGCCCCTCTGCCACATGAGTCTTGCTAGGTGCAAAATCTGTCCAGCTCCACCTGTGTACCCAGCACCAAGCCTCTGTGAAACAACACACTGCCCAAACACATTTAAGTTTCTTTCTGATAATGCCTTAAACTATAACCATTTCTTCTGGAGCACCCCCCTCCCCAACCACAGCTAGAGGATGCAGGCAGGGAAAGGAACATATGTGCCTTGTTTCCATGCATTTGATACGTGCCTGTGGTAGAGGTTCTTCTTTCCAGAGATTCTTGGCGCTGTTGCTGCTGCTCCATCACTTGTCTAAAACAACAACGAAAAAAGCCTTAATCACTATGTATTTTTTATATTTTTTACTAGGAGCTTTATACATTGGGCAGCCCTCAAGCTGTAAGTTTTGGGTGGCGTGAGTCAGTCCCTTGCAGAAATCCTGTTTCTGAAAGATGGACCTGGAGCCATGAAACTGGAACAAGGTCCTGTACCTGCAGGATACAGCAAATGCTTGTTGCAGGGTCTGTTTAATCCAGGTAAGATAATTTACTGTGCAATAGTAAATTGCACAGTAAAAAAGAAAGCACTGAAGTATCTCAGGTCCCAAGAGGATGGAAATTAGGCAGGTAGTTAACTGCAAGGACTCCCAGTGAAGAGTAATGGATGCCTTGCACAAAACGACACATTACTGATGCATTTACTGCTCCGCAGCCGGAAGGACCTGCTCCTGCACGTGTGATCTGTGCTTAGCTACTCACTGCACAAAACGGAGCTGTACAACAAAACCCCTTGTTCATTCAGCAACATTTTGTAGGTGAGTAAGTTCTTGGGTAGCCTGGCGGGAAGCCTGCTCCTGTAACACCCCACACCAGCTATATCTGCTCAAGGGCAGCAGAGCCACAAGGAGCAGGGCTCTTGCGTTTCCTTGACAAATGCTGACCACAAAACTACCTTGCTGCTTTTTGCACCCTTCCCACCATGGGTTTCCTAGTGCCGTGGTTAACCAGACTGGCTTCGTGCAGGAAGCACGCTCTGCTGGGCACTGAACCACCTCGGAAAGGCGTTTTCCCAGTCTCTGCTTCCCCAAGATGTGCAATCCCAGCATCTCTCACCAGAGGTCTTCTCTCTCCCGCTGTAGCACTCCAGCAGGAATAGCTTTCCCTGCTACCCCCATGATAAATTCTCCCTGACACTTAGTTAAAAAGATTGATAGTGTGAAACTAGTGCACTTGCCAGAGTTTTTGCCACACACATGGATATGTACTACAGATTTCAAGGACACTAAACACAACTCTGAAATTACCTTCCTGGAGCACTTGCTAATAAGATCTGGTCTAATGTTCTTTCATGATTTCGGTCTAGCCTTAACTGACTGCATAATGACTTCTTTTTTCCCTGCAAAAAGCTTATTTCATATTCTGAACACTATAGTCAGCTTAACTGAAGGCAACACTTCTGTGACTCATTAGGTAATACAGCATTTTAGGAAGGTCTCCCTTTTGCATTTTTGTTTACTTGTATTTAAAACAAATTTTAAATAATTTTATCTATCTTGTTTATTTATAGATAAAAGGTTTTGATATAAAAAAGGCCCAAAAATAAATCCCATATTATGTAGGGAAAAAAAAAGAATGTCTTAGCTCGCAAAACAAATTTTGTACATTTCATTCTTAATTCAATAAAAAAATCAGAAAAATCAATGATTACAATTATTCACTACGAAGAGATCAATCCTAACTGATTTTACTTTTGAAACATTCTAGTTCTAGTTCTATCTGGAGGACAGACTCGGAAAGCTCTGCCCTGAGAGACCTGGAAAGCAGCATGGGATAGATGTCTCCTAGGTCACTGTGGAGCAGCTGCTCCTCAGCAGGCCGGTTAACCTCGGGCACTGGGAAGTCTTTGGGTTCGTGCTCGACCCGCCTGCCTCTGGGCAGATGTCATTTGTATGTGCCAAGCACGGCCTCTCACACATGCTAAAACGAGAAGTCCTTGCACTCTTAGGAAGTCAAATCTATTCCAGTGGAACTAAATAAAGACCGAGACTTGCACAAGACTGCTTAAAGAGCATACAAAGAGTAAAGTGGGAGAGGGGACAAACTGCGGCCTCTGACTTCAAGTATATAATCCTTATACGTTTGTACAGAGGTCTTTAGAAAAGCCTTTTAAAGGGACAAATTTTCAGGGCAGTTGTCAGAATTTGGTTTCCTTGCCTGCTTCTAACATATTCAAAAAAAGCTAGGCCTAAAATTAGGTCTGCTATATGCTTAAAGAGTGCATTAGCATAATTAAGGCTAAAAATCCCCTAGTGCAGATGCAGCAATATCTAAGTGTATCTACTGGCATAGCTCATTCCAGCCCAGTGGAGTAAAATAAGCTTTCCCAGAACCATGTGCCTCATAGCTGTGGAATAATACCTACCCATTGGTAGGGCTTTTACTGTAACTAAAGAAAAAGAATAAATAAAATCATTCTTTTTTTTTTCAACACAGTTAGGCTGGTCGCACTTTAAATGGAAGATGCAGGTATCTAAACTTGAGGGTTAAGTTTCAGATGGTTTTAACATTCATTACTGTCCACAAGTTACACCAAGAGTTGAACCAGGACTTTCAATCCCACTGCAGGGACAGATTACACTCCTTATGTCTCCATGTAGCATACAGGTGCTTAGCAGCATTTCTCTTCTGATATTTATGACAATTTACCTACCCAACCTTACAAATCCTGAGTGAAATAATCTTATCCTCTGGCTCATTTAATAGCCTCATATAAATCCCCATTAAATCTCAGGCCATTACTCATAAAAGCAGAGGCAACTTACGTTCCTACACTTTCTGGAGGGGGAAAGACAGACTCTTACAGAGGACAATTTCTAACAGCAGTTAAAGTACCTATCATAGCTAAAGTACCTATCATACCATAGGTCATCTCTTAACTGGCCTATATGTGGTTTTGTATAAGGACTGGTCAGATTGATAGCTGTGGAGCATCAACACAAATTACATGTTGCATCACTTATCTCTACTCTGCTCCAACATACCCTCTGCTCTAAGTCTTGGCTGTACATTTTATGGCAGAACACTCTGTGGCATCTCTTGTACAGCTGAAGAAACACACTTGTAGAGAGCAGCAAGATGGGGAACAAGAGCCCTTTTCTGTGCACTAGTCTAAATTTCCATGAAGAAGCACAGGTATAGCTAGGCTGTGCTAGCCATGACACAGCTGATGCAGCATAGGCAGACTGGTCAGACTAGAAGACCTGGTCCAGAACTTGATAGATCGGTCTTTTGGTTGGCAAAGAAAGGCAAAAAATACTGCTGCAACAGGGATTTCTACTGCCGCTAAAATAATTCCTACAGCTGTTAAAGGAACTTTGGCTGCATCAGCGAGAAGATGGGCGTTGTAGTTTGATTATGGAGATAGGTGTACAGTGAAGGCTTGTCACAACTCTGACCACCTGCTCTTTGATGTCAAAGAAACCACCCATATGGCTAGAGAAAAGACTGTATATGATAAAAGGCACTGAGCCTAGACATTCATGGGGAGGTGAAGGGGGTGTGATGGATGCTTTCCTGAAATCCAACTTAAATTTATAGCTTTCATTTACTATCCTGGTTTAGTGTAAACATTCACAAAAGGAACTGTGCACAATGCAGGAGGCTGCTATACACAAGACAGGCCAAAGTTAGTACCAGGAGTGTAGTCCATAGGACGCTTCCTAGGCAACATGACTGTCAACTGCTAGCAAGTGATCCAGAAGACGATAAGATCGGGCTTCCTTAGACGCTTGAGAAACACGTTCTACAAATTGCTTTTAAACAACTATTAGGTTTATCTCTGAGCATCAGCACAGCTCATGCTTGCCTTTGAGGAAAGAGTTTACCTAGGGCTGCAGTTCATTCCACCTTTTGAAAAGTCATTATAGAATCATTAACTAATTATAGAAAACTCAGTATCAGTATAAAACAGATAAGATTAAAAAGAACAGGGTTATTAGCAAGCAAGGACTGCACGTACACCCAAGTTAGAAATCAGAAATCGGTTCTAACCCATTAACTCCACTTACCTTCTCTGTGCTTCCATCTCGTCTGGGGAGGGACCATTCTGAACCTGGCGCTGGGCAGTTGGACCTAGAGAAAACCAACAGAACACAATTTGGGAAAGCAAATCTAACATCAGCATTGCTGAGTTTTCCCAGAAACACTCTCATTCAAACTAAATGCTCCCATTCAAACTAATCGCTTCTTCGTTTACTATGAGAGAAGAAATCTGAATCATTATTGGTTTTATTTTGCTTTTTTTTTTTTTCCAATTTATTATTTCCTATTGGCCAAACTATCACCTCAGGAAAATTTTTAGTCTCATTGACAGAAACCAGTGGCAGAGCAGATCTCTCCAGGAAACTCATAGGCACTGAGGTAGCCGTAGACTATGTAATCATCCTTTGACAAAGGTGCAATCCCAGAGCATCCCAAGGGATGTCCTGTGGGAGAAGGGGCTGCCATACTAGGATGCAGCTTTAGCCTTGGCAGCATTCGGAGCAGATTGGTCCAGATGGTAGTTCAGTCTGAAGCCAGTGGGTTTGACACAACCCCAGGTCACGGGGGCTGTTCTCGAAAACCATGGAGGGGGTGAGCAAGGAAGCCCATCTCCCCCAGCCTCCCTGCCAGCCCCTGCCACGTGGCTGCCATACATTGCAGAGTAATTAAGGACTTACTCTTCCTTCTTATGCTAACAAATGCCATCATAATAAACTTTAGTGACATTCATCCCTGCATATGATTTGACTACATGAAAACTTCCCTTGTATAACGATTCAGAATATGCTATAGAAGTGTGCACGCTCCTTGGAAAGACAAACAAAAGTGTGCACCAACACAAGAAAGCCAGAGGATGAGGCAGCAGAAACAGCAATTCTCCTTTGACAGTAATTTATGCCAAAGACTAATAGAGGCTCTAATGGCTCCATCTTCACCTGGTACTTTGATGTGAACCTTTTCTTGTGGTGAAGTGCCCAGAAAAACACAGTGGTGGGGCCAAGCTGATTGATGCTAGAAATGCAGAAGGAAGCTAGAATCAGAAACTACCAACACCACACTAAAAACAGACTGTTTTCCTGTATGTGCTGTTACGAACTGCTGACAGGCTTAAAACAAAGCAGATCAAACCAATTTGGAAAGCAGCCTGAAGAAATGCTTTTTGGGGGCAAAGCTACAGAATATCTGCAAGTTTATTTGAGCCTTTTCAAGCTGATCTCACACCTGCGTATCAGCCATGTAAGTGAGAATAAGGATATTAATCTGTAAACAATACTATCTGAATTTTCAGTACCAGGAATGCCCAATAAAGTAAATGAATTTACTTATATTCTCTGTTAAGTATATGCTTGTAGG
This sequence comes from Crypturellus undulatus, assembly GCA_013389825.1. Classification (NCBI taxonomy): domain Eukaryota; kingdom Metazoa; phylum Chordata; class Aves; order Tinamiformes; family Tinamidae; genus Crypturellus; species Crypturellus undulatus. The sequence goes on along the minus strand of VWPW01031888.1, from coordinate 449,112 downwards.
ATAAGACCACATTAAAGCATAACTCATTTTTTTGGTTGTAAAATATGGTTTAAAAATTCATGTGGTTCAGCAGATATCTGATATATTCCTAGGGCAGGCCACAAATCAATTCAGACAAGGCTGCCTTGAATTTTTTTTCCTCACTGCATTCAGGTAAGTTGATTTCACTCCCTTATTCTGTGATGAGCTCCACGCATTAATAATCCCCCTTTTTTAAATTAAGAACTTTAGTCAAATGTTTTAGCTCACAGTATTTTGTTGTTCTTATTATTTGCTCATAGTGTGAAATGTCCTTAGAATGAAGCACATTAAGCTCCTAATTATGTTTTGAAATTGAAAAATTCACCATAGTTTCTATAGACATGCTTTTCTCTTTTGACACAGAAAAGCAAGAGAAATAAGATCAAAAGGAAAGAAAATACTTTAGACTTGAACAAGTAAATGCTCCATATTCAAAACCTCTTTGCAGTAGTGACAAATTTGCAACCTTTTTTCACACTCATTTAAAAAGTCAGACAATTTTTCAGATGCTCAAGCAACATTATAGCGTGGCCCTCCAAAATCCTTAATTCTCTTGGAGATCTTGAGAATTAGTCTTTTGTGTGCAATGCCCAGATCCTTAGACTTTTTATGTAAATCACCACACAAGATGCACACAAAACTTCAGACAGAAAATCACCATTCATTCCTTTAAAACTTTTCCAAATCATTTTTTCTTCATTCCATTTACTGGCTGCTTCTCTTCTGTGCATTTCCTTTGTGCAGCACAATTTCCTTTTCAAAGTGCTTTAGAAATGAATTACTCTTAAAAACACAATTGGGAGACCAAAAAAAAAAAAAAAAAAAAAAGAAAAGGAAAAGAGGGAAGCATGAACAGAACAGGAGGAGAGGAGCATGAAATGGTTCACTTATTGTTGAATAGGTCCTTGCCCTTTCTCCTTTCTAAAATGAGACGACTGCAGAAGTAGTAACTAAAAGTTGGTAAGATGATGTTGCTTGAGGAAAAGCAGTGAATCCACACAAAGAGACAAATTGCAGAGTCTGAGGGGAGTCATATGTAGAGTTGGCATAAGACAATAGGATTGTTCTAGGTAGTAACAGCTTCTCCTTACCTATGTCTCCACTTTTCCTGGCTACAATGGGAAAAACACCAATTCTTTTTTTCTACTTTTTTTCCTGAGTTCCCATGACCATAAGAAATAATTCCTTCTTACATTTTGCCTGCAATTTTATTCAAAAAAAATTTTTCCCTACAATAACACGAAACCTTTGTTTGCACACCCCAAGGAAAAGGCTAGATGCACCATGTTTTGTCAGCCAAGATATCTCCTGGCCAACTTAGAAGTCCAATCAAAGCCTCCAGAGAGCACAGCCTGTTTATTATATGAAGCACAAATCCTCCTAGATTTTTCCTCCCTTTTGGACAAGGCTTATTTGTAAACCAAGGCCCACAGCCATCTGATGAAAAGTCTACAAACAACTTTAAGCTCCATAATTGTGGAGTTCCATGCTTCTCTTGTCCCTTAACTTCCTTTTAGCATGCTCATTGAAAGCTCAGATGGATACTGAGTGCAGGGACTACTTTTGAGCTTGATTTCATACCTGTATGTTCTGTAGTGCATACACTGAAGGCACCTGCTTGATTGAAGCTTTTGTAAATTAAACTGGAGCTTTCTAGGTTTAACTTCTCTCCACATTTTTAGGTATTTCTCAAACATGAGCAGACATGAACAGTAAGTGCTCTTGGTAATGGCATAATCATTTAAACATGCTTCTCAAGTTGCACTGTGACTTGCCTCCTAACATGACAGCTTTTGGTAACAGACATATAGTGAACAGTGCTACTGAATACAATAACCAGGAGAGATGTCTTTACCACTGAGCCGCCTGCAATTTCTTGGCTGTTGCAATCTACATTTTAGCAGCTAATTAATGCAGGAGCTATACTGTGAATGTCTGTGTTGCTTTGCAGTAATTAATTGCATTTTGTATAAGCATCTTGTCATTCATCTCAAGGCATATTTTGGGACCACATGGCGGTTTTCATGTTTGCTTTTCCTCCTCTCTCTTCCTGGATATGGTTGGGAGGTGCCTACATCCATAAATCATCTGCTGCCCTCTCAGCACTTCCCTGCGCTGGTTGTTCCCACCCTCGGTGGCCACGGTCCTTGGTGAGGCCGAGAAGCAGCAGCTCCGCCAACAGCACAGGCAGGAGCAAGCTGAGCGCCACCTCCATGTGCTCTACGTCCCAGCGCCCGCTCTGTGGTGCCTTCACCACTGCATCTGCTGCCTGCAGATATCCTCCCTTGGCCTCATAGCTAGCTTGTAAAGGAGACCCTAGTTGTCACCGAGGGAAAATTCAGGCTCCTGCTCCTGCTTTGGCTTAGCTGCATCAGGAAGGCAGGAGCAAGAGGGAAAAACCCACAGTGCAGTAAGGCAGGACCCTACGATCAGTCCTATATTCTTCACCATAGCCTCTCCCTTCATCCATACAAGACCTGAGAGGAGTGACTGTCCTTCTGTGGAGATCTTCAAAACCCGCCTGGATGTGTCCCTGTGCCACATGCTCTCGGTGTCCTTTCTTGAGGGATGATCTCTAGAGGTCCCTTCCAACCTCAACCGTTCTGTGATTCTGTGTAATATCCGCAGGCCGTGTTTGAGTGGCCCCTGGCGCGCATATGGACATGAACGTAAGGGGGCTGTGGCTCCGCAGCAGCAGGACCAAGGAACGTCTCTGCCCGTCCTTGTGCCATTCGTTCCTGGTGCTTCAGCCTGTGTGTAATTTTAGCTGCTGTTGGGCAATCGCCGCTGCTGTGGCTCTGTCAACACTTCCTACATCTGGAGCCCAGGGGACAGGGTGACACCAGAGCCAGGGTCCAGGACCCGGTCACAAGCCCAGGTGAGACCCTGGCAGTCCGGGAAGCGCCCAGAAATGTCAGGGGTGCCCTGCCCTGCCATGGCGGAGCCAGCCCAGAGCTGCCACGCTGCACTCAAACTCATTAGCAGAGATGATTAGCCCAGACAAAGCACCGAGTTAATTAGCCTAGATAACGCGTGTCGATAAAGCAGTGCATCTACACAGCTAGCAGGAGCTGAGCCGAGCCACGCAGCGTTGAATGACACGGTGGCACTAAGTGTCCGTGCCGGTGGCCCCTGCGGAGAGAGATGGCCAGGATGGCCGGGCCCGACTACCCCGTGCATCCACGAGGTCTCCACATGGGCCAGGGCCTCGGGCCTGACCGGCGGCAACACCGCTCAAGTGAAGAGTGTCCACCCGGGCATTCAGCCTCATGGAAGAGGCATGTTGGTGCCCAATGTCAAACACTTTTTAGTGCCTTTTTAAAGTGTTTTGTTGCAATTATGCAGCAGAGAATTCTCTGTAAGGGCCCTATCTGGTCAATCAAATCTCAGTAAGCAGAAGTGCGTGGACAGGAGCAGGGGTGCCCATGCGCCCACAGGGCATTTCCCTGCAGCCCCACGAAGTCTGCCTTCGTGCGGCACTTTCCTCGCTCCGGTTAAACATTAACCTGGAGTGGAAGCAGTTTCAGGGAGGGTTATTCGCAGGCTGGGTGCCTCACTGCGTTTCTAATCGAGCACATTAAACACTTTCGATAATATAATTTACGCATCTGCTGAACGTTTCCTCTGAGAACTGCGAGGGACTCCACAAGCTGTAATTAAGCTCCACCAGTCCTGTGAGGCAGCTGTTAAATGACTTGATTATACCCAGGCCATGTCTGCACAAGTAAAAATTGTTTGCACCAATTTACCTACAGGTGAGTTTTACTACCCATGCAAAAGATGATCTAAAGCTCTCTTACTCTGGTGGAGACCAAATTAACTTTGGCTTTCATGTTAGCGGAGAGTTTTCACTGCGAGACTGCAATGAAAGGAGCGTTTCTGATTTTGGGCCAGAAACTGCCCCTCCTCTACAACCCCTTGTCCCTTGGCTGCGGAGACTGTGGCAAGTTTGTGGACATGAAAAGCAGAAGAGCTTCTCCCCAAACCATCCCAGGTAATGTTTGGCACAACCCCCATTTACCTCCAGTTTAACGGGACAAGGGACAGGGTGTTTCCAGTCGTCACCTCAGCTGAACTGTGGCAGCTCCATCCTGGAAGCAGTTGAAAGCTGCTTTACTTGTCATACCTTTAATAACACTTTGTGCTAACATGAAACAGATGTCCTTAAACCAAAGCAGGAGTGTTAATACAGGGGACCTGTATAAAGTCTGATCATTTAGGACAAAAAAATGATTTAATGATGACTGGGAAAACCTTCTGATATAGATATAGTTTAAGGCATTGACAGAGCTGGAAACACAAGCCTGGAATTTAAATGACTGCCCTACTCCAAACATTAATTCACACCTCCTGCAAGTACAAATGTAGCTGCCTCGCTAACCCATGTGTGCATTAACTCTTAAAAAATAAAGTACAGTAAAGACTGATCAATAGTATTTCAGGGCCTCTCCATTCCTACACATGTAGGAAAGTAAGCAGAGGGGTTGGACTAGATGATGTCTACAGGTCCCTTCCAGCCCCCAAATCATTCTGTGATTCTGTGAATGAGATTCAGAGAACAGTTACCAGAAAAGAAAAGAAAGATCCAGCACCACAAGATGATACAGTAAAACCTGTTTTGATGCCCTTGAATACCACCAGTGAACATACTAACATATGACCTGTGGTCTTGGACTCAGTCACTAAGGCTCTTAACTCAGCTGGTTCACATAAATTATGACTGATTATTGCTTGATCCTGATGGTCTATCAGTCACGGCACTGTCACATTATTTCATGATTTTTCATGTCACTAGCTTCATTTAGATGGTGAAAAAAACATTCTTTTTCTTTTTTCCTTTTTTTTTTTTTTTTTTTTTTTTGCTGCTGTTCTGAATGCAGCAAGGATGCTCCTGTGCTAAAGCAGCTCCTGCAGTGAGTACGTGCCCCCTGACACCCGGCACCAGGAGAGGTCACTGCTCAGTGTCGTAGCCCAGCAGTAGCCTGGGCTGCCTCCCACTTCAGGGTCAGACGGCAGCTAAAATAGTGAAGACACAAATAGGAGACCTTGCTTCCAGGTAGGGAAGTGGTAGGAATAAACATTCCATAACGGAGCAGCTCCAGGTGCGGTGACTGTCTTGAGCAAGAAACAAATAATTCAGTGAGTGCTCAGTTACGCGCTAATGCGATGGGGACCGGCCAGCCTGCCACCTGCTACTCCACTGTCACCACCACCGCCACTGCCCCCTCCTTCCCAGCGGTCGTGCTGGGACGCAGCCCCCTGCGGGAAACACACGGGTTTGCAGTGAAACGCAGGGTGTGCGCACAGAGCCCTGGGCGAGTAATTTTATTATTCTTTCCTGGAGGAAAGAGGCTTTGTAAACACGCACAGGAATGTTAATCATGGGACAAGATGCCCGTCAGTGTCGGGACTGAAAAAGCCAGATGTAAAGTTCCACAAGACTAGCTCACAAAAGGGTATGGAATTAAAACCATATTTTAACAAGCTTGCAAGCACTTGAATTTTTATGGTCTGTTTTTAGAATGTGTGTCAAGCCTATTATCTTGCACACCCAGGTTTGAAAGTATTTTATACCCATTTCATTAGCCCACAGTTTCATGTCCCCAGGTATTAACTGAATTTTGATAAAAACACCAAAAAACATGTGAACATCACCGAGAGGCTGTTGCGTCACTGCCACTGCAGAGGACTGGCTAAGCCAAGCCCAGCCAGCAGATGCTCCAAAGAAGCCGAGGGGGGTATATCAGTAACCCTTATCTAAGCATATAGCTAATGTTACAAAGGTATTTTCCTGAATTTGATGTTAATGGGGATGTGAATTGTTTTGCCCCCAGTAAGAATGTGCCAGATGCTGTCAGAGCCAAGGGCAGCAGGCACAGAGCAGCCTGGTGTGGTTAAGGAAAGAAGGATCTGCAGAAAGAGCATCACTGGACTCGCAAAGCACCTGCCCATCAACTTCAAGAGGCAACATCTCAAGCCTCATGCTGAATTATAACCCTAAAATCTTCCTTAAGTTGCACAAGTGCAACTGTGTGTGCTTTGCTCACCAGCATACACATTTACATGCACTTCACATTTACAATTCCTCACATTAAGTTAAAAGCAGAAATGCAATCATTTTTGGGGGGGCAAATAAATTTCCGATAATCTCTGAAGCCACAGGAAGAAAGAACTCAGCTACCAGCACGTATGGGAGTTCACACAACTGGTATTTACACACCCAACTTCTCAAACATCATCTTAAGTTTTGTTTAACAGTAAGATTTATGACACATTAAATTAGAAAAATACATACACTCAGTGTAGTCCAGCACAGCAGGCATCACCCAAGAGGCCTGGAGCCCAGGGCTGAATTCTTGGCCTAATTCTAGCACATCCATGCAAGGTAAATCTCTCTTTTCCAAGTGTCACCTTCCTTCTTCCCTTCTTGGTGAGACAGTAAGCTTCTCGAGGCAGCTTTTTAGCTTGCAGTTTCATCGTGTGAAGAGAAACAGAGCCCCAGGCTTACACTGAGGCAGCACATACACAAAGTTAACAGAAAATACCGTAACATGGATACACATTGTATGTAATTAATAGGTAAGGTCCATACAAGCTGCATTTCACCAAGATGGAAAAACCAACACTGCTGTGAAGCCAGCTAATATAGACATCAGTACTGGGACAGAGCACTAGACAGGAAAGGTCTTTTCTACAAGACACAGCATGCAAAAAGGCAATGAAATGACAAAACATTTAGGGATTCATGGAAAATGTAAAAAAGCAGCAATAGTAATGTGTAGCATTCCTATGTAATACATGCACAAGTCTTCCCAATAAATGTGAAGGGATTTAAATACAGGATCTGATCCTGTTCACGTGTAACACCACAAGCCATCCTCCTTGCTAAAGGGCAGTCCCACTAACTACTAAGCATATTCACAGCAAGTTCCTCATCCTCCACAGCCTAATACTCAACACCTATTACGAGAAAAGCTACCCGGAGTTGAGAGGCCCAGGCAGGTCTTCACAGAGCACAAGGCACCTAAATATCCATATGACTATGGGAGGTGAACACACTCGGCTGCTGCCCGAGAATTGGTGTTACCCATTAACAAGCAAAGAGAGAAAGGATCCGACACATCGACTCAGCCCTAACGCCAGCATCCCCTGAGCCTCATGGCCCATTTCCTTCAAACACCACCAACCCAGCACCCCACCAGGAGTCCAAAACAAGCCAAGCCAAAGACCCATCAAGGACAACGGGAAAGCGCTTTCCTGGAACGCCCGGTTGCCGGTCGAGCACGTTTCCTCCCCAAACACCGCAGTACCAGTGCCGCGCTGCCGCCCTCGTCCACCCCGCGAGGGCCGGCGCGAGGGAGCGGGGCGCTCTCCGTCACCTACAGGACATCCTGCAGAGGACCACGCAGTCACAGTGGCAGAGGCAGAAGCAGTGCCAGATCCACTCCCTGCTGACCATAGTAGGGCAGCCCCCGCGTCGGAGCCCTCTGCGCAGCACCTCTCGCATGCCCCGCGCTCGCCGGCCGTCCCGCGGCGGGCTGGGTTTCACAGGCTGTAACCGATCCACCTGCTGCGGCGGCCCCGGCGCTTCAATATTTAATCGCCAGTTCTTCCTTGCCGGCCGGAGTGCAGCGGGTGCCTCAGTGGCCGAGCTGGTGGCCGAGCACTGCCCACACAAGGCGAAATGCTCCTTCCCCATGAAAGGGAATTGCACTTGCTGCCCTGCTCTCCTCACCAAATCCGACCTCAAAACACTTGCCTGCATGCAAGTAATTAAAATGAATGCAGATGTGTGAATGAGAAAAATGAGAAGAAAATCATTTTTTCCTGGGGAAAAAAGGGAAAATGACTACAAATGAGCATGTGGGATCAAATTTACTGGTGGTGCAGCCACTGAAGACAATGGGGTTACAGCACAGATGACTTTTGAGCACTAGTTTTAATACATAAGCACTAACATGCTGGATTCAGAATTAAATATGTATGGTTTAAAATCCCTGCCTACTTTCTTGGAGTCCTTTTCATCACCCCATCATTCCCGATCTCCTCTGATCCCAACACCTTCCTACCTCTCTACTTTGTCTGCTAATCATTTGCTTTTTCTATATTTAAGTATGTCAGATCTCCAAGAAGCAAATCCAGTTGAAGTTAATGGACATTTAGTATGGGGAGACTATGCAGAATATTTATTCCCTGTCATCTCTTCCCTAATTTTCTTTGATCTATTTTTTTCCTGTCTTGATGTTGCATTAGTCTGTCTTCACACAGCCCAATCCTGTATGCCTTAAGCAAATTCATAGCTGGTTCAAGGGATATTTCTCCAGAGCTTCAGTGAAACTACTTTTATTCAGACTGCTTAATGTTCAGATCTACTGAAGTTAGCACATATAAGTTTTATCTAATTTTTGGAAGCTGCTGAACAGAAGCCATAAGGCTCTTGGTGCAGCGAAACCTCAGGTGGAGGCAAGTTCATACCTACCATGCAATATATCAAACAGAATCACTCCTATTCTTTGTAAATGGTACATGACCAGCATAATTGAGCAGGAACCCTGTCTCTGTACCTGCCTCCCACATCTTTAAAGTGTACTCAGAGCATTTGAGTGATATGTAGATATTCTAATAGCCAAGCTGCTTATCATATATTTGCTAATGCTTGTTGCTATGAATTATTTATGCCCCTTTTTAAATGTACAGTATTGATACCTCTCAAGTATGCCCCACTAGCAGACACAGCAAAACAAGCATTAGCTAGTTAATATTTGAGAAAGCAAAACTCTGTTAAACAACAAACTATATTTGTACTATAACAAATACATGGTGTGAATTCTACCTGCATGTGCCTGTTCTTTTCTGCCTGATGGCTTCTAAAATCATCAGAGGCACATAAGCAAACTGGAGTACTACTGCCAGGAACTTTACTGTAAATTTAGGTTCCCACAGTCCTAAATGCTAAGGTCATACATACAAATTAACAAAATTGTTATTACATAAATTGTTATTAAAACAATGTTAGTAAAATAATAACATAACAGATGACATTTTATCACAAAGACTCCAAGTGTTTTTCCAGGGAACAAAGTATATTCAAACCATTGCATTCCCTTTCGAATTTTTTGAAGGTTCTCCATATCCTGAATATCAGCACCCACCTGATGTGAACTACCGGTTCTGATGTCGAAAGCCCTGACGTACCCTGCATCACCACTGGAACCCTCCTGCCCTTTGAAAAGAAAACACTGCTATACAAGTGAGGCAATTGAAAAGAATTTACCAAACTAATGAGGCAATTCGTAGGTACAGAGATGTATAAAGGCATTCAGTTATAAGAATGTGTTTAACTCCTATGATGCTAGACACTATCAGTACTGGTTTGAGCTTGGGGGGGAAAACTAGTTTTAGTTTTCGTGTGTGACCAAAAACCTAGTGGTCAAATGTTTTTATAGCATCTACAGCAAGGGTTCCTAAGCTGCATGTGCCACCAGCTGTATGCAAGTCACTTGAAAGACACAGTCTGCCGCGCAGCATGCAGTACCAGCCGCAAGCAACCTCACGACTTCCCTCACTAGTGCTGCTTGACACATGTATCCTCAGAGCTCTCACTCCAGTCCGCCTGTGGCCAGAAAGATGACTCCCACACTAGCCCTGATTGCAGATGCGGTGCACCTAAAACAATTTTAATAGCAATTCAACTGACTGTCTCTGGCTGCTATATAAGAAACAACCCTGGCTCTATTAAGAGACTGAACCAACAGAAGCTGGCCAGAAGGCAGACTTGCCCTCAGCTAACTGGTCTTGTAATCCTTGCAAGAGCAAATCAATGTGCAAACTGCATTTTGGCAAATCTAAATTACTGGTGAGTCTACAAAAAAAGGCTCACAAATCACTTCTGCCCACTGCTTACCTGATGCAGAAGTCACCTGTAAGGAGATACTCTATAAAAATCCCTCTATTTTGAACAGAAGTTGGAAAAATGAAATGCCACAATTCAAGAAATGAAGCTCTGATCCTGCAAGCAGCAGCCGGTGGGCATGTGGGTGTCCTGCATGAAGTCTATTGCAGGAAGACCGCAATTATCTGCCTGTGCACCTACTGATTTTATCTGCAGACTGTGTGTATAGGAGCCAATACACAGTTGATATAATTTGTGTCATTTAAATTTCTGTGTATTTTGCCCTCAAATTAAAATGTTACTTCCCAATTAACTATTGTCCATGTTTTGTGAGTCACTTAAAAACGGATTAGCTAAGAGTACAGAGGCCAAAACTGAAATAAAACTTCCAAATGAACGGAGTGCTTGGGTTTATGACTTTAGAAATGTCTTTATCCATTGGCACTCTGCAAAGATCTCCACTCTCTTTTCCTTGCATGGCACTGATAGGGTTGAAATAGCTGTACAGGAAAGATGAGGTTTGGCAAATCATTTCTGAAGACAGAGCAGCCCCACTTACAAGTTACGGAAGCTGCTACCTGTCTGTAGTCAACAGTAAAGTAACAATTAAATAAAAGAGTTAATAGTAGCATACCTTGCTAACAATGTATTGTTTTCTAAAGTTTCTTCTGCATAAAATTTTCAATTAATTTAACTGATTGAAAAATTTGAAGTCTATGCTACACAGCTATTAAGATAATGTGGTACAAAGGAAGTGCTGGCATGAATTTGCTATTTCTCAGAGGGCCCAACTTTAATTAACTTAAACCTTTAAACTGATTATGATTCATATGAAAATGTTGAGAAAGTGCATTCTGTTCTGCAAGATAAAAACAGGCATTCTGGGCGAGACTGATGTGTTTTTCATATGATACAGAAAGCGTGAACTTCAGTTTTGGGTACAAGGGAAAACCTCAAGCATTCTTAACTCCTGCAGAGAAGCTAGTGAGCACAATCCAATAACACTTCGGTTTTACCTGCCTCTCACTGGCTTGGTGGCTGGTTTCCTAAAGCTTGTTCAGTGAACAACAGCTTTCGTGAAGGAGGTGACTCCTTCTATGGTGGTGCTGTGTCCCTTGGCTCTCGGGAGAGGCCTGGATTAGAATACATGCTAGCTTATCTTTTTGTCCTGTACATTTAACTATGCTGAATCTTATCCTAGGAGATTATGCCACAAGCTCTACCAAAAGAGCCATACATGCAGGGAGGATTTAGAAAGCTGAATAGTTTCTGCATCTTGGTTTGTCATTCTCCTTGCTGCTCATGACTCACAACTGGCTGTGCCACTCTTGGCTGGCCTTGTAGGACCCACTATGAACAAATAATTGAAACAAGAAGTAAGAACTCTTCTGGCTTTGCATTACCTTCTACAAGGGGGACCTCTCCTTCTGAATCAAGCATGATTGTCCCTCTTCCCCCTCTCCTTTCCCTCATTAGTCACTGGAAGGATGAGCAGAGGCTTATGAATCATTTGGCTTTGGGGACCAACTTCCCATCCTGTTGTTGCCTGGCTTTCCTTACGGGAAGCAGTTGGGAGCAGTTGGGTAAACAGTTGTGAAACATAACTGTGACCAAGTGTACATATCTTCCCCACCAGCACAGGCAAAAAGGGCTTCCCATAATAAGAGCTAAAAAAAGATCTTTAGCCTTAAAGAATGTCTTCACTCTGAAATGCAGCGCACGGGCTTTAGCTGTCATGTCATATTTGATGGGCATCTGTAGCAGGCTATTCTCTGTCCAAATAACTACTGCCCTGTTTTTTCTTCTTCTGCTTAGGTTTTTACTGTTTGAAATTGTGGATGTTTTTCACCACATTATAAAGAGAAGGGAGAGACAGTAAGCCCAGCCTTATTCACTGCAAAATGGCTCTTTAGGACCATTTCCTGAAATCCAAGGCAGTGCTGCCTTTATTCCAACCTCTCTTGTGCCAGCGTTGTTCCAGCTCCCAAGCTTGCTCCTCTGGCCCTGCTCTGAGCAAGTCTGTGTGCCAGGGGGGCGGATCGGCCGTTCCCTGCTTAGATAAAAACACACAGTCCAACCTGGGGACGGGGTATCAGCATCAGCCAGATGGCTGCCCTCGGAGGCGAGGAGCACCCCTCTGCATGGGATATCGCAGCTATCGCCCAGCCTGGCTCCAGGCGGCACTCGGCTCAGCGCCCAGGCAGAGACAGCCTCGCCTGGCGGCACTACAGCGGGCACCAGCACCCGCATGAAGGGGATTTTACGCTGCAGCTGCCGGCACAGCAAGGCCGAGGGCTGGGAGCTGACACGGGGCGAGTTCCCCACCTTTCAGGCAGGTTTTATCAGCAACAGTAAGACATTGGAAAAACTTTGCTGGGGAAATGGTATATTCTATATCACACGCAGTTTTTAAATCATGACTACGGATGGCTTTTTCAATTGTGGGATCTAGCACAGGCGTTTTGCACTTAGCCAAGAATTGGTGGGCAAAACGTCTTAGGTCTGTGTTATACGGGGAGGTGAGAGAAGATGATCCCTTCTAGTTGCAAAAATCTAGGAATCATTCTAGCATGGCTTGTTGTCACTTTTTTTTACTCCCAAAATAAGCTTGGGAATCCACTAAAACTAACAAGCCTGCCCAGCTGTGAAAATTACCATGATATTTCCAGCTGCTTTCCCCAGAATTGTCCACTCCTCCTTCCCCATGAGCCCCAGTGGGGCTGCTCAGCAGCCCGGGCCAAGAGCACGTCCTGCTGCTCCTCTCTGTCATGAGGCTCACGGGGCGGCCAAGGGGAGCCCCACTGCTGCCGTGGCCCCTCTCCCCTAATCCAGGGTATGGAATCAGACTCGCTGCTGCTTCCCGACAAAGCTGAGAGCGTTTCCTGCGACACAGCAAACCTTCGGGAAGCACTTCCTTTGGGAAGCAGCCAGCGTGCCGAAGCAGATCCTGCCAGGCCTGCAGACAACCAGCAGCCTCTCCCAGCGGGAAGCGCCGTTCCTAAACACGCCGCTGGAACAGCTCCGCGCCGCGGGGCACGCGAGCGCGGCGGCTCCGTGCTGACGAAGCGCCGGGGCCGCCGTCACCCGGGCTGAACCGCCCCGCGCGGCTGCCTGGCCTAGTTATCAAATGACCTGAAACGCAGCGCGCTCATCTGCCGCGGCAGCTGGCACTCCGGCGAGGAGCGCGGCCGCTGCCCCGCTGCTGACCCGGGACAGCCCGCCGAGCGTCTCCCCTTCCCCTGCATCCCTGCCCCGCACTGGCTCTTCTGCCCACCTGCGTCATTCGAAAGAGATTTCAGCAACCCGACACTCCCAAGGGGCTGGGGGGCACTAATGAACCGTCCTCCCCTACAGATTAAAGACAAGTGGAGGTTGGCGCCTGGCGGTTTTGCTCCTTGCTGCCTATGGTGCTCCATAAATAATGAGCAGTCCTCAAAAATTCACCGCCTTTTGCAGAGGCAACCTATATACGAGCACCATATGAAACACTGCAATGATCTAAGAGTGAAGCACTTGGCGCGGTCAAAGCTAGGGGACTGGATTCAGTTGACAGATTCTACGAAATTTTCTCCTAATAATGGCTGACAGGCAAATATAGAAATACTTTCTGAAGCTGCTTTGAAGTACACCAAAGTATACTTTCCTATTCCATTCCCCAAAAATATACATATGTTCATAACTTTTCACTGTGTACTGCAAAAAGTAATAGTATTAGGAACATTAGTGCTATTTATTACATCTTAACAATGAAAGAAGCAGAACTAAAGTTTGGATTTTGTCTTAAGGCAGCTGCTATGGTGCTTCAGTCCCAAAAAGGATGAGGAGTGACACTCATGTCGGATCTTACTTAAGATCAGCTCTTCAGCTGGGCACTCAGTGCTGCTCTTTTGAACCCCATGCACATAACTCGCAGCTAACCAGGCATGCTTTCTTCTAGCTGCCCTACCGAAAAACGGTGTTTTCCCTTTCTCTGTCTGAAATGAGAAGAGAGGATTATGCATGCTCTTAATTTTGTGCCTCAGTACTGGGAAGTCTGCAGTCTATATAGTCTATACCTTGCTCATGTTTTGCCTAAGCAGCACTTGTCCTTTGATTTTCATATATATATACATATGTATATATATATGTGGTTGTCGCTGTTGCTACAGGGTCCATATGGGCATAAACAGACCAAAGCTTGAGATGAACATTGCCTTATTCTCCATGCCTACCTCAATGTTGACTTCAGCATCATTTCTTTTCCAGCGAGAACATAATGTATGTGAGAATATAACCATGAATATTTATTTGATCGGGGGCACATGAAAAGAATCTGAAGCCTTATGGTACCAAGAGTTGGTGAAAGCATGCATGAACAAGCAGTGCAACTAATATTAATGTACACTCGCATTTTTTCTTGGTACTCTTGTGTCTTGTCTACACATCTACATGAATTAAACAAACCTAAGCTCCACAGCAAGCAACATCAGGTACAAGTGCACTTCAAAATGTCTTCTCTAACAATTCAGTTTTCATATTTTCTCCTTCAAATAATATTGCCATGTTACAGAATAAAATAATATTTTAATATATATGTGTAATTTATATAAAGCCATTTATTTGGGTTTTTATCCATATTTAAATATCTTGTGGTTTCCTGTTGCTGATGCTTTGGTTTTATTTTTGGTTGCTTTTTGCAAGCTGACAAATACACACCTTCACTTCCTGTCCTGGAGAGATCGTAATCTAGGACAGTAATTCCTGATCTTCTCATAATGGGATTGCTGCTTGCTGGGCTGGGGCACCCTGCAGCCTAGCTCATCAGCAGAGACCTCCCCCTCGACAGGCAAGGCAGGCACAGCAAAAACTGGTGTCACGAAACTGGAGATACTGCGGCTGGCGCAGTGACACCCCGCAGGCAGGATCCTCCCTTCAGCGGGGATTGCTGCCCTTGTGCCTGGAGCAGACACATGTGTCTTCATCGGCTCCTATCTTTTAATCCCAATGCCGCAGGCAACTCTGAAGATGTCTTAATCTAAACTCATGAGCTCGGCTGAGCTGGGGCAAGACGCTTCAGGTGGTGGGGAGGACCCAGTTCTGCCCAGCACCGAGGGCTGTGTCAGGAGCTGGACACCTCCATGTGCTGCCGGGGCAGGAGCACGGTCCTGAGACGGGCTGAGGGCAGCATCCTGCTGCACCAACCCCTCCAGCAAGCCTCCTTGCCGCACATGGTGTTTCCATCCTGGACTGTCCTAATCTCCTGGGGATGTGGCACAGCAGACATTTATGAAGCTCTTCTTTGATACAACGGCTGTGTTGGAGCAGAAAAGGCAACACGTTTTATTTACGCATGGACAATTTAAAGCATCATGAATTATGGATCGGTTTATACTATTTTTGCATCTCTTCATGGTGTCTGACTCTCCTTTTTAAAAAGCTGTGTGTTTTTTAGGTTTCACTATTAGAAGTCAATAATAATAATAATAAATAGTTAAACTTAGCATTTTTTTTGCATCAAAACCTTATTCAGTGTCTATGGGGCACACAAAGTGTTACTCTGTGGATTACAGGCAGACTGCTTGGGAAACGCTAGACAAGGTACTTATTTTTCAGCTTTACTGCAATGGACAGCTAATTAAATGCTTTGCTAATAATAGTATCCTATAGCTGAGCAGATAAGCTTAATTACTTGTTGAATTTCAGTGGAGTTTCACAGACATGGCTGCACACTTCTGGTAGCACAAAACAGCTAAAACTACTCTTGTTTAACAATCCTATTTGCTTTCTTTTTCTCTATTTTAGATTTTCACTAATGCACACAAAGTGTCACTGATGGAAGGATAAAAAGGAATACGGCAGTTCTTAGCTAAAACTTTGTTAATACATAAAAAATAACTGTCAAGTGACTACAGTAACAACAGACACTCATCACATAAAACCCTCAAGAGAAGTTAATGAAAATCCTTCTCTTGACTTAAAGAGAAATTCGAAAAATATCTAGGATTATCATCATTTAAAATATTTGCCATTGAATTTAATCTGTGGTCCCCATAATACTGTGAATTTCACTACTTTGAGCAAATAATTATCAACATTTTAACAGTGAACATACAGGCTAGGAAGAACTAAAGGCTCTTCACATTCTAGGTTCCTTGAAAAATAAACATACTTTTTCTAACATGTGTTCTTTAACAAAGACAGTGGAATTTTCACCCCTACTCCCAGGAAGCACGTCTGGGATCTGGAGTGGCTGTACACAGTCTAAATTAAAAGAACTACTTCCCATTCCTGGAGCAGGAATGCCACTTATTTATTTCCCTTCCTCCTCCTCAGGACTTGCCTCCAGGACACAGCCAGGGATGACACCCCAAGCACGCCAGCTCAGTCGCTAATGCAGAACAAGAGCGCGAACCCACCGGGAACACTGTGATTCCCACAGAGACTTTTGCACCGAGCCAGGGAGATGTGTTCTTGCACAATGTTTCTTTGATATCCCCCATCTTTTTAAAAGATGAAACATAATGCAGGAACATTTATGTTTTCTCATTCTCCCTCTAACCATATTCTGAAGGAAATCTTCCTTGAAGCACCCTTGACCTTGGGTGGTCCCCAGGGGTTCCTGAGTAATTCTGCCTGAAGACACTGCAGAAATTAAGGCACCAAGCACTAGCAGTCTCCAAAAAACTCTAGAGAGCAAATAAAGAAAATTTATCCGACCACAGTTTTCACAATAAAATATGTTAACTGCTGATTCCCCAGGGCCCACTTAGCAACTTCTGGATTTTAATTAAGGCAGTCTCTTCAGATACTTCAGTATCTAATACGCAGGAATCCTTAATATTCTCCTAAATGCATTCTGTAGTTTGAGCTCCACTGTTATGGTTGATCATGGATGAAACTAAGTCAGGGACTAAAGAGCAGAGGGATGCTGACTTAGTATAAAAATCCCTGGCAGCATCAGCTCCCTAAAAGACATAACGCTGCCCTGCAAACTAGAGCTAGTTGGTCCAAGCCCAAAGCAAGATTTGTTAAATAAAAAATAATTTCATGAGAGTGAGGTCACTTCGACCTGGAACACTATATAATTCTGAATTATCCAAGGAAATAAGCTAAAGGATGATGATTATTTTAGTGTTTCATTATAACAGAAAGAGTATGATTGCTGTTGTAATTAAAAAGGGGCTTTAGTTACTGAAAGGGCCCACGCTGTAAAACTACAATCATATCTGGAAAAGAAAATAAATGCAGACCTCAAATGGGTATGAGAAAGAAAAGGAAATGACATGACGAAAAGACAAAAAAGCTACCGGCTTAACAGAACTTCACTTTGGACTGCGTGAACACAGACACAGCTTCTTGAAGAATTCATGAAAAAACCTCGAGCCTGAGAAATGTGGTGGTTACCATGGTGATTTACATCGAGTCATAAATCACACACATCTTGCATCTCTTTCCCAGCTAACTCCCAACTGAAAGAATAGGATGGGGTAGGTACAAGAGTCTCACGTTGGTATTAGCGAGGGGTTGTTCACATGGACGTTAGTCCCATGGGTAATTCCCCTGGGGTTTGCTCAGTGCCTGTGGTGAACGGTTCCTAGAAGAGTAAGGATGCTCAGCGGGGAGCTTCATTCTGCATGGCCAGGGGGCTGGTTGCTCCATATCTCCACTCCATGTACAAACATCGTGTAGCAAACTCCGCTCTGTGAAAGATATGAGCCGATACAACACAGGCTGCTCTTTCTCCCCTCGCCATCCTCCTTGTTTCAGGGACTGCACCGGACACAACTGATGGGAAAAGGACACAAACACTGCATTCAGGGAGAGAGATCTCGGGGTGTTACCAAAAGGGCCTCTTTCCTTGCTGTCTTTCTTCCAGATGGATAAATACCCTGCAAACAGCTGTCATGCTGGCATTTGTGGTCTTGGGAGAATAAAAAGCCTATTTTTGTACATCCTGCTGAAGATGGGAGCAACAAGAAATAATGAATGACAAGGAAACACCCAATCAAAGGTTGATGGTGAAGTTCTCCCTCTGCCACAGATCACACACTTTTCAATAATGGTGCATGTCTGCTGCTGAGCCTACAATTTCCCCCTAAATGAAGCACTTTCATAAAATACATAAAATACTTGTTTGTGAACTGTGCACTGAGCTGTGGCAAGAAGGTGCTGTATGGGCTTGTTGGAGACGTGGTTTCCCAGGCCATGTCCTTCCTGCCTCCTGGGTTTCAGGAAACTCGAGAAGAAGCTGGCAGCACAGAGGGGGCAAACCTGGGCAGGGCTTAAATCTTTTGCAGTGACCTGGAAGCATCATTATATTGCTTTTCCTCTTCACGGAGGTGAAAATAATTAATTTTCAGATTATGGATGTTTTAGACTTTATGTTGTTTCTATGTAGCTTTAGGAAGTGTTTTGTGAGACATTTTCTGTCTGCAGTTTCTTACTGTCCTAAAGAGGGAGCAAAGGAAAGGAAAAGATTTTCTTCTGTTCCTTGGTTTCTTTCAGTTCAGGGATCATTCCATATCAAGTATATGGCAAATGAACTCATACTCCTTTCCCCTCAAATAGAGAATTTGCATTCACATAAATATTGGCAGGTTAATACAGCTTTTTAAATATTCTATTTTTCTCCAGAACTTCTAGTTCTTGCAGGACAACTGAACTGGCAGCCTGGAAATCAAAGCTCATTCTTTTCTCATTGGAAAACCTGGAGTTTGTAAAGGCTGCAAACGTTTTTGTTTCCTGGCTGGCCAATGTGCCTTAACCATGTTTTCCATAAAGACGAATAAATAAATATGTACATGTATACAAAACCAACAGGTGCTTCTAACTACTGGAGGCAGCACCAAGTGCTGAACTGCTCAGCACTCCTGAAATCAGCTCTGCAGGAGGAACTTGCTCACTCTTGAGCTGAGCTTTTGCCTGGACTAACTGAAATTTTAATGCGGAAACAAAGGAGGGAAAAAAAAAAAAAAGCTCCAAGCAAGCAGAGTACCACGTTNAAAAAAAAAAAAAAAAAAGCCCCAAGCAAGCAGAGTACCACGTCGAGCACACAAGAAGGGTGCTCACTCTCTAAGCTGGCGGCAGCCCCATCCCGTAACACATACACGACCAAGACACTGCCAAACTCGCTTTAGATGATCTCACGGAAGCAAACACATCCTTCCATGGGTCTAAAGAAAACATGACAGAAAACAGCACTGGTCCCTATGGGAGATCTCCTATATGGCCGCTACAAAAATAGCAGCAAAATACAAAAATACAGTTATTAAGCAAAGCCTTATCCTNATATCCTTCCATGGGTCTAAAGAAAACATGAGAGAAAACAGCACTGGTCCCTATGGGAGATCTCCTATATGGCTGCTACAAAAATATCAAAATACAAAAATATAGTTATTAAGCAAAACCTTATCCTGTTAAATTTGGAATACACACTTCTAAAATGGCACATCAAATGACCATGTAATTCTCATTGCTGAAATATGCTGTTTCTCGTGTTTGGATCTTTCCAGAAAAAAAGAAACAAGCAAAAATATCAGACCTTATGGTTGGAAAATAAATTTAAAACACCTACATTTTCCTATCTGTCTTGATCTTGCTGAGCAAGAAAATTGGTATTAAAAAAAAAACTTCCAGGTAGCAGTGTGGAGAGAGAGGATCGGTCCTGTGACTCGATGTCTGCAGGAGACACAGTGCCCAGGTCAGACACTGGGAAGAAGGTGGCAGCTAAGCAGCAGCCAGGTGAACACCAGTGCAAGCAGGGACACCCCACGGGATGCGAAATCCCTGAGAAAAGAGCGAGGAATTGGATTAGGAGGCTCTGGAGAGGCTGCTCAAGGAGAAGGGGCAAGATGTGCGTCAGCCCTCACCTACAGCACTCGTCTTCCTGAAATCCTGCAGCCTCTGCCAGTCCTCCCTGAGCTGGTACTTGGTATCTGGCATCTTCTAAGCAAAACTTAAAAGTGCAACATGATCGATAATGCTTATTAATTTCAATTATCAAAACCATATTAAATACTACTTTGCAAGAGTTATTAGCTTTTGAAAGTTAAAAAAGTATCTGTTAGGCTGTAGGTAAACTTAGCAGTACAGAATAGCAGTGCAGGTGTTTGGTATCACAAGACCAACAGCCATGAGAAGGTCTTTAGCAAAATCTCTGGTTGGAATCAGATGGTCTCTCCAGCAAGGCCTAGTTCATTGGTGATCATGGTCGCCAGATATTTATGTCTTCTGTAATAAAATGCCCTAATTTTACAACACACTATTAGAGATGAGAGAATGCTTTCTAATTAGTATAAAAATTTCACCCTTTCTAAAACAGAAATTTAGAAACAGCTGCTGAAAAATTTTTGTCAAAACGTCCTTGCTTTTCAATTCCCCTGTCCTTAAAGAGAATTTAAAACATAAACCATCTTTTGCTATCTTGGCAAGAACAATTTCAAAGAATCCTTTTTCATTCTACGTATGCGCTGTGCTGCACTGGAACAGAGTAACTGCAGTGAGGCTTCTGCTCGCTATGTTTGGGTTTACCAGCTCAGCATTCCTTTTTCCTCAATATTTGGTGATGGCTCACTCGACACACTCCTCTTCTTAGCAGTCATTCTAGCATGCCTCCTCCTGAGATACTATATAGCATGGAAACAAAAGTTACCCAGCCAGGAAAGATCAATTGAGAAAAAATAACTGACTCATGAGATGGCTTTAACACATTTCTTCTACTTTTAATCAATAACCTTAGCTGAGATGAAAAACTGTCAAAACAGATATTAAGAACACATCAAGGCAGTTTTGAGGAACAGACTGGTAAAAATGTGATATAGTAATGATTTAAATCTGGATCTTGTTAAGTAGCAGGGTCACAATAATCACTTACTATTATCAGTTCATAATCAAAAAAAAAAAAGAGTTGGCCCTCTGCAGACACTCGCATTTGGGGATCTGGAAATATTTGTTTTCTTTTCTAACTAGCAATTTTTACCAGTGAAAGGTAAACTTGAATTAATGTGACGCCTTTTTCTTTTATGAGCCACACACTTCATTACCCTCTATCTACGAGTTATTGTCATGATTTAATCATTCTTTACAGTGTGAAATGCAAGAGCTGAAAATTCACTTCCTCTACCAAAATTTTGCTTCCTTAATGAACCTTTGCACAAGAACGCATTAGAAGTTCCCTTTGAAATACTTCCTTGGGAAACTCTCCCCATGGAAGACAGGACTTAACATCAGCAAACTCGATTTCCTTTTTAGCTAACATGACCTTTAGCTCTTTGGAAACAGAAATCTGCACGAACACGGCACATGGTTTTGCACATGTTGCAAATGCAAAAGAATATTAATGCATAGGAGAGGTACTTTCATCTGAAAAGATTTCACTGAAATTCATCATAGAAATCCATTAGGAAAGCTCACAGCTATCATCAGAACTGCTATCTGTTTCTATCTCACATGGGGAACGGCATAGGATCTTAATCTGATGTGCAAATGAATATAAATCCTCAAATATAACTCCCTCTTCATAGTCTTCATTGCACATGTAGCCTCATCTCTATTACTCCCAAATAAATGTCTATTCTGACAAGACAAAGCCCTGCCAGTAACTTTGGAAAGTCAGATAAGGAAAGAATTTAATGAAAAACAATCCCATGACAAAGGGGCTTCTTTGCTTAACCTACACAAGATGTTTCAAGTCCATTAGCCAGGAAGGGTACCATATTAACTATGGTTTAGGGGACTTCATTTTCCCATAGCCCCATAGGCTGATCCCAGGAAAAACAGTGATTGGATTCCAAGAGGTTCCCAAAGCATCTCCCTTTAGGAAAATGGTATATGCTGTTAGTAAGTAAATAAAAAAAAAATAAAAACAAGCACTCACAAGCACAACAGTTCCATTTTTTGTAACGTTGTGCAGGAAGAAGCTATTCTGGTAGGTGCTGAAGCCTGTGAGTGCTCAGATGCTGTACTTTGCCCTAACTTCTCCCTATCAACAGCATGACTCATGACTGTACCAGGAGGAATGAAATGAATTTGGGGTTTTCTCTTTTAATAAATAAATAAATGAATTTAATTTACTCATGACAACAACCTTTGTTGACAAACCTGAACAAGTCGGCCTGTGATGACACAAGCTACAGCTTGCAGTTACTCCTGAAGCTCTCTAATACTAACAGGAGCTTGCATGAGAGTACAAAATAAGCTTCAGCGGGAAACATGAAGGAAATTAAGGTTTTATTATAACTGTTAAACATATATTGAGTTTAGTGGGAAGGCCACAATTAATTGTTTTGGCTGGGGTGAAGGAAAGCCCAGGAAAAGCCATTTTCCAAATCTCAAATCAACAATAAACTGGCCCTGTCGGCCCCTATTTGTAAAGCACACAGAGCAGAGGGGAGAACAGAGGCATCGCCACCCATTCACACAGTTGCAGAAGGAGGAAACTGAAACCCAGATGAGCGGATTAGCACAGCCCCTTGCAAAAAGAGTAAGTAAAACAACACGCAGCCCCCAAAGCGGCTGTGGTTGCACCTGCGAGCACAGAGGCCAGGAGCCTGCAAAGGCACCCACAAGGGCTGTCGCCTTCCCCAGCTTTTTCCTGTTCACATCCCTGCTGCTTTTACTTAAACAACAGATTTACATCACCAAATATTAAACGTTTCTCCTTAAAAGCGCAACGTGGCAAATGAAAAAAGAGGCCACACTCATATTCATTTTATATGATCAAAAAATTCCCTGCTACATCCATTTTAATGTAAACACTGCTTTAAATTATGTAGTGTGAAAGCTGACAATATGCTTGTTTTGCACAATTTGTTTATATATTTACTGTCCTCATGATAGCCCTAAATGAATTGTAGTGCTGAAAATAATCCATAATAAAAACAACATGAAATCCAATAAATGAAGAAACTACCATCCAGCAATCATCCCTGCATTACACTGCTTCTAGTGCAGTGGTGAAAAAACAATTGTACGTAAAATTTGGAGGTTGAATTCTATTCAACATGCTAGTTTTATTTCATCAAAACATATTTACATTAAAATAATCAAATGTATTATCAGAATTAATGCATTTCTAGGAAAAAAAGTTTGGGTTCTTGTTAAAAGAACCTTCACAATATTTGTATAGGGTTGATAAAATAGCAGCTGGCAGGCCCACATGTGCATATCTCCCGTGAAAGCTTCCCAGGTCTGATGCACCTCAAAATGTGTGTGGAGAGACACACAACTTGTTTGCTGCTGTATCTGTGATTTAATTTTAGAAGCTGAAGAGAAACCCAAAAGGCAGCACGCATTGTGCACAATGTGGGAGAAAGCTGCCTGCACATATCAAACAGTCCTGAGCAGCTCCTGCATACACGAGGTGGCCCGATGAGCTGACAGTGACCTTTACAGCATTAGCAAAGACATATTTCAGCACTGCTGAGGTTTGTGCAAGGGTTTCTCAACACTTCATCATGAAAACCCAGCTTTATTATTAGTATTAAAGCTCGCTGACCAGGGAGCTTCCCACAACCCAGTTCAGCGGCCATCTGGCTACGCCGTTCTGCACAATTCGCGGTGCTAGGGAAAAAATTATTTAAAAACAGAGCAGTGTTGAAAGATTTAACTGCAAAATAATATGATCTGAGGCAATAAATGCATGCAGTGCAGCTCCAGTTGGGCAATCTCTGGGCATAGCAGTGAACTCGGGCAGGCGAGGAGGGGGCCCTGATGAGATACTGAGGAGCCAATCCACAGGCAAGCTCATCAGAAAGAAAATCCTGCAATAAGAGCCAAAAATAAGCAGCTCCTTTGGGCTACAGGAATGCTACAGCACACAGCAGGAAAGAAATCAAAGGCCAAATAGCCTAAAGGTCGATTTATCTATATTTATTACCCAAGATTTAGCCCTGAAGTCTAAATGCTAAATTTAAAGTGAGCAGATAGGCCAGAAAGCTGAGGAAGGAAATCATCATCAGAAAGCACCATGCGTCTTTCCCCCTGAAGTCTGAAGGGTCTTTCCTTCAGACCCTCACCCATTTTGGAAAGGCCCTTTGGAAAGTCTTCCTCCTTTCAAAACCAGAGGAGAATTCTTCCCTTATCTCCAGGGGCCCAAAGTTTTGCAGCTGCCTTTAAGGGAACCCAGATTTATCGCCGTGTCTGCGGCTCCACAGCAGACCTGAAAACCTGCTCTGTGCTTTGGTCTTGCAAGTGGTTCGTGGGTCTCCTGCCTTGACCCACCACGTCTCACTCATCATCATCACCAGTGATGTGGCAGGCTCCAGCCTACAAAAAGTCTCATTTCTTTTCAAAGTCCAGTTAGTGTCACCGTATTGCGGAGTCAAGTTGTTTTCTTCTTTTATTTAGCAATAGGATTTGCTGGCAGAGCCCCTTGGAAGGGAAATGTTTGTAGCTGTAAATGATGCACGGGAACCTAGGCTACAGGAGCCAAATGCCCAGAACCATTCCTGCTGCCAAGGCCAATACTGGTTGCCTACAGTATGCAGAAAAAGTGAAACAAAACGAACTGCAAACCACTACCAAGAAAAACAGCTGGTAAGCTAAATTGCCTACTAGCTGTGGCCATTATTGCAAAAAGAAAAAAAAAAAAAAAAGACAATTTAATGAATGAATAAATACACTTCCTCCAAATCCAGAACTCTGAAACCCATTTTTAGGACATACATTTAGAAAAAAAAAAAATCTTTGAACAGAACCCCTGAGCAAAATGTCCTCCAAATTTCAGGGCTCCCTATATACAATTGGCCCACTTCTGACAATATTTGATTTTCTCAACATCATCCCCCTGTGCAGAGCAACAGACCTGTCACATGCAGTCCTTCTGCTCCCCTTGGCCCCGCTGCTGGCCACGCAGCATTACTTCACAGAAACCTGGAATCCACATTTAGCAAGTTCAGTTGATCAGCAAGGGTGGTGATCTCAATGTTTGTGGCCATGTATATTATTTTAAAGGTGCAAAAACCCTCGCAAGATATTCCTCAGTCAGCACTGACTAATGTTCAGTGCTGAACTGAAGAGCTTTCAGAAGACAAATTGTGGCTCATTGCCACCTACTACAAACAACTAATTCTGATACTCGTGTAAAGCACATCCGGGCTGCGTCTCTTTCCCGGTCTCCTGCTCAGCAGCACACAGTGTCCACGCGCAGTTAAGCTACACCACTTGCCTCCTCCTGTTTAGCTGCTGTTTTCGCTCGTGCAGCAGCTGAGCTCTGCCTGCACCAAAAGAACGTGGCCTCTCTTCTAAAGCAAGTGCTGAATCGGAGTCACTTTGGGCACTCGGGAGCTTCTCGGCCAGCACCAGACTGCACTTGCCACACAGCTGCAGCCCTCAACCAGGACGGAGGGCTACGGGGCCATTCCCGCATTTCCCAGGTACCAAAGTGTCCTCTCAGTGAGCACTTTTGAGGACATTAGGAAGAATACAAGCCGGGGCCATCACGTAAGACTTGGTCAGTACAGGAACACCAGGCCCATTTAACCGCTTCAGTTCCTCCCTCAGCAGAGAGAATAGGCTGGCACCCAAATTGAGCAGAAACAGCACAATAACTAACTACTGTTATTTCCTCCCCATGCAGGGAAGGAAGCAGGTTATGTTTCTCCCTCACACTGCTGTGCCTGCGTTACCTCCCCCAGCACCATGCCGTTTTGCACGGACAGGGACGCATGCCCAGCAATTTTTTGCTGCTGCACTTGCCACCAGAGGGAGCGCCTGGAAATCAGAATGAAGGAAATTGAATTAAAATTGATGCTTTACACGCAGCACACTGGAATACCAGTCAAGGTCAACAGATAAAGTGATTTGTGTAAATCAGATTGACAGTGATTGCTTCGCAGGGCTCGACTTTTCTACCATCCTAAAGGGTGCAGATTTTTAAATCCATCTCCAGCGCTTGTAGCACATTGATTTCTCTTCTCCTCTTCGACTGTGCAGCAGAGCACGTACAAATGCAAGGGCTCTGCACCCTGTGAACTAAAAGCACCCATCAGTAGATTACTTCCTTCCTGAGCCAAGGGGAGGGCCAGGGGTTGTTTCAGTTTATCATGGTGGTGGTTCATTCCCTGCTGTGTCCCCAGCTCTGTGTGAGCCTGTCGAGCCCTCACGGAGCAGCACGCGATTGCACCCAGGCACCCCCAGGTGAGCCATCCTTTCCTGGCGAGGTGCAGAGGAAGCTTATACAACTACTGCAGCCGCGTAACACTTTCAAGGCTAAAGTGTGGTTAAATGACTTGCATTTCAGTTGCACTTCCTCATTGGGATTAACTGGGGAAATTACAAGTCGTTCCCATAAACGTCTGAGATTTTGTTTCCAGAATGTCAGACAACTTACCAGTTTTGCATCTCTGACTTTGTGCAAAAACAAGATGCTGCCCAGAGTCACTTAAGAAGGCAATTAGTTGAATTGGTGTGAGCTCCCGGGGGATTAGCGGGCACAGCAGAAGCTGCTCAACGTGCAGCATATGGCGCTTTGCTCCGCGGTTGCGGCTCAGGACAGGGCTCTCCTCTCCGCCAAGGCTACTGCAGGGAGGGCTGCACGGCTGCCCTGAACCCTCTCCCACACCATGGTGCGTCCCCGCTCATTGCTGCCGTCCTAGGTGCTATCCACTGCGAGCAGCAAACATCTCGCACACAGTAAACTACAGCACCCAACAAAAGCAGAGATAAAAAAAAAAAAACAGTATCAATTTTATCTTGATTACATGTGAAAAGGAAAAAAAACAAACAAACAAAACTCTCTCAAACTAGCAACTTATTCCTAGCTTCTGTCTATATACTTGTGAATTTCTTCCTGGGTTCACTTCTGGTGTAAAATCCAAAGATTTGCATGTGCAAAGACCATCTGTTTGCAGAGCTGTGGCAGTCGCAGAGGTGACACCCGGTGTGCATCGCTCGTGTGAGCACATCCAGCACACATGCATTCCTGCAAGCTCCCACTAACCCTTCCAGAGAAATCCATGAAGCACTGCTAAGCACATGGCTTACACACATTACTCTTCTGGTTCTTAATAATTAAACCTCTGGCTTAATAATAATAAATTATTGTAGTTACTAATTAATTATAGTTATAATTAGAAATAATTATTAATTAGAAAGTTTGGGAGAGGACAGTAGTAAAATTGTCATACAAAGGGGCTTAGCAGCAATCTGTTACTGTCATTGAAGAAAAAAAGGGAAAAATACGCAGAATTTTGCCTGGAGATCCCTGGTAGACACATCTAGAGGAGGTAACCAAATGCCCTAAGAGTTTCTGTTTCTCTTTTCTGACTGCAAGGACAGCCTTGCTCACATACGAAAGTCAGTGCTACAGACGTATTTACTGCACAGACTGTGGCCACATTTCTCATTATTTCTTCAATGTCGAAAGCTAGCGATGCCACTTCCTGTATGAGCTCTTGGAAGTTTCTACAGTCTAGTTTTCCAAACATAGATGGCATTTGACAGAGCACAGCATCATCTTAAACACCATCTTATTTTTGGTGATTAGAGTTAGGCATGTCTATCAGTAGTTATCAGCCTTGGCAAATCTAGATCTGTCTAACTACCAGCACAGCACACCAGCTGGGCATTTTTTTTTTCTTTTATGGATTAGGGCATTCCCTATAGTATCTAAAATATCTTAATTATTTATTTTCAGCATTGTTTTCTCCCTCCTCCTAGTGAGAGCAATTTCAAAGGATGTTCTCAGCATTTTGATTTCAAGATAACATAAATCAATCTGAAGAGTGGAGTGAGATGTACATGTACAGAGCTAATCAGAGCACTTATAACTACAGCCATTCTCTCTTGTCCTGGGCTGAAGAAGATGACAAACTGCCCTACAAAACCAATTCTTGTTCAGACAGTCATGGTATTTTAGGGACTACTACAGGATACCAAACATCAAAGCATTTACAATAACAATGACAGAAAATGAACACCAATTGAAAGGAATCTTCTAAAAGAAAAGTCAAATCTTTTATAATAAGCAATTTGTATTTCACTGAAAGAAAATCAGACATTCAATAAATAGATGAATGTCCCATAGTCCAGTACTATTGCACAAAACAACATGCACTGACATTCAACATGCCAAAGTGTGGCAATGGAAAAGGTAAAGAGAAGAGTACTAGTCTCATCATAAAAACACTAGTTTCTCATAAGCATCATACATATAAAGTGCTATGGACTCTGAAAACATTTAGAAATGACTGGAGATGGGAGATATCAAGAAAACAACTATGATTCACAACCACATGAATTTGGCGCCCAGCACTTATCTTCTTTGGGCCTTATATGAAAGCCCAGCGAGCTGGTTAGCCTGGAGGCTCTGCACTCACTGAGATGGAGGGGCACAGTCAGACCACAGACATGTGAAACCTGAACACACAGATACTCTGAACAAAACACGATTATTCCCATCATCAAAGAAGACAGGAGCTTGTGCTGGGCCTCCATGCCTACACAAGAGGAGTCAAAAGTCATTTGTTCTTCTCTGTGGCCTATACTGCTTACACATAAGTTAATGGACTTCTTGAATTCAGATAAAGCTTTTTTTCCTAAGTTGATACAGTTTCTTGCCATTAACTAGATTTTAGCAAAAAAGCCACACAGCACTTTTTACCACTGAACTAGCAGAATTCTTTTATCTCAACATACCTAAGTCTCTCTTTCAGCAATGTTCTGCCCCCACATTTTCCTTCCTGAAGCGGTTTGCATTTAGCACAGATGCAGCAAAAGCATCAGCGAGAGATTTGGGAGCTTTTGGATTTACTATGTTCTTCAAAGAACACAGGAATCTTTTATTCTTCCAGACACGCGACAGCAGCTCTGTCGCTCTTCTGCATGGGGACAGCAGAGCCTGGCAGGGATGGACACAATGAACATGCATGAGTTTTCATGAGCACAACACTGGGAAAGCACTTCGCTGCCCTGGAAAGGGTAGCTGGCAAGTGTGTAGGGGAAAATTTTCTGACGTTCACTCCTTCAACAGGGGGAACTGAAGATAAGAACTGAAAAAATGATGCCTACGTGTTTTTAACAGCAGAATAACCAAAGAACAATTCGTACTGACTGATGGATGAATAACAGCAGTGATGTTTGCAGTTATAAAGCTGAAAGGAGTCTCTAAGCTCAGTTTATCTACTCTTAGTGAGGCAGTTCACCTCCTGTGCTCCACTTAGCTCGAGCCAAGCTAACAGGGTAGATGAACCAGTTTTACTCTCCACTACTTCTGCTATACAACCAGTTTTACTTCTGGCTGTGTGTGTGTGGGGGGGGTGTTTGAGGCTCTACTACTTTTTCATCTTTCTTGAAATGATTTTATTAACTTTTAAGCACACTTCTCTTGACGTGTTTCTCTTCCCCTAACTCAGCTTGTGCAGAGTACCAAGGTTCTGAGAAATTCCATATATCCCTCTTAGAAAACTCACGTTAACCTGAGGATAAGGGCACATCAGCAGATTTTCAGGCAGAAGAAGCTTTTAATGTGAGTGCCCATAGTTCCAAGAGAAGCAGCACTGGCTATTTTGGAAACACGGGCAGTGGGCTCACATGAGGTCTATCTCCATCAGCAGAGTAAGGAAGAACCTTCAAAGCAAGGCACAGCTAGAGCTTCTGCAGCCTGAGCACAGATTCATAGCTGGGGTCAAAGTGGACTCAAATGATGAGGCAGAAGCAAGAACCCCCCTACACATGGCAGACCAGTGAATCACATGGTTTAACACTCTAGAGCCAGCCCTCTCCAGGGAGGCAGCAGAAAGCTACATCCCTACAGGTTTGCATCAGCTGCTCCAGGCTGACGGGTGTATACTTGCATTTACTGAGATTCAGGTCCTCCGGAGAAAGTGCCAGTTTAAGACATCTGGATACACGCAGGAGGAAGCATTTTGCTCCCTAGACCTGCAGGGAGGTGAGTACACAGGATTGGATACCCGTGAATTCACACGTTGTTGCAGCAGACTTACAGCCATTAACAAATGAACATCAGAAGGAATTTACTCCTATGGTAAGCAAGTTACTAAAGGATTATTTATTGATCACTCGAATGGCCTTTTCTGCAAGAGTGCCAATGATGAAGCATTGCAGCAGATGAAAGGAAAAGGTCGTTATCTTACCTGAATTTTTCCCTCCCTCTTCATTGACTTAAAAGGAATAGCAAATTAGATTAGAAACTGCATCACCAGCAGTTCAGTTCTGGGAGACTAAAGCTTAAACTGAAACCAGAGTAAGCATGAGGCTGGAAAAACTGTGAAAGATTTGTTTCTCCAGACCTTTCTCTGAGTGTTTTTGGAACAAAAGGCAAGACTTATTTCATTGGGAAAGTCTTTTTTTTTTCAATATAGATTTTTAACATGTACCCAATTAAGCATTCCCTGTGGCTATTATGAGGTATCTGACTATAAGGATCAAATTTACAGTAATTAGCTAAAAAATTTGTTGGTTAAAAGTTCTCTGTATTTTGCACTGTAAGTAGCAGCAACTTCTGGGATTATTTCTTTATAAGGCCTGCAGGATAATGGCACATTTATAATCCAGCAATGTTTAAATGAGATGTTACATCCGTCTTTAGATATTATTAGTCCACTTAAAGGTACAACATGCACAGGAAATACTATTTTAGGGGTTTATCATCTATACTGCTGCACCTGACAGTGACCTGCCTCATTTGGGGCTCTTTATACCAGACCAGCTTGGGACCTAACTGGCAGCAAAGTTGCTCTGTGTCCTGTGGTGGGTCTCATCCTTAACCGAGGAGTTATTCTATGTATTATGCAGTACTGTAATGAAAATGCAGTCTTTTGTCTTCCCATACTGTGTCCTCTGTGGTGCTGTGAAGTTTTGGGGCAATATCATCCAAATAACACAATCACTGCAGTGCAGAAGATGAACATAGCTGACTGATTTTCCCGGTTAGATTTTACTGCTACAAAAACATGAAGAAGGATGCGAGGCTACCTGAAGTCTAATGAAGAAATGAATTGAATATCACATTACAAAATTATACTCCCCAAATCCATGTAGCTTTTGATCTGAAACCTGATGCACTGTAATCTATACACACATCCTATTCTAAGAGAAATACTGCAAATACTTTAGCCATCAAACTAAGAGAGAAAATTTCTGTCAGTATACCTGCTGTTTGATGAATCAATGCTTTCTTCTGTTTCTCCCCTCATCTTCGAGAACAAAAAGTGCTTTGCAAGCAACTTCCTTCTAGCAATATGGAAAAACAGTCACTTCTAAACTATGATAAAAGCTGCAGAACCGAAGGAATAGAAAAAGATCTCTGACTCTGAAAACCTTTACCTAATCAAACCCTTGGGTGAGGGGACTGGAGAAATGTGTGAAATAAATAAAACCCACACTGAAAAGTCAGAGAGAAGATCACAAAGCAAAGCTGAATATCCTCATCAGAAGAGAAGACAGGAGGAACAGGCCTCCTTGCTGCCAGAGCGCATCCTTCCTGCCAAGGCGAAGTTGGGCGGGTGATGATGCACGACGAAGGGCAGAGGGCTCTGCCCTGTCCCCTGTCCATCAGCTGTGTGCTCAGCACGCCAGACACACTCAGAACAAGGCAAGGGCTTTCTTGCAAGCAAAAATACCACTCCTTTCATTTCTTCAAACCCCTCTCCAACTCCTTTTAAATGTTTTCCAACATGATCTACCTGCTTAGTCAGGTAAGGCACCTGGCCTCTAACTACAGCTAGCCCTTTAACATATCCCTCTGTGCAAGCTGTCCAGCACGTGACACTTATGTTCAGGAACATAAATGATTTTCTTGCATTGTAAGTCAGCATTGGCTAACCAAGTCTCCCTGACAAAGACATCAAAAGGAAAGCAAAAGAAAACCCTGCAATTTACTGAACAACAAGGCAACAGTTACCAGCAGGTTGCATATTTCTGATTCTCCATTTTAATCCAAGTGGTATCAAATCTTCGCGGTACCCTGGAAGCCCAAGAAGCCCCCAGAGCTGGTCAGGTCGATGCCCAGAGCCCACTCCCTGGCCCCCTGCTACAGGGAAGCAAAGACTTGCCTACAGCCTGCAAGCGAGGCGCCTCTTTGCCTCCTCCTATCGCCAGGGATTTGGCTAGCTCTGCAGAGCAAGGCAGGAGTGAAAACAGGCTGATTCCCTTTCTCAGGAAAGGTAATCACTCCCTGGAGGAACCACTTACTGGCTCTGTTAAGCCCTGCAGCGAGAGTTCCTTCGTCACTGAAGTTCCTACAATATGATGTCAGGGAAGAACTTGCCCACTTTAGCGTAGTGATATTCCCACCTCACTGTCACCACTCATTGCATTTGCTAAATCTAAGAGGATGCCAGCCCTAAAGGACATGACCCTTGCCCACATCCCAAGAAGACCCATGAGACCTTGCACATCAATCAGCCTGGGGACAGAATCAGTGCAAAATGCGGTTCCTGCAGCAGTTGGCACGGCAAGGAGCGGGGCTGCTCTGCCACTAACCAACCCTTGACAATGCCAAGACTGGCCAGGGACATCCCTTTCCCCAGGTAACTGAGGCCAGCAATCAAGCCTGACTTTGATTCACAGACTCCACTCTCATGAAAGCAACAACTCTAAAGGGAAATCATTTGTCATACTCATGGTCTTACTAAAGGGCACCATTAAACAAGCCGAAGCAAGATTTTGGTAATGAGCAAGCCAATGTTATCATTTGCTCTCATTTTGCAGGTTGGTGCAGAACAAGCTCTTCATTTTCTATTATACAGGAGAAGAGATCAGAGAGACATATAAGGAAATCAAAGTAATGAGGCATATAAACAAGCTGGCAGGTAAACAACTGTGATTCAGTTAGACAAGAGTCACACTCTAAAGGAAGCATTGCACTAATCTGGATCGTCATTGTATTTTTATTCATATCTTAACTGATTTTAGTTTGTTCCCAACATAATCATCAGCATCCTTCCAAAACGCTAGACTGGGCCAATTCAGTGTAGTCTATTCAATCAGTGCAAATCCAGACTATGACTTTTATCCCACCTTTCCCAAATACTGGGATATCAGACTGCTGGACAGGATCCCTACCCAAGACTGATCCCAAGACATGACCAAGAATAGCAGAGGGGTCAAAATGTGCTCTGGAAACGGTTCTCTTCCCAACGCAGAGGGACCTCGTGGCGTGCGGGGCTGCTGGCCCCATGGCCCTAAGCACAGGCTGGCATTGCCCAGAATATAGCAATCCCAAAGAAATGCAGTAAAGAAGTAGGGCAGTACAGAAATATTTCTCAATGCTGCTTCATAACTGTATATTAATTTGGTGTGACTCATTTATTCAGAAAGCCAGCGATGCCTAGAAATTACATGGATTGCTGCCATTTTTCTAACTCCCCAGTTCAATGCACCATTCAAAAACCCACATCACGGCTTTGCGAGCAGAGCGAGTTATTTCCCCAAATGTCAGTCTAGGCAGAGCCACTGACTCTGCGTCTGCTGAAGGTATGAGGCATTCGCAGATTTTCTGTTCCAGTCTAACATGATTAATTTTAGTCTGTACAAGTAGGAGATACCATGAAGGGAAAAGCAGTCAGGAAAGCCAGAAACTTTACCCAAGTCCTGGTAGATTAACAGTAGCTGAACACAGCAGTGGCATAGCAGGGATATATGAAGGAAGTAAACAGCAAGTAACAGCATATCCTGAATTGTACAGTTAGATATCTATGGTATGCTGTACTAAGGATGAAGGTTCCAGAGGGAACCATTTAACTCCCAATTTTGGGCTGAGAATTTATTTATTATGAGAACAACTGTAGAAATTCAGTCCTGTGTGTAAGAAGTTCAGTCCTTAAAGCCAGCTTCCCTCTGCAAGAGCAGCAGGGCAACTTCAATACATCAAGATGCTTTTTTTTTTTTTTTTTGAAGGCTTCTGCACAAGCAAAATCAAATCCTAGTGCAACATGCAGACAGCAGAATGAACTGAGTGTGCAAGCAGAGGCTGTGCTTGAAAAAAAAATATACAGAAATGTGTGTTTGGGTGAATTTCTGTTTGCATTAAGTCATGCTCACAAAAGCATTTGCACAGTCTGAGCCCAGAAGAGCAAGTTCAGGGACAGATCTCAGCAAATGTTTTGTGCCTTATGCTCGCTATGCACTTTTGCTGTCAGCTTTCATAGTGAGCGCACTGCAATGCCTGGGAATCTCATGATGACATGAAAGCCCCAAGGGAGAACACATATCTGTCATGTGCTACCATCGCACGGAAGCACTGGCAAAACAACTGTTAGGGGACGAACGCTGCCCATCCATTCTGATGTTTTCATCTCCTGCCTCCCTCATTTTTGCTCCGCATCTGCTGACTTGGCTTACCTGCCACATGCACTGCGCAGTGAAAAAGGGGGGCAAGGGCAAGCAGCCCACATAAACAGAAGCTGTGAATTTAGCAGGTCAAAATTCATTGTCAAAATATTTAACATGTTAAAATCAGCTTATTAAACTTCAGCTAAATTTCCTGCAAAAAGAAGCTTTGAGATGAAATTCTTGACATTTAGAATCAAGAAAACTGAAATGTGATTTTGCTTTCAATATTATTTTTTATTACTAATAAATATAATTAGTCAGTCACTTCTAAATTGTCCTTATCCAGAACAATTAAGAAAAAAAATCTCTTTCAATTATCATATTGTTCTATTAAAACATAAGTACTGTGAAACACAACTACTGTTGCCAAATGACTTCGTTCAATCTACTATCAGATCCATAATTTTAAACATAAATATAAAAGCAAAAATTTCCCAAAATGGAGTTTTGCTAAAATGATTAATTTGGGAGTTTGATTCAGGAAATCCAGGGGGGGAAAAAAAAAGCTGAAATACTCTTAAAGCTAGATTTCAACTTTTGATAACCCCAGCTTCACAGAGATGGGAAATCTGACAATCTTTCAAACTTTTAACTCTTTGTGTGTAAGAGCAAATGGGTTACTGAAAACTTGTCAGTTTGCCAGAAGATGATTTTTTTCCCTAAAAATGAAATAAATTTTCGCATTTGAGTGACTCAAATCATGCCTGTATACATAAACAGTTATAAACCTAAAAAGGAAGCTATTCAGCATGGTCCTGATCTTGTGTCTGCAAGGCAAAACTCTGGGGGACCTTTGGAAGAAAGCCGAACTCATCAGAGGAGTTAATCCAGGGACTACATTGGGCCCATATTTACACTCCCTGCAACGGCATTTTGAGGTCTCACCAGGTGGCCTAAAAGGGCTGAGCAGGTATTAGAGATCTCCAGCAGCCACAGAGCTCTGCACCCTTCAGGTACGGGCAGGAATGGGGACTGTCAGCCCAATTCCCCCCACAAGTCTCCTGCTGTAGCACAACTACAGCTGAAAAGGTTCAGGGGGAAAAAGCCAAGATTCAGTCCTCAGTATTTCTGCACGCAGCAGAGACTGCAGGGCAGCTCTTGCTCTTTGACGACTTTTACTTTCATTGATTTAGTAGCATGATTGGAAATATCAAAAGAAAAAAGTTATACCACAAACAAACATTTTACATTTGCGTTTTGAAGGAGATATATGTGATAGCAATTTAAAGGATATTTGTGGGCTCCCGAAGTGATCTCACATGGACACCTAGGGCTATCCTTTAGAGGACTGTTGTGAAATGTCAGTGAGCACTGCACTGAAACTTGGAGGGCAGCAAGTGAGGTAAATCTTGAGTCACTGTTTTCAAAGGAAAATAAGGCTGTGGGTTATTTTTATCAGGAAAAGAAAACAGACCACACAGTGTGAGTGAGTCTTGCTTTCTGTTCCCCTTGCCCAACAGCTGCAGAGAGGCCAGAGACATGTAGCTGAGGGCACTGCTTAATCCAGATATTGTAGATCAGAAACTTTATTTTGGTGCTACTGCAACACACTTTCACAAAACAGTAACTTTTACCACCAACCTCAAGTGCACTCAATATAGTATTTATGAACAACACCTACCAATACTACTAATGTCCAGAATTTAAGCCTTTGCATCTTATCTTGTAAAACAACCAAGAAGCCACATACTTTTCTTTTAGAAAGCTAGAAGCTTTCTAAGGTCACAGCTGACACTGAATGTAATGCAAACACAAGGTCTGAATGCTACCTCCAGAATGTCTATGAAATGTTGCTTTCTTCTGTTTATTTAAGGCTATAATCTATCATCTTACATGCAATAAAACACATAGCTACATCCAAATAAATCACTGGGGCTACCTGCCTACCTGGACATTCTCAAATATGTAAACATTGATTTTCTATCATGAATTAAGACACCATGAAAAACTGGAAGGAGAATAAAGTCTGAAAACATGGATGGTTCCTATCACCGCAGACTTTGATCAGAGGATTGTCTACCAGAGACCAACTTTTCTTTATCATAATGTGTTTTAGATGGATGTACGATCCAGCACAACTGTACCTGGTGATACAAACATTATAAAATGGTCAGGATTAACATAGAGCACAGTGGCTTCTAGATTACCTCCATCCTGGGAATTCATGATATTCAGAGCAAACAGCATTGCATTGGAGAACGTGGTAGCCTCTTCTTTGCTTGCAAAATTCAAGCCGTAGACCTGTCGTGCATCGCGCCATTGATGAAAGGTAGGTGTTGCTTGATTGTATTTCAGTCCTTTCACAATTGAATAATTAATCACTACCTATGATTTGAAAGAGAGAGAGAAAAGGTTAAAAATAGCTCTCTCTTCATTGGGAAAAGAAGCCAAATTAATCTGGCAATGCAGATCACTCAGTGAATCCATAGTTGGTTGCATCATGAAGCAGTGTGAGTTTTGATGATGGAAGACACCAGTTGGGGTGGGGGGATTTACAATAGTTCAAATTCAGCCTCGGGAACTTGCAGGCTAGTTTTGTAAAATCTATGACCTGCTCGTGTTTTCCACAGTACCTCGGCACAATACAGCTGCGCACATACTGCGGGCAGATGTCACGAGTCAGTGCCAGCAGCTGTTGCCATCTTTTGATGGAGGATCACGCACAGTTGTCAGAAAAGACAGAGTTGTTGGCACTGTCCTTCCCCTCCAGGAGATAAATGCGTGACTCACTGCACCAGCTTTTGCTTTTTCCTCTTCCGCTGCACCTGATCACCAGCATCTTTACCTGCTGAGAAAGTTCTCATCTAAAATCAGATAGGGACGACAAAGCACTTCCTCTCCCACCACCTCCCCTGCTGTACATGCTATAATTTCCAGTCAATGGGTGTCTGTAGCAGAAGGGTGTTTCTATGCAATTTGATTTAATCTGCTAAATACAGTGTTTACCCTTGGCAGGGCGCGCTGCATACCAAAGTACACGGTACACCTGGGAGCAAACCCGAAACCTCCAATGCTGAACGTGTAAGCGGCTCTAGCTCGAACTGTAGAGGCAGGAGCTGTTGGCCACAGCGAACACACTCACAAGCTGGACGGACAGGTCACAGGGAGAGCACCTAAGGTACCCAGCTTGGGGGGGACCATGGCAGGGAGCTGCGATGTAAATTTAGGACACAAAATGAAATCCTCGCAGAAGGGTTCCTAATCTCTCCTCATAAAGAAGCATACCACAGCTGAAAGAAGAGGGAGAGTAGGAAATGGAGGTGCCCTTGCCATCAGCTGGCAGAGCTGGTGGTAGGAGGGAACCAGCAGAGAGAAGCCCAAGATTATGAGCAGGGTAGGACTGAAATTCACCACTCAGGTATAGCAAATATGGTTCCGAGTCTCCTTGACCTACAAACAGGGTTACTTTGGCCTTAGTTTTACCAAGAGCAGGAACCACTGCTCTGTTTTCAGTCTGTGAGCGCATGGAGGGCAACCTTCCACCACAGCAGCTTGCTCAAGTCCTTCACAAGAGCAGCCTGATGGCCATCAGTGCACGGGAACTGCAGAGGCCCTTGCACGGGAACTGCAAAGGCCTTTGCTCGGCTCGGAGGGATGGCAGCAGCGACAACAGGAAAGGAGCAGAAAGCTGCGAGGTCGCCCGTCTCCACCAGCCCCAGCAGAGCTGACACAAGATGACTGGGGATGTTTCAGCGAGGCAACACGCCACCCACCAGTGCCCAAGGCCTCAGCACTGCCGGTGGCTGAGACTCCTCCAAAACATGGCCGTTACGGCATAGCTGCTCTAAACTGCCACATTTCAGGCCAGATTTTCCATTCCCTTAAGACTCAAACCCGAATGACTTGAATATGTTACAGCAGTAATAAATTATAGTCCTTGAACTTTAAAAGAAACGTTGGGTTTGCGTCGCAGGGATCTTATCACTATTTTCACTTCTGGCTTGGGCTTAGACTTGCGAAGTTCCCTCTTCCCAGGCCAGGTTGTCACCACAGGGACACACAAATCCCCCAGGGGCATGAGTCATGGCTCCTCGCCCTTGTCTGCTCCACGCATGCATGTCATCTCTGAGATCATGCAGAGTGAAATCACTCAAAATCATCACTTTAAGCCATCAGCTGATGATGACCAAGCCGGGAAGCTGCTCCCTGCCAGCTGAGCCACTGCAGAGGTTGATCCCAGGCCCCTCTGCGAGCCTCTGGCGTGCGGTTTGAGCGAACACGTTTCGCTTCACCTTTGCAGCAGGCTTCACACGTTCCCTTCGCGAGAGGCTGGGCTGCAGCGGAGCTGACAAGTTGCAACAGCGAGTGGAAGTACCTGCTTGCCGCTCGCTGGCAACACACTAAAAGAAAAGGAAGGCTGCACGGAAACATTAACACTAATGACGTCAAGTGATTAAACACTGATCTGAGCAGAGCTCTAAAACCACCCTGGCCTCTGTGGCTACTTCAAAGCTGCAAAAAGCGACTCGAGTGTTTCTGAGGATTACTGATCAAGCCAGCACAAGTCCAGGCTAACATGCACGTCCCTGCAGAGTTGTTTATTCAACACCAGCTTTTCACTTAACCCTGCTGCACATGGAGAGCATGTCCCGCAGGCTCACGAAGGGACCAGGGGCTGAGGACCACGCTCCAGTGCTGAGCGTGGTGGCGAAGCCCTCCCACAAACCCCACTCCTCTCTTTTTAGTTTCAATCAGCTGAGTGCAAAATAAACATCGAGGCGGTAAGAAGCCTAGGAAGAGGTTATCAGAAAACTGAAATGCATGCAGCAATAATGGGCTAGAAAACAGAAAAGCAGTTGGAGAAAGACAGTGAATGGAGCCTACAGAAGGAGACACAAGAAACAAAGAGCAGAGACAAAACAAAAGCAGCAGAGATTAGAGCTGTCATACAAAGCAACAAAAATTAAAAGGAAAACATAAAAGGTTGACAAGGGTGAAGTCATGAAGATTACACTAGCCTGCATCTTGCCAAAAAGCATGTAATAAAAGTTAAAACATTTCTATGTGGTATTATGAGGTTACATATTTTCAGCTAGTTTCTCAGGCCCTCAAAACTTGTGTAGCATTATCTACCTAATATCACATATAGCTGAAAAATCAGTCCTTTGTAGAAAAAAGACCATTTACTAAAAATGGCATTTTTTACTGAAATTTATCTTTGTTCTTGTTAAATGCAAATACTCAGCAAGTCTAGAAAGCTTAAGACTCCACATGAGAATGATAAAAA
Source organism: Crypturellus undulatus (assembly GCA_013389825.1). Taxonomy (NCBI): domain Eukaryota; kingdom Metazoa; phylum Chordata; class Aves; order Tinamiformes; family Tinamidae; genus Crypturellus; species Crypturellus undulatus. The sequence goes on along the minus strand of VWPW01031888.1, from coordinate 409,699 downwards.
GTATATTAAAAAACAAATCTGCGACTTTCAGAACTTTTTTTAATATATTAAAATTAAAATACTATACTATCTTGAATTTGCTTCATTCATAATACTAGATTTTTTTGTAATCATGTTTAAAAATAGTATTTTCTTTTAGACAGTTCTAAGCAACTAAGGCAATTTGTATTTCTTTTTGGGGGAGGATTTTTAGTCTTCAGACTCTGGAAACTTTCTATGTGATTTCAACAGCTAACTAAGCAGCTACTGTACTTTAATTACTTTACTAATATCTTGTATTTTTAAAAAGACACTAAATTAATTCATATAATGCCTCTGCGCTCTACTGAGAAGGATAAAAAGAAAGGCAAAAGATAATGCAGGTGGTTCAGAAGAGCACTGCACATAGCTGAAAATCAATGGGCTAAAGAAACTTTTTTCTTTTTTCTATTCTACTCATACCAGCCGCATGGACAGTGTATAAAAGGCATATTAAAAACTCCCCAGTTTTGCAAGTGGCTCCACGCAGCAGTGGTTCTGCACGCAGAGGCCCAGAACTTGCCGCTGGCGAGAGCAGCCGCAGGGTTGAGCCAGATCCCGGCCCTGATTACGCAAATCCCCACCTAGCTCTGCTAATGCCCCAGAGGGCCCACGGACTTAGGCCAGAATAAAACAGATCAGAGCGTGCACCTAGGGTTTTAAAATGCATTATGAGGAACTAGTTACTTATCACAGCAAGGTAATTATCACGCTTTATGGGATGGGCAATGGAGAGTGATTTTTTTTTTAACTCCATATAATAGTAAAAATGAACAAGAGCTGAGAGTAAACCTGCAGTGCAAAAGAAGATTCATTTCACAAGTGAAAAGGGGGGGAAAAGACTGTATTAAATTCACCCTTGGCAATTACCAAAAGTTCTTTATACAACTAAAGAACAAAGAAACAGTAAGAAATGGTGCTACAATCTGTGCCCAAAAGAACATACAAAATCAGAATGAATGGAGTAAACAGAAACTAACAGGCAGGTTGCAGAGAGCAGGAAATGTTGCTTGACTACATTAACGATATAACTGATGGTATCGAGAGAGATCAAAGGTTAATTCACAGGAAACGTAACACGGTTACTCACTTGTTGGTCTTGCAGTTTAACTCCAACTACTCTGAAGGTGTTAGTGGCAATGTTGTGGTATATGTTGATTCTGCTGAATCCCTGCTGTCCAGGTTTGATTGGCACCCATTTCTTACTGGTATCGTCATAGACCATGACTGAAGCCCGGGCTTGGCAAATACTCTGTTCACTGGAAAACAAACACAACACAAGCAGAAGAAACAGTGAATTTGCTGTCTACTGCCAGACAAGGCAAAAACAGGAAAAGGCAACAACAGAAATTGTCAAAGCCATTTAAAATGTATATTAAAATGTATATCTTATAAAAAGTCTACTAATCCTTTCATCACAAGACACTGAACAGTCTGTTTGTTAAATTAAAGCTTGTACTTACGTGTTTATACACTTAAATAATCTCCATCATGCTGTTGTTTTGAGCTGATACTCTATTTTATAAATGAATATTATTAGACCCCATGGAATAACTTGCATCACACACATTTTATGAAAACTGTCCAACAGTATGAATGCTCCATTTATTTTATGTACCTATTGGCAAAAAAAGCCTTTCACATTTGTATGAAAACTTAGTAATATTTTATAGCTTATTCACAAAATAAACATGACATAAAAAGCTCAGCCACATATTTAAAATTGGAAGCAAGCAGACCTTGAACCAAAAGCCATGTTGGGTAAACTGAAGAAATCAATTACGTTAATCCAACTAACGTCTAATACCCAGACCTGGTGACGCACTTAGAAGTCCAAGAATACTCGTACAAAACACACAAGATCTTTTTTCTTACATCCTCAGAGCAAAGAAAATGGAAAACCATAAATTCATTCATTTCTGTATTTTCAAGTGCTGTTATGTTAGTCATTATTTTTATATAGCATTAATATATAACTATTTTTATCCTGCAGAGCCACAGAAATTTGTAATTTCTTTACATCTTGTTTGCATATTAGTGACCAATGTATTAGTATACTAGACAAATTGTGCACATCCAGATTCATGCTAATTGGCACCTTTTATGTGGAGATAAAAAAGGCAAATACATTAGAAGTCAATATAGATCATGGTTCTTCATGAACACTTCGGTATTTTTAGAATGTCTGTCAGGATTTGAATCCTTTCTGTTCTAAATTCACAGCAGCATTCTTATACTAAAGGAAATAAGGACTCTTCTAGGAGGAAAAATAAATCTTCCAAACTTCGGAGATTTGATCTTTGAACATATTAGTGACTTCCTATGAACAAATAGTCCCGGTCACAGCTAAATAAAACTGTTATGGTTTGCATGTTCCATAAACCTTAAATTCATGACCATCCTTTATCTATAGGCTTATACGCTTTTATACACACCTCTTTTTGTTAGTCCACACTGTATTAAATAATTTTCAACAGTGCAGTGTCAAGTGAAACTGCTTGGCACACAACTCTTTTTTTCCCCCTTGTTGCATAAAGCCTTTCCTTTGGTTTTGTCTCAGTAATGCCTCACTTTCACACCAATACATGAGAAGCTCCTCAGTGGAGCTAAACCACATCACTGCATTGCCACCACAGCCAAATTGCACCACTTGTAAATTATACCAACTGCTGAGAAACTAAAGCTGCTCAATCCCATCATTGCCATCCTTTTAATGAAAAGGCAACACAATACTGCAAGTATTGAGAGGATCCTGATAGCTTACAGCAGAAATTTTCAATCTTTCCCGATTCTTGGATCTCAAAAAGATGATTTCCGAGGCAAATGCATACCACATTTTAAATTAAAGCCTACTGATGCTTGGCTTGCTCCATCAGTCACTGCACAGAGCCCTCCAAGAGTCTACAGACTTGCTCTGGGCCTCAGGCAACAGCCTGAAGGCGCTAGGGTTTGCAGAGGGAACACTGACACTTGGCATACATTTCTGTAAGAACAAAGCAAGAAAATTCAGAACAAGTTATATTTTTATTACATACCATGGAAACCATTACTAGAGCATATGGGAAATATATCTGGAGAAGCCTGAAAGACTAAACATCATTTTATTTATATATTTCAGGATTTATAAAAACAAGTCTTCTACCAGTTGCTGTTGTTTTGTTTTGCAAGACAGAGACTGTCTTATGATTTTTTTTGTTGTACCACAAAGAGTTAGAAATCTTCAGTCAGCGCACTTAAGAATGACATTCTTGTTTAGCAGCTTGTTAAACCATGGGACACATATGAAGCAACCATAAAATTTTCACTGCTTAAGAATTTCTTCTGAAAATCTCATCCCTGACAAAGTGGAACAAACTGTGGAGACAGGGAGATTTCTCCCTCTTTTTCCCCTCTTCTTTTGCTCTGCACCTCCTCCTCTCCCTTTCTTTCGCGCGATTACATGTAGAAGCACCAGTGGATATCCGTAACTGGCCAAACCAGGCAAAAGCTCAGAGCCTGCAAACACCTGGGTTTGTTCTGCAGCAGCTCAGCACCACCGTGTCAAGAACAGACCCCAAAGCGCAATGCATTTGTTCCCAGCAGACAAGTGTTAATAACTTCTCCAAGGTACCAGAAGAGGGTATGCACCTTTACTGACATATTTACCTGTGCATTACTTATTCTGAAGTAAACTGGTATCTTGTGGCATATCTCCTATGGCTGTAGTCTGAGATGTGAATTCCCTCCAGCGTGCCTGTGCCTAAATCTCTTGTGAGAGCAAGAACCACATCAGACAGGCGGGAGTGAGTCCTCCTAATGATCTGGACAACACTCACCCTACCTGGTTTCAAGGACAGAGAGAAAGGGAAAGAAATACACCAGCATAAAGGAAAAAAAAAACAAAAACAAGGGTTTTCTTTGCCATGTGGATGTGGAAAGGCTAAAAACAGTGTACAGTTGTGTAGCTGGATGCTGCTCACCTACCTGCATCTAGTCCCAGCTGCAGGTGTAGAGCTGCTGGGAAGAGACAGGCTGCCAGGGCCACAGCAGCCCCAGCCTGCTGAGCCCAGGAACCTAAAGTAGTTCGATTATCTTTACTCACAACAAAGACAGTGCACCCAACCATATTGAATAAGGGCCAAATCTTGGCATTATTTTTAATATCACATCTGAATTCCAATGTATATGGCAACTTGGCTGCCAAGAGCCACAAAAAAAAAAAAGAAAAAGAAAAAAAAAAACCCTACAATCCCTTGATGGAAATATAGATGTAGGTCCCCGGAGCAATATTTAATGCATGACATCCAATTGTTACCGTAACATAAAACAACACATCAAGCTCAGTTCCTGCTCTCCCTGCAGTCAATGGAAGTTTTTCATCATTCATTTAAATGGAAACAGGATTAAGCCTGTTATCTGGCCTCTAGTGAAACAGCAGAAAGGAACATAAAACAAGCACAAGGGGTATCCTTTCCTGCAAAGCACTTCATCAATCTTTCAAAGCCTAAAAGGCCTCCAGGGGCCCTTTTCTCACTGACTATCTCACCCTACACGGAGGTGCAGCTCTTCGTGCCTGAAGACTCTGTACTCACCCTCCGCACAAAAATGACAACTATCCAGCACCACATTAAGGGACTTCCCTGCAAATGGTTCAGAAAACATTTGATCCAGCTCTTACAGAGGTCAATGAGAATCTTTCTGCTACACTCTGTGGATTACATTGTTCTAAATAGAAATCAAATAAAATTGGTTTCAGAAAGTTCAGCAAAATTTTCTCTTCATGGGACATGAACCATTGATACTTATGTCAACTACACATATCAGGTAATAAAAGAGGTTTTAGTCACACTGTTGTGCAGACTCAATATTCCTTCTTCATGAGATAGTCTGGCAAGTATCATTATTTATATCCAAGTCAAGATTGTAGGATTGTACCTTCAAGAACTTGCCCTGCTTTCCTAGAAATATACATAAGTTATTGAAAATGTATCCATTTTCAATGTTGGAGTAGATTCATCAAGTTTCATACATCATTCCAAACATTACTGATTTTCCCACTCATTTTTTAAGTTATGTTAACATGCAAGCTGTTAAACTTCTTTTATCTGACTGGGTTTCCACCACAGACCATTATACGAAAGATAAAAATTCCATCACGGAGAGGTCTTAATTACAAAGTAGTTCAGGTTGCACAAGAGCACTGCCATGCATACACCCTTATGATCAAAACCCATGTGCTGCAGCATGCTGTAAGGCTGATTTGAGACATCTTATTTACATTGAGGGGGAAAGCAGGAATCTGCTTAGGTACCCCTGGACATCTGAATCCAAATATCCATCCTTATCCCATCTGAAAGCATTTTCTTCTGAGTGCTGCTCGTCTGTTGGATGGTGAACCTCTGCAACAGGACCTTGAAGGTAGAAGAAGTGTGCTTAACTGCACAGAAAAGCACGTATCTGCATAGACAGAAGTATACTAGGAAATCCTCGACAGCTGGTTTCTAATATGCAGCATCCATCATTGAGATTTAGGCTGCTTCAGTCCAGCAAATTCTATGCTTATCTTAAAAATCTGAGCAATTCTGTCTGAAGTTGGTCTCCAAATCCGATGAAGTTCTTAGCCTTGCAATACTTTTTGTTAAAAACAACCAACCAAACAAACTTGCTGCTGATACTGCTTGCTTTACTTTGTATAGCCCATTTCTACCAACTCTGTTTTGACTTGCCCTTTTTTGCATTTGTCTTTACCGCAGTGCGAGTTACCGAACTTGCAGTGAGTGGCCTCACTTCAGGGAGAGCAGTGGGGCAACGCAGAACTTGGGTTATAGGGGATGCTTGGCCCAGCAACACACACTTGCTGCATCCTTATATTGCTAGTTCCAGTACCAACAGCACTTCTACCCCCAAGTGAGTCACTTCAAGCTTAGAGGTACATTCTTGAATGTACATTTAAAAGCACAGAGACTACTGCATTTGGATACAGTTAGAGATGGGCGAGATAACTCTCCAGCCATTTAGTGCAGCTCTCTCTATAACTGTCCACTGAGCCTGACTGCAAAAAGTCACAGTCGTGTGGTTAAACCTGACATGCTAAACTTATATGCTGAGGCTGAACTAAGAAGCTGACAGAATTCTCCCACTGTTAGCTCTGAAATAGCCAGCATAAATACAGAATCCTATATACTGAGATGTGTGGTCTGTGTGACGTGCATCAGTGTTAACCTCAAAATCAGCAAGCTACCGGTCACCTTCCTGCAGCATTTAAAGCAACCTGAAAGCTCTGATGGACTGATAGGCTGACCAGAATTTACGTGGTTTAATTACCACAAACTGTGCTGCAGGGAAAGAATTTCAAATGCTCCCTTTAAGAACCAGGGATGCTTCCATCTGGATACTGGATCTACAGAAGAAAAATCTCGGGGGCCCCTCTGAAGAGGAAACAGGCCATACAGGCTCATATATTCGGTATCCGAAATCTTAGCTCATTACTGATACAACTTGCGCAAGCAGTTACTACTGCTTGCCATAATGAAATGCTCCGCAAGCCTTCGCACCCGAGATTCGCTGCTGCCTCTGCTCTGGACCCGCTTCTGGCTGGGAGCCTGATTTCCGCAATGCGTCAAGCTGGTGATCCAGCTGCTTCGAACCCAGTCCCCAGCACCCAGGACTCCTCATGCCGCTGTCCCTCCCAGGGCAGTGCCAAGCCCATTTTCCCAACAATGACACAAAACTGCATCCTCAAACTACAGCACTGAGGACAGCGCAAACCTAGATGGGTTTGCACCACCACCCATGATGCCTCCACTGTCCCCAGGAGGAGGCCGGTTTGCAGGAGAGCTGCTATACTCGGTCTCCTGCGCTCCTCGCCAGGATGCTCATGGAGAGATGCCATCGGAGTGGCTCCAGACATGTTAGCACTGGGAGAGGAGCCCCTGGTACTGAGCATCTGCCTGCAGGTGCCTGGCCCCAGCATCATCTCCACTCCTAAACTCCAGCATCTAAACAGTTTGATATTGATAATTACAAGAAAATAGTTCATCTACAATTCCTCCTTCATTAGCTGCTCTCAGAAAGATTGGTAATGTTAAATACATCAAAAGTCATGACATGTCTGCAGAACAAAGGTGTATTTTACAGAATGGGAAATGGAAATACCAGGTATCTACAGGAGGAATGAGCATAAGACAAACAGCAGTTCACCTCCATAAGGAGCAGTATTTAAGGATTATTCTTCTTTCTGCTAGCAATGAGACATTCATTTGAGTTATCCCTGTTTTACTGGCCTATCCACTGGGAATTGCCACATCCAGTAGCTGCTCGTTGCAGACATCGATTCCAGATTCTTCATACAGAAACCAAAATAGAGACACCCCAAGAGGCGCCCAGTTCACACAGAGCCAGGACTCTGGGAGATTAGCTGCTAAATGCAGGGAAAGTCATGTAGTCCTGGCACAACCAAAGAAACTTATATATTTTTCTGTCACATCTCAGTGCTCTTGAGCAGGAGAGATGCAAGTAGGCAGAAATACAGAGAACAAAAAATGCATACAAAAAGCCAATGCAGGAAAAGTGCAGTTTCACATCACTCTGATTGTCACTGCACAATCATTCAATCCTGCAGTGCCCCCGGCAAAAGACAGCAGAAACTCCTGCCCTCTCCACGTCCAGTGTGACACCAAAATACCCCGTCTGCCTGTCAGTGCACATCCAGGGCTGCAGAGCTGCCACAGATTTACGCCTTTGTAAGCCAGCACATCTGTTAAACTTACATTCCTGAGAATTCCATACTGCTTGGTGGAGTCAATTTTAACTCACCACTTTCTGGTATGCTTTGCAAATTAAAGCAAAAGTAGCTAAACTGTCCTCAGGGAAACACCATTCATCATTATCTCAACTCAACACCTTTAAAGCGCTTTAGCAGAACTGCTTTGGAGCACAAGCGCAGTGATTCAGAGTCAGAAACACCATCACGGGCAAAGAGACCCACTCTCAGAGACAGGGCAGGAGAAGCAACCTTCCCTTGAACTCCGACCTGTTCTAACAAGGCACGGTGCCTCCTGTCTCCTAATGGAGAAGCTCTGCTGCTCCCTCAGTGCTCTAAATTATGCAACGTTTCATTCTACAGTGAAGAGAGGTTGGTTTTGCCCACCGCCTTCAAGAAATTCTTCAGAAGTTCGTCAAAATAAATATCAATATTCACAAGTTCCTAAAAGTAAATATTAAGTGCCCTGGCGAGACACTGTGAACTCGGTTAGTGTATAAACACACACTAAGACAAAACAGTAAAAATCAACTTTACTCAACCAAGTTGCTATTAATATAAACTATTTCTCTTCACCATTAAATTACAGAAATAAAAACAAGAAGTAACTCCTCTTGTAAAAAACACTACATGCAAAACCAGACACAGAAGTGTCAAATGATACATGACTGCTCTCAGTCATGAAACAAAAGCACACTTCAGTAGAACAATTTTAAACAAAAGTTTTAAAGATCATAGTCATAACAACCTGAGAGGTTACAACAACTCAACATAAAGATCTTATACTAGAGCTGTTTTTTCACTAAAGCCCAAAGAAATCCAAACGAATGTGGGACAATTCCTTGGGATTCACTGCAGTCACACCAGGAATGAATGCAGCTCAAAGAATCAAGTCAGCTGCTCCCCTCACTACCAGAGGCAGTATATTAACATATTGACATAAAAATTTAACTAGCATATTATAAAATTGTACATTATTGTATGATGTGCGTGTATGACATACATGCTGTCCTGTCTGTTCTCTCCCATAAGCTCTGTTCAACCAGATTACTGACATTAAGTCCTCAGATACTTACGTGCCTGCCATTGAGGAAGAGCTGGTCAGGTAATCCCAGAATAGCTTAGGCTTAAATCTGGCACGTGCCCTGGAAGCCGAATACCCTATTTCACCAGATTATGGAGAAGAACACAAACTTGGCAGCGAGACAACCTGGAGTCTACACGAAGGCTTATAACCAAAACAGGAAAAGGAAGCTTTCTGAAGAAAGCAAAAGGGCAGGAAGCAACACTTGCATGGGAGGGGCAGGGGAAGGGACTGTAAAGAAGAAATGTAGTATTTCTTTCAGCTGATTTACTGAACAAAAGTCCAAACAGTATGGATTAAGATTAGATGGGCAGCCTTCTCCTCATTGGTGGTGTGGATATTAAAATCCTTTCACTTATTTTTCCAAGGCACAGGCTCACTCTCCAAGAAAAAGCAAAAGCAAACAAACCTAAGACCCAGAAAAGTCACCATTAGTCATTCAGTGCAGGGGAACAGGTGAGCACGGTGCATAACCAAGCGCAGAGGCCCCGTGTGCACCGAGGGCCCCTGTCCCACCTCGTGGCAGGTCTCGCACGCCCAGAAGCTGAGCGAGAGCGGCACCGCGGCCACGCTGCTGCACGCTGACTCTCAGCTAATGTGGCAATACAGCCTTGGGCTCCAGCTGGTACCTGCTTAACTCAGGGTCCAGACAGAGCAAATACATATATATATTTTTTTCCAGTCTGTCTCTGACCCTCTAGTCCTCTTCAGGGCATCACTAGCAATACATTAACTGAGAAACCCTCATTTGCACCGAAGGAGGTGATCAATCAGGTCCGGCCTACAGAGGGGCATTTTAGAAACTGTTTGCTCTATGGGTTGTACGTAAGCAGTGCCATGGGCAACGTGAGGGAGCGCTAGCCCAGGTAAACAGCCAGGCAGCGACGTGGAGAGAGCACAGATGAGACGCAGACTCGCAAAAACTGCAGCACAGGCTTTGACTTGCAGCAAATGCAGTTGAGATCTCAGTCAGAAGCACGAGGATACCTTATTTCACAGCTTCTGCTGTACAAAATTTGTCACCTGCTATTGCCTTTCACCAAGTTTGTTCTATACACTCTCTTGTCTATTTGTTAATCAGCATGTTTGCTAAAACTAAGCCTCCTTGACCATGCCCTGCCTGCAGGAGAGCTCTGAGCTCCAAGCCTTCACCTGCACCGTGCCGCAAGCTGCGGGCGCAGGTGCCCGCGTGCATGTACCTGCGGGTGGCGGGGAGAAGGTCGGGGCTGCCCTGCAGCTACGCGCTCACCCCCGGCCCACCTCCAGTCTCCGCTTTACCTGCACGGCCGCTCTGAGAACTGCACAATGACATTTGTGCATGACAGCTAGGCGGTCTATTAACAGGAACTGGAATTTTGAAAACTTAGGAAAAATAACTGAAAAAGAACTGCAGCAAAAGCAATGCAGCAGAGGTTATGGAGTACAGAATATCAATTTAATATTTCAGTGCTACCTCTTCTAGAGTAAAACAGCACTTTTGATGGGCTAAGTCTTAGGTGAGCCTTTCGGACTGTTCATTTTTCTTGAGTTCATTTTTCTGCCCATTCTTTGGCTTGATAAACTTGTAAGAGTTCATCGTGGTATGAACAGATTAATAGCAGAGGGAAAACCTAATGTAAGGTTAACATGATAGAGAAAACTCGAAAGACCAATATGTATTGTAATTTTAAGGAGAAAGAGTTGGGATTTTCTTGCCATTTCCACCTGAAATTATATCTGTATTTTTGTGTGTTTACCAGTTCTCTTAATGTATCTAAATATGTCACCTGTTATGTGTAATGTACAGTGCAAATACAAAATGAAAACAACTACATAATAAAACTGTTCTTGCAGAGCTCCTAATTCCCTTTCCTTAGTCCAGGTCATCAGAAGCATTCCCTCCCTCAGGATTTAGACAGAAAAGCAGGGAAAGAAAATGCAAAGGGGCCAAAACAAAAGAATGATTCTTCACTACAATAAAATCTGGTTGATTAAAGTTTATATGGGAATTAACATTGTCCTTTAGTATCACTTTTTAAACCTATTTTGCTTAAAATAGCATTTCCCCATGACAATATCTGAACTACCCCATGATGCGACCATAGTAAATTAAGGCAGACTATATCTGCAGAGTGCGTGGGAAGAGGGAAGGAAGGGTCTCACCCGGCTGTGGGTCACTAGCATTTGCTGAACTACTTTGAACCTCCCCAGCATTACACAAACCGCGCACAGATTGCATAACCAACCAGAACCCAGTTCCCTATAGCTCCAATGAACCATCTCCCTTCTCGAAACCACAGATAAAATCTCTCTCTCGCCTATTTTGATCACTTGTTGCCCGTCTGCTGCACATGTCACAGGCGGATGCCAGACACTCACAGGCCAGCTGTGGTGTCAGGATGGGGGGGCTGCTGCTTCCCAAAAATGCTTTCACTGGCATCGAAACAAAACCTTCTTTGTGGTCATATTGTTTTTTGCTATCACTGAGATTTATATCGAGATTTAAATTTGGCTGCTGTTTACCTGGTACTGTTCCTTGCTGCTCTGAGAGCTGGCTGGTTTTTGAGTGCTACTCTGTCTAAGTCACAATTCCTGCTTCTCATAAATTTAAAACTTGGCTTCATTTGGAGTTAAGTGGGAGCTCTTCTCTATAGCTCACACAGTGCTTACTCTATCATTAGATAGTCGCCTGTGTAAACACTACTTTACTGTGTGTATTAGCAAAGAACAGCATAAGCTGGAAAACGCATCTCCAAACAATTATGTGCTCAAATCACTAACGCAGTTGCTCACATCGGCCACGCTGGCTCCACTGCTGTTGGCAGAAGGGTGACGGATGATGGGCTTGGGAGTGCTTTGAGCAGCCTTTAAATTTCCCTGATTTAAAGTGTCTTGGATAGACATGATGTGGGGGTAAGACAACAGCACTTAGTTGCTACATCACCCTCCTGCCAAACCAAGCAGCTATGACTGTCCTTACACACAGAGATCAACTAAAATTATCCAAGCTAGCAGGATTTGCTCTTGTAAATGTGGTTCTCCTGATCACAAGCGCCACTGAGGACACCTGCAGCCTCTCCGTCCTCCTCAGCTGCACCCCCCAACAGCTCCGGCTGGACCCGCGCAGCCCCACGTCCCAAGTCACTCTGCGGAACGGGGCGGCGAGCGGGACGAAGCGCAGAGCCCTGCCAGCAGCCAAATTAACTTCATTAAGCACGGTAGTATCCACGCCAGCAGAAGTGCCTCTAATCACTCATTTGCATTGCTAAAATGCCTCAGCGGGCTTGCGCTAGAAAGGGAGTGCTTAGAAGGAAAAAGCACCCGGGGACAAATTACAAATAAGAGCTGGCGGCTGGTTTCTCTTCGGTCCTTGCAAAGGACTGGATGCCGGATAAACAGATTATTTTGGTCATGTGTCGAGATCTGTGCAAGATCAGAATTCCTGAGCACGGACGGGAGGTTTAGCTGCAGTCACATAAATAGTCCCCCTACTTTCCTGGCAATGCGCCTGCTGACTGTACACGCTGCGCTGTGATACCCAGAGATGCCCAAACACTGTATTCACCTCCATTTGGAGACAGCTGCATCAGCAAACGAAACACAGGGGCAATGACAGTGTGTACTTTCAATTCTTGGAGCTACGGACTGAACGCAGAGGTGACCATCCCCACCTCAAACAACATACAAAAAAAAAAAAAAAAAAAAAAAAAACCCAGAATATTTAAGAACTAAGAGGTGATGCAGTTTAAAATTGTGCTTCGGTTTAATCTAAAATGACTATTACACTAGATAACCCCAAAATAAAACTACAGCTGCCCAAGAGATATTTGAATTCAGATACAATATTTTTTTCTGAATAAACATTTATTTCACACCTTCCAAATAAGTGTGTATCTACTGTTTTCAGTTCAGTGTTACTCTAAAAAGGCAGCTTATTACAATGTATAATATTCTAAGTTTACATATGGCAGGATCTTTCATTTTATGAGTTCATCATTAAAAAATCTGTGGTTTGTGCATACAAACCACACAAATTTTAAAAACTGCAAGAAAAATGCATGAATAAATGCACAAATGCTACATAACCTCATGTATAAATATGCAGATATATAACAAGATTTGCAAAACTAATTTCACAGCTGTTAATAGTCTTTGTATCTAAGACATTTCCTCATATGCTGAGATTTGCAGCCACTAAACATGCTGATGAGACAAAAAAAAATCCTTATCCTTCAAAAATTTAACCCTATATGTTAAAATGCACTATGGCTTTCCCAAATCTCTATTTCTTCTAGTGCTTTTCATTTATTTTAAGCAAGAAGAAGAGATGCTAGAGAGCAGAGGAGAATATATTTATTCAGCATTTAAGGGTCATTAAAAACACGTGAGTTAAGATGCTAACATCGTGACTGCAAAACAACTGAGCATCCTGCACTGAGCATCTTTTACAAATGAGTGTCTTCTTCAGGCTATTAATTTAGGATGAAAGACGGACAAAACATAACCACTCTTTCAAAGGATCTGAGTTGGGCAAGATTTGGGGAGACTTTTTTTTTTCTGGGAGGACCTCGTCGTTCTTTCATTCACGCAGTGCCAAGATGATTTTGTGTTTCCCTTGCTCCCCATGAGAGCAGGCTGCAATACAACACAATACAATTACGGCTGCCTTTAATTTTCAATTTTCTTCTCTATAGGCTGCGATGAGCAATGGGCACTAAGCCCAGACCCCACGTTAAGCAGCCATGGAACAAGTTATAGACCATATGGGGAGAAATAAACTGCCACTTCATACACGGGACATCTATAATGCTATTTTGCTTGAGTCAGCTAATTGCACACCCGCAAATCAGCACATTTGTAACAAATGGAGCGTTATGATATCATGGGAAATTCAATACGAACAACGTTTGCCAGAAAAAAGCTCCCCTTAAATAGGAAAGTATTTAAGAGTTTTGAGTGCCTGGGACATTTTGCAGTCGTTATTACACAGACATTCCCTGTTCTTTGTGGCAGCCGAGGTGCAAAGGAGCCGCGGGCCAAGCTCCGCCGTTCGCAGCCCAGCCTGGGCACCCTCCCGCCGTGGGATAGCGGTGCCCCCGCCTGCATCTGCCCAGCCACAGGGACCCCGCTCCCATCGGCAGCCTCGTGCGGGCCTTTTCAAGGGACCAAGAATTAAAGATTAGAGACTCCTTTAAACCAGTTCTGCAGTGCACATTTTAAAAACCATCCTGAATTTCTCCATATAACACTTTTATGGTAAAGCCAAGCAGTAACCTTGATCTGAAGAGCCATTAGCAATGGTCTGAGGATCCGTGAGAACTTGCACAGCAGATGTGTTTTCACTTTCATTTTGCCTATTTCTTTTTAGTTTTGTAAACACGAAAGGTTATCACAAGTGGTTTCAATAGCTGCAGGCAGTGGCCATGCAGACTGCAAGCATTATTTTAGGTTATCTCCTAATTTATGGCAAAGTTGTAACAATTTCTGTGTTTGAGATTTGAAATGCAATTACCAACTTTACAGTAGCCTGAAAAAGGAACAAGGAGCTTCTCAGACAAAGGTTGCATCTCCTCATGCCCATTACTTGCCTTCTGTACTATTTACTACTATCCACTTCCAAGTAATGTAATTTGAACAATGTGTTTTATGACACAAATATCTTATCTGTCCAGTAACACACCTCTGTAGCAGCTAAGGGCACCACAACACAATGAAGTGCTTCTATCATAACTGTTTTAGAAATATATGGATGGGTGAGGTACAGTTTAGCAGGTGTGAAGATAAGGAGAAGTTTTCTGGTATAAGGGAAATTGGAACAAAGAGAAGGCATGGAAAAAAAACAGCAGACTTCCAGTTAAGAGACTGCAGTGGAAGAAACTGGAGGAAATAACATTTAACTGTATTTTTATTGCTTGCAGTCCTCGCTCTCCTTTCTCTAAAGGCACGGGCCATGCTCAGTGCTCAGGCTGCCAGGCTAAGAACGTTTGATATTCATTGAGAAAGCACGTTTCAAACCACAGCACCATCCCTCAAAAATCAGGGTGCTAAGCACAATCGTTAAATGAATGCCACGTATGGCAGGCAGGCTGCAGAAGCTGGAAATCCCTAGTGTATAGACAGGAATTTGTCATGGTTTTAAAAGGAATACCGATGAGGCTAATGCCACACTGAACAACGCCTAGCCTTGGAAAGCAGAAGAGTGCCGTCAGTGCATTATCTGTTTCCAGATATCTGTTTCTCTTGTTCCTAATATTTACGCTTCCAGAATAGGGCAGGTTAGAAATAACAGTTTGGTTTTGGAGGCAAGGAACCTCACCTTGCAGAAGCAGCCCTGAAGGCAGACCGGGCCGCAGTGGGCAGGTGTTCACATCAACTCACCACATCTTTCATCGCTATGTAATGCATTGCAGAGCAGATACACCACAAAACTCTTCATTGTGACACTGCCAGCGCATCCATTTTTCTTTCACCTTTTTCTTCACTTATAACAACTTTTAAAATAATCCCTCATAACACTTAACAGGATGCTGGATGAATTTTATATGACTTGATACCTGCTCCCATTCTTGCTGAAGTTGGCAAAAAACCCTCCATTAGCAATTTCAGCTGCAGCAGAGCGTATCTTTTATATATTGTGTATCACGGGTCAGATGGTGGCACCCGATAAACAATACTGTATTACTGGAGCCTTATCTTAAATGCAGTCTATGCACTGATACTGACGGGCTACAAATACAGCCTCAGTGTTTGCAAAAAGAAAGAATAAGAAATTACTCAGGACACAAACAACAGTCTGTGGAACTCAGCCATGCGATGCATTTAGCTAAGTAACTTTATTCTGATAAAAATGAACATTGCAGGCTTGAGTGTTTGCTGTCTTCCATACTGGAAATGGTACAGCCTCTTTCAAGGTAGACATAGAAAAATACCCAGTATAAATAAACAGGGAGAGTCAAAGCATGGAATATTTATACTTCCTTAATTAACTGTGCTAAAAGAAATATATTCTATGCTGTAATCATGTGCTTTTCCTGAATTTGACAAGAAGAATCACTTCAGTTTCAGATTCTATCAGTGCAAATAATCATACAGAGAGCTAGAGAATGGAGATTAATTTAGATGAATTAGTAAAACTAGCAGAGAAGAACTTTGGTGGTCCAGAAGTATCGCCAATGCTTGACAAAATAAAAATGATCCTGGTGGCCCTCTGCCTCTCCTTCCCTCTCTCCAGTACGTCTTGGCAAAGTTTTATCTCCATTGCTTGGCAGGATAAAAAAAATCAGCAAATGCTAGAATGAAGACAGAATCACTGAGCACATTTGTGCACCAGGCTTGTTTGCATGCAGTGTCTGGGATTTTTAAGATGACTATCTTTTTTTTTTCTAAATTAAAGCCATGCACTGCTTGCAACGTACAAGACACTGGAGAAGACAACCACGACTGCTTCCCGGTCTGGTAAGTTGCCATGAAGTCACCTGTGTTCACAACATGGAGAAAAAAGTCCCTGCGGCTTGTGAGGATTTTGACAAATCTGTCAAAGATTCTTCTGCACTTCTTCCAGATGTGCTAAAAAGCCTTTAGAAGACAACTGATAACACAGATCCTTTCTCTGAACCCCAAAAGCACCCAGGTCTAGTGAAATGTTGAGATTTTGTGAAGTAGCATTTCCTGTCTTGTTCATTTTTTCACGCCAGAAGTTACTTTTTTTTTTTTTTAATAGAACTTCTTTATAGGTATCTGATACATGCAGTTTGCTTGCGAAACTTTGGACAGACTTGCCCAAAGATAACCTCTCCCACCCAAAGTTTAGCATAAAAGTTTAGCCTTTAAGCCATTATACAAAGCCAGAGCGTTATCAGCTCACGATGTTAAGACCTTCTTTTCATAACAGCACCCTGGTTTTAGTGCAACAGCACTGAAATATTTAGTACTGTTTCATTGCATAGCAGATGTTTTTGGGAAAAAAAAGAGAACTGAAAATCACTCAATAGTTTAACAAACTACTGACAGGAGGAGTGAATGCAGAGAATGGGGTTAACTTTACAAGTACCTCAACCTTTCTTTTCTGCGAATGACTCTCCCCGAGTGACTGCTTTCCAGACCTCACCATCTCCTACCATCATGCTGGGTTCAGGAGGGCTGAGAGATCTGAGGAGGGAGCAGGATGTCACGGGCAGCACATCATGCACAGGCTGTCCAGATACTTTAAATGANTGACTCTCCCCGAGTGACTGCTTTCCAGACCTCACCATCTCCTACCATCATGCTGGGTTCAGGAGGACTGAGAGACCGGAGGAGGGAGCAGGATGTCATGGGCAGCATGTCTGCTGTGTCTGCCATGCGCAGGCAGCCCAGATGCTTTTAAATGAAGGCTAACACACACCTCCACTCCAGGCGGGATCAGAAGGCAAACTCCTCTCTCAGGTGCTGCCACCATTATTTCTCAGACCCCAATGAAATATGGAAACCAGCGTCCAAAGTTGTATTACTATTAATCTGTTAACTAAAAAATATTTTAAAAACCGACTTTTGTAGTATTTAATAAATGGATATAACCCCCAACCTTGGCTCCTTGCTCCAAGGCGGGTTCTCTCGATACCCACAAGAGCATGCCCAAATTCACACTGAGGTGGAAGGTGTGAGCCAGCTCCCAGCAGAACGGTACTCGGTGAACTTTCCGACTGCTCTAGTATCAGCCAAGCAGCTTTTCAGCATTGTTTGGTCTGTTCAAACCAACTGCATGAAGAGCACCCAGAACACCAACCAGCACCTCCTGGGCAGCACACTTGCTTTGGGCAGTTACCACTCAACGGGTAAAACCTCCAAAACCTCTGAGAGCCCTTCACAAACCCCATTCCTCCCTTATTCTCCATCGCTCTCCAGAAGAAAAGAAAAATGTAAAAAATAGAAAGCTATTAGTCGGTGTGCCATATGTCTCATTGCTCCCAACCTCACACTTTCATTGTCACTTGGAGTTAAGTTCACACTGTTTTAAAAATGAGAATAAGAACAAAGCCTGCGGATACACATGGTTTTCCATGCCTTGTCCTAGCGTGTTAAGCTCTTTCTGGGTCTGCACCATGTCTCAGGCAGGTTGGATCAGCCATTACCTGTGCTGTAGTCTGCACCGCATCATGCCCACTGCACACCTGCAGACTGCAGACCTGATTCTGCAGTCTCAAGATGCTGAAGCGTTTAATAGGAACCCGCAAGAACACACAGGAATACCACATGCTCGGCACTACATATGGACACACCCTGCAAACTCTGCCACTTGGTGGCTTTAGGTCCATGGCATCTGCAGGAGCTACTGCTCCCTTCCTGTATCAGCACCAGGTTTGCTTTGCTGGCTGGTACTGGGTGAAATAAAAACTCCTTGGATAAGCATAATTTCCCCAAAAGATAGAAATCCAAAAGATGCATTTACCCGGTGTTTCTAGGATCTCTTCAAGACAACCTGTTGGGATCAGTCTCTTCAAACCTAGTATCACTCCAAAGTGACGATCCAGGTCTCAAACTCCATCCCACACCAAAACCAAGACTTGCACGTCAGCTGTCCCTCCTGTGTCTGTATGAGATGACAGATTTCCAGACAACACGCCGTTCAGCAGGAGTCCCTGCACGCTGTGGCACGAGCTAGAGACAGAGCCAAGACCCGGAGCTCGGTGTGGGCAGCACATAAGCTCCGAGAGCATCTGCTCTGCCAGAGCAACACTCACACTCCTACAGCAGGGAGGGACCCCACAGTTTTGACCTCGTACTTTTGTTTATACAACTCATTAATCGTATAAACTTTAGGAGAGAAATAAAAGAGGTCTGAGGGAAACCTGTGGAGGTCACCAAGATGTGAGTGTATTGCCAGCAAGGGCTCTCCAAAACAATGCTGGGAGGGCAAAGAAGCCCATCCCAGATGGACGAAGACACCAGACAGTCATAACACAGAGGACTGTCTGAATAGTAAGACAGTAAAGCAGGACTTTTTAGATTTAATTTTTCTTCATTTTCCCCCATCTGTACACATTATACATTTCCAATTTTACCATCCTCTTTAGATGTTACAAATAAGCACTACAACTCGCATTCTGCCACAGCCCAGCTAGAGATAAGATTAATTTCCAGGTACCAGGCAAATATTATAGCAAAACTGTGGCTCTGCCTGTAACTGTGATGCTCTAATGAGCACCCAGCTCGCTATGATTAAGGGCAACACCATGCATAATGACGCGCATCTTTGAGAACCTGCACGGATCAGCTTGAGTCATCAGTGTGAGGAAGAAGAAGGAAATACCTCCTGCAGAGCAGGGATACCAGGCATGCAGCAAATAGCAGAGGGAGGGGGCTTACCTGAGGGTAATGCCGGTGTGTGCAATACTTGCATTTTTAGCGTGAGCTGCAGAGCCTCGTGTTCCTAAAACCGCAGAGCCCCTCAGTTCATTCCTAAATGCAGGGGGCAACTCGGGAGCCATTCTTGCCCCGTTTTCCCTCTCTGGGTCTCACCTGCATAGGGGCCCAGAGAGCATCACTTGACCAGCAACCAGAGTAGCCCAGAAGCCCCTTGGGTAAAGGGGGAACAAATTTCCTCCATCAAGGAACTCCAGGGGTGATGATACAAACACCCTCTGCAAGTTGGGCAACACCTTTACACACATGCAGTGCCAAGGAATGCTCAGCTAACCATACAACCTAAGAAACTGCTTATACTCTTGTGTATGCTCCATTTAAAGGGTGTTTTACAGATGAACAACAGCCAAAAAATTCTTATGTCATTTCCAGTTATAGTATTTTGGTGCCTATGCAAGGATATTCTTATTCTGAAAAAAGAAAATAGTATCACTTAGTACTTCAACTTAATATTCAATAAAAAGTAAAAGAAATGAAAAACATCAATTGATAGGCTTGTCTTGCAGTAATAAAAATGAAACAGACTCAATTCAGTTATTTCAGTTCCATTTGGCTCTTGTTGGGACTTTAAAAGATATGTAAGGCAGTGAAACATCCATTCCCACTGAAATTCAAGGGAGACTTGGCACCTGATATTCTCTCAAGTCTGAGCTATTTTTGTAGAAGCAACTTTTAGCAGCAGTTCTCCTTGGAAATGATGGAAAATCACTTGGAAAAATCCAATGATTTTTTAATTCCAGGCTTGCTGAAGAGCACCCTCCAAGTCATAGATCTGCTGCAGCTAATTTGGCAGGAGCAACACTGCCTCTTTAGCGAAGGGCCGCATAAATCTACAAATACAGCTCTGTCTGGGTGAATAAACAGCTTTAATTTTTTTTTAGAATGACAGTCACTGAACAAAACAAGCCAAACAGTAAAACACACAGTAGTAAAGCAGATTCTCCTGTAATGGAGAGTTTTCAGTTCCTAAAGAGGCATCCAGCAAAGTGCTGGGGTTGAAAAGCTACACTTTTTTGCACCATGACACTGCTATTTAAACTATTTCAGGTTTTCATCTGCTAACTTAAGCTGTGATGAGCTTTTCCCTCACCAGTAAAAAGTGTGTTTCTGCATCTTGCAAGAAGGTTCAGGACCTGGTTTCCTTCCCAGGACAGCCCTGAAGAAGTCCCTGAGCTGTGTGGCACAGCATAGGGTGGGTGATGGATTATTACCTTTCTGCAAGTTTGCTTGATGTGACAGGCAAAGTGGCATATGACCTGCAAGAAGATACAAGAGCCCAACCTGATCCATTTCAGACCATATATCATCCTGGGAAGGGGCAAAAGGCCAGGAGAAAGTGGCAGTGCTACATGATAATGAGAAGATAAAACCACTGTGAGTTCTAGGAAGTACCATCCACTGTCAAGATGGTCTCAGGCACGATTCTTCAACATGTTTTACTTTAAGGAGAAAAAAATAGTGGTGACCTCCAGTCTACAGCTGACACTCTTGAGAGTGTCACTAAATGAGAAACATTTAGTGGGAATAAAGAGTACACAGCACATCGTGGCAGCATTGGCCCATCTGACTATTACTTACTCCAAGAGATAATCCTCCAATTCTGAAATTTGAGAATTTCCACTTGAGATTCACCACCTACCTATCCCTTAAAAAAAAATCCCACAGAAATCAAAGATAGCCACATGCTGAAATGTGTGGTTTAAAATAATTTTCCATCTACTTCCACAATGTTACAGGCAATCTCAGTTAGCAAGATGCATAGTGCATTGAAAGAGGAGCAATCACAAGACATTGTCAAGAAAAACAGGACAAGCTGCAAAGAGCAATTACATCTTTCAGACATTCAAGATGGGCACCACTGTTTTTTCTTTTTCTTTTTTTTTTTTAATCTTAAATTGTAGATCTGTCCTTAGGGAAATAACGCAAAATTCTGCTTAAAAACAAATCAGAAAAGGCAATGCCAAGCCGCAATCTCCAACAGGGCACACAAATGAGTAAGACCATGGTAACTTTACTTTGCATCAATTAACAGAAAACAGTTTTAAGGAGCACCACTGTATTTCCCTACCTTCACGAGGTTCCAGAGCTTGCAACACTACCATCATTTAAACTACCCCGGGAGCCTACGCTGTGCATTTGTATTGAAGCGAACAAGCGCACCGCTCAGGTAAATCAGATCTGCAGCCCAACATGAGCCTGCAAGTGCTGGGTAGGGCTGTATGTATAGCTTCAACAGGGCTGTGAAATGAGGAAAAATCTCTTCCCTTTTTACAGTAAACAAAAAAGGCCCACTCTGAAATATAGCATTTGTAGGCAGTCACCAGATGAAACAAATATTAAAGAAATAAATTAGGTTTAACAAAGGGACTGCCTCTTCACGTGGCCAACGGCTCAGGCTCCGCTACAAAGACACTGTTTGACCTACTGCTCTAATTAGCGCGGCAGCGATGCTGACATTTGTGCTGCACAAAGCAGACATGCTAATAGCCGGAGGGGAAGCTGTCAGTGCCTCTAAAGATCACAGCGTTCACGGCATTACACGCTGCAGCCCTTAAATATTCAAATAGTCAATCAATTCAAGGCTTAATTTATTTTACTGATAACCAGAAACAACCTCCAGAGCAGCAAACAAATAACCTCCCCTCCCAGCCTCAGTCCGTGCTGGTGCTGAAAGACTGACCGGCAGCGTACGGACCGGTTCTAGGCTGCCAAGGATAGTGCTGCCTGCTAGATTGTGTGTAATCCAGTCTGGCCATGAAGAAACACCAGCAGTTTATACTCTCTCTGGGTTTTTGTTTACTATTAAAATAATTATCATCACCAGAGACCGTGGTTCATATATTTGTATGTGTCAAGTTCACCTAAGCGTGAAAGCAGATACCTCTCCTCATTTCTAAATGCAAGAGGCGGGTTTTAATTTTACTCTGATACATTTCATACTATTTCCTGGATGTGAGCTGCACTGTTGGGCACCGTACATTTTTCAGACCAAAACTGCTGCCGCGTCTCCTCTCTTCCAGCTGTGAAGTATGCAAGAACTGCTGAGAGTCTTCAGCACTTCAGTTAGTTCCACTCTCAGACCTTTTTTCCCTCAAATATGATTTTCTCAAGCCCTCTTCTCCCTAAGGTGAAGCTGAGTGCTCAGGATGACAGACCCACGGCAGGTCTAGTGCTGCGGTCCAAGACCAGAGCTCTCCATTCTCACTCCTTGCATCCACAGGAAAAAGCCCTACAAAATTAAAGGGAGGCACTGTCCCTCTTGCCACACACCATGACATACTCCTGCTCAGCACAAGCCATCCCTGACATTTTTAGTCTTAATGTCTTTAACAATATAGTTGAATTATTAAGTTGAATTAGAGCAAAGCACAAATCAGAAATGCGACTCTTACTACTCACGGCTCAGTCCAGCCTTCAAAACAACTAATTACAGTGCAGTTGTAAGGAAGTTATGGGGGCCTTGACTTTGCTGACACTCAGCACCAAGCTCCTCACACTCCTTTACTTTCACTCGCATACACCATCCCACATGGCCAGTATTGCTCTGCTAAGACTGCTAAGGGGAGAAACTTAAAGGTCATCTGCCATCCACATGCAGTTCCAACTCAGCAAATGGATAAATACAAAAAAACAAGATGATTTTATAGCACGCAACGAGGAAGAGATCTGTGCACCTGCTAAGCATGCTGGTACAGCAAAGCACGAGGAGGCAGCCCATCAGAACGGAGGCAAAGGTTTGGGTTGCCTCAGTACAGTAAAATCTGTAGACTGTTATTTATAATTAAGGGAAATCATGCCTGAAATTACTCTCTCACATGAAGAAGATAAGAAAACAGGACTACAGTACAACACACATCATGGCAGGGGAGGGGAAGTTAGTTCATACCATTCACTCTTGGCTGCACAAGTGCTGTTATTTCCTATTGATCTCCAAAATAATTGTAAGTAGCCACAGAAAGCTATTTCCATGATCAGAACAGTGCTTTCCAGAAACAGTTGCAATGGTCACAATACCTCAGGGAAAAACTGCTGGAGGAGTAAGGAGGAATGAAGGAGGTTCTTCTCCCTCAAATTGCTTTATACTGACAGAAATCCATTGATCTTGGAGGACTTATTTTCCTCATTTCCATCAGGACTTTGCAAGGACATAGCCTTCCAGTCCTTCACTGCTTGGATTTATCCTGCCACATGGGATGCCTCTTCCTCTCCTTCACATCCCTCCAATGAGAGCATCAGGAGGAGAGCAGCAGTGGGCTCAGAGCTAGCTCCACAACTGCTTATATTTATCCTTGAATGTTTCATCTCCTGATGAATCTATAACATCTCATGGTAAAAAAAGAAAAGCTATTTTCCAGCTTGAATTGCTGCTGGCACTTGCGCAAGCCAGGTATTACAAGACAGCAACTGATGTAATAGTGCTTTACATAGTCCCCATGTAGACAAACCACCACTGGGTGAAGATCAGGGAGGAATTGGGCCCATAAGACTGCGACATCAGAGCCAAAATGTCTTGCAAATTCATTGTATGCATTTGTATTCTGTGTCCTTTCTATCTGCTCAGCATTTTACCAGCACATCCTTTCCAGGCATTACTGTAAAGCATTTATTTCTCCAGACAACAGGATAGAGCAGTAGCTTCCTCCAGAGTCAACACTACTGCTGCTTTTAAGCTTGGCTAAATGCAGCGACTGAAGACGATGGCAGCTGGTGCTCTCAGCCACAAAGGCTGCTGTGAATTAATGTTAACAAACACATTTGCTTTTATTAAGCCTTTTTTATTTCCTCCAAGTGTTACAGTTGTGGTTTCTAGAGCAATCATCGGCACTGTTTAGAGACACCCTGGGAATGAGTGCTTGAAAAATCCTTGCAAGGTTCAGCCCAAAGCTGCTGAGCAGAGGGGTTTACCAGCTGCACCAGGATAAACACACAGCCCACTGTGCCCAGCGCTTGGCAGATGAATCACTCTGAACTCCACAGCGCCCAGCGGCCTCATCCAAGGCATCTTCTTTTCCTGCAAGTTTCCCAGCCTCCTGCTTTCTCTAGGCAATAGGTCCTCTTTAATAAAGTTTAATATTAAAATTCCACTTGGTATATCAGGTTAGCAATCCCTACTGTAAATATCTTCAGGCTGGATCAACTATGAAATAAGGGACCGCGTGTGCACAAAGGCTCTGCACCTACACCGGAGGAGGAAATAGCTGAAGGATGCAGGAGAACCTGCTTTCAGCGTTTCCAATAAAATTTTTTGTCTAGAGAAGACAGAGCAGACCTCAGCCACCCTCCTACCACCAGGCACACGGACGATGCAGTAGCATTCACATCTGTCAGGATTTCCACTCGAAAAACTATGAGCTGAGAGACTTTAAATGTTCGTAAGGAGACTGTTCCAGAGAGATGAGGACTGCTGTTTAAATGGGGTTACAAAAAAGCATAACCAGAAAGCAGCTTTTTGGCAGAATCACACAACTAACCCAGTACCAGGGTAGGGCCAGTATGCTGTCTGCCTGAGCAGAACCATCAGCAAACTGGGCTGGGGAAAAGGACCAGGACAGCAGAACAGGACACAGGGTGGTGGGCTAGGAGGAGAAGGGTGAGAAAAAACGTACAGCCTAAGCGTTCAAGAGGCCTCCAAAATCAGGCAATAATTTTGCATGTGTTGAGCCTCCCATGCCAAGAAAGGCTGTTGCTTCACAGCTGCTGAGGCTGCAAGTCTGCTACTCTGCAAATGGTTCTGCTTCTTCCAGTGTCCTCCCCAAATCCCAGGCTTGGCTCAAGCCAAGTTTAATTAAGGATGAGGGTGTTTTTCGTTTGTTTTCGAAAAGCAATACAGAATTATAATACTTCTAATTAGCCAACAAAAGAGAAGACTAAGCTTTTAGACTGAAAAAAATAAAATACCCATGCTCAAGAGCTACCACGTCTGGTTGGGTGCCAACCTAGTGCTGTAAAACAGAGTATTTAATTTTAGGCTTAAATATATGGTGCCTAATCAAGTTTCCTACTGATAACCCCTTTACAGTACTGATGCTTGGGGTGGGGTAAAGTTGCCAGATCAAATTCGGGCAATGCTAGGAACTACCCATCCCATCCCTAGGAATCACGCTGCAGGTGCTCAGAGCAGACGGGGACTGATGGCTGCAATCTCCTCGAGGAGGACGCCGGATGCGCTGCAGCAGCCCTGCCAACCGACCCCTGCGGCGCAGTCATCCATCTCATGCAGGTTGTTAGACCGACTCAAGGTTGCAGACCATTGCTGGAGAGAAAAACAATCCACAACGAGCAAGTACAGAGAGAAGATGGCAATTTTTGACAGTTTGCGGGATGAAGGCATGACCCTTGCGTGGCTCTGAAGTCGATGCCTGGTTACTGAAGAGGCACGTTTGCATTTCTGTGTCTACCTGCATGGTTTGGTATGCTGCTGGGCCACATAAGGGAAGAATTACTATAGCAGAGAAGACATGGAGAATCAAGGGGGTATTTAGAAGGGCGACATTTTCACAGAAATCCTGTTGAGCTCAATGAAAAATCAGCGATGCTGCAAGTGTGCCGGGCTATGCATGGGTCCCCGCGTGTCTCATGCAGCCGCACGAGCGAGTGCGACGCAGCCACGTGCCTTGCGCCCGGCACCGCCGCTTCCAGGCGCTGCGCGGCCGGCTCTGACTTTCCGGAAAGGACAGAATCAGGGCAAGCAACTTGCTGCCATGTGCCGTGTTCGCTGCCAGCAGATTTTCTAGCATGTGACCAGTCACTGCAGAAGTCGCATTTTGTCCCTCTCCGTTTCCACGGATAAATAAGCTGGCACGCATCAAGGTAAACCTACCTTGAGTGTAACCTCAGGAATGTCACGCTGGTAGGAACAGACGTAGTGGAACCCAAACTGTGTCGTCATTAGGGAAAGATATTCCAGATGCAATTCTCTCAATTAGTAACTACTGATTCTCTCGGAGCAAGAAATACTGAAAATAATTCACTAAATTCAAGTTTAAGAAAAAACTTGATGTTAGAAAATAATTTTCCAAATGCTACTAAGGATAAAACTGTTTTTTTGTTATGTATTTCACAAAGATAACCCCAGGCCAGGGCGGATGGGGACTTGCATATTGATTTCCTTGAGGCAGATAAAGCATGCATCAGTTTGATAATTTTCCTTGTTTGAGTAACAGAACAATAGTATAACAGGAAAGTTTTTTTTTTTTTTTTTAAATACCCATTTTGGCAGACACAGTTGAAAAAAATGATCTGAAAACAATTGTGATAATATACAGAGTGATCTCAAAATGGCACACGTATGTACTAAACCCACTTAAAACAGAATGGGATTTATATGACACCCTTATTAGATCATGAGCTACTTTTGCAATACCCATTCATGCCATAGTTGTAATATGCAATTTTTAAGTTGGAAGGAAAGGGGAAATAAACCCACTAATAAGCACATAATAAGACACACGGTTATGTTTGTGTTCTTTCATCTTGGCACTGGCAGCAATAGCTACAGTGCTTTGCTCCTTCCCTGATAAGGGTTATTTTGTGTCTTCCACCAAGCCCAGCAGTGGTGGCACATTTTGCCTTTAACAGATTACCATGAAAGGTTGCTTTGACTTAAAACGAAATATGAAGGGACTAGAAAAGGCCAAACTGGCTTGTCAGGAGCAATGCTTTATAGAGAAAATCTATCCTCCAATTACAGCAAGATGCAGAGGTCAGATCCCCTCCAATGTCCCCTTTCTTTATGCCCAGAGCATTCCCAATGATCGGGTTGCAGGGTTTTGCTTCCCATGTTTACAGCCAGCTGCAATGTCAACCCCAATACAGAATTCAGTCACCAGGTTTCACTGCAGCTTTGGCAGTTTGCTGAGGTACAAAGGTTGTGCAGCACACATTATTGCTTAGGAATCATATGCCTATTTATAGCACATTTTCTGCAGTTTTAAAGCCATGTTTTAAGCACAGCAGAGACTATAATAAAACATTCAACACAGTCTGAAAAATACAACATCTAGACCATTTTATACCTACTTTGAAGACATACGACTATACCACAACGGGGTAATTCTACCAAAATATAAAACATTGAAATTCGCTGTGCCGCGTTTTCCTATTTTTAGGAAAATATCAGCGATGGGTGGGTGGATGGTGGGACACACGTATGTATGCACACACAAGCACTCCCCGTACTGGGCTCAGATGCCCTCCTGTACGTTTGGCTCCCTGCTCCATAGCAGTTCTCTGCCTGTCGCCCTGGGCACGTGGCCAGCACCCGCCAGCACCCAGGGCACTTGGCTGCTCTGCGCTCCCACCCAGCACCAAGAGGATGCGCCACCCAGGTGCTTTTTCTGCAGCAGCCCTGGCCTCTGATTTTCTGGTAAGATGATAAGCTTAGACAGAGGCAGGGACCATGGGATACGCTTTTTACTTTTTCTTCCCTTTTTGTACAAAAGCAGGTGTGTGGTTTTTGATGTCTAGTAGATGTCTCAAAGAAAGAGTGAATAGACATTCTTTAAATACAATGGCAAACTCTCTAGCAACAGCAACAATCCTTCCGAGGCATCTCTGTGGATTACGCTATCCCTAGCTATACCTTTTCTATACTCACTTCTCTCATATGCAGACAGAGATCCTTTCGCCCATCTCAAACATTCAGTTTCACATCCACATCATACATCCATGCCAAATCCAACATCTGCATGCGCACCCCACACAAAGTCAACAACAAAGCTCTTCACCTCTCCCTAAATCAATGAATGTTGACAGTTTTAATCAATCTAAATTTAAGCAAAATTTTTATTTATGAAGACAAGAAAGAAAAACACAACAGTGAAGCATCACTGTAAGGTGTGCAGAAAAAACAAAAGTAAAATTTTACACTGCTCCACAGAAAATCACTTCCCTGGGAAATCTTACAGTCTCTTCAGAGAGTTAGGTTATTTGCAGATGTTTGCCGCCCTCCCTGCCTCCATGGGCAGCTTTGTTTGGGGCTTTACCCCCACCTCGGACACTGGCAAGCACAGTATAAACAGGATAAAATCATTTTATTAAAAAAAAGTAACAAGACTAGACACACTTGAAGTTATGTCTTCAGAGCTGCAGGCAGGAGACTGCTGTTTCTGCCTTTGATCCCAGCAGTGTTGCAGTCTCTGCAATGAGATGGTTGCTCGCAAGGATGCTCTGGGAGATGATTACAAGCAAGGAAGTTTCTCTGTGCTCGATAAGAGCAGCTGCGAACTGTCAGCTCTTTGTGCCATCCATTTTTGTATCAAGAGCAATTTCATATAAAGAAAACTCCCTCATATTTCAATACTAATTCCATTGGAAACAATTCCTGGAATACCTAAGGGGCAGAGACTTTGCTTGCAGATCCATTAAAAGGAGAGAATAATATAATAGTGGCTTTCTCTGCCTACAGTTATGCTAGCACCTGCCTTTCCTGCTGTGTTTCATATTTCAAAACGCTTTTTAAATAAAAGATAACAGTGGTATTTCCTTAAAGTTAACTGAGCCTGCTGAGTATGTCATTAATAAAGCCAAGCTGACAGTGCCACCAGGATAAATAAAAATAATCACAAACACATTATTCAGTATTAGTTGCAATCCTCAGTTAACTAATTACCTTTTTTCTTTACTTTTTCATGTTAAAATATTCTCCCTCTCTTTTTTTTAATTCAATTAGAAAAATTTCAGAGAATAAAACATTTTGGTTTTTACTTCTTCTGATGAAATCAGCCTGGTAAATCAAAGGTAGAAAAAGAATCATCTAGGTAACACAGAACGTACATCACTCCCTAGTGCCTAAATTAATGCACAGAGTAAAATTCTGGATAAAGGTATGTTTAATCTCTGTAATGGTTGAGTATATGCACATACTGAATAGCATATTTTCCCTGATCATCTAAGAAAGCACCAATTTCTTCTCACCAGAGAATGTTCCTTTGGGAAAATAGCTTAAAAAACACGAATGCAAAATGAAATTAAAAGAACAGGAAATCTTGTTTTAATTAACCTTATGTAGTAAAATCATAATTAAAATCAGGATTCAAATCAATTCATATATATTTTGCACTCACTGCAGAGAGCCACTGACTAGGATGCAGGGCCAGGATGGAGGTTTGCAGTGTGAGCTCGAGACAGCTTTCATAGCAGTTGTGAAAGTCCCCTTAGGAAACTAGTCTTTGCTTTTATTAGAAAAGGGGTTTTAGATTATCACACATTTTGATTCCAAATAAATGTTTGTTATATCGTGTTGATCCAAAACGGTACAATTTTTCTGTTGCTCTTCAGCCAGAGAGGTAAATCACTGTTACACACCCATTTATCCTGAGAGTTGTTCACTGTATTTTGCAGGTTTGCTCCACTTTCAAGTATTCAAGGGGAGCTCCTGAATTAGTTTCTGTCAGATTTGACTAGAACTTAACCCTCAGCCTCGTTTTAAAGTTTCTTTGTTTCTGCTTGTGGGTTGTAGTGTGTGCAGATGGTGAAAATTTGCACTCCGAGTAACTTCCATAGCGTAGTTGTCTTTTAATTATTTATTTATTTGTAATTTTTTAAAAATTTATTACTGGTCTTTCTCCTTCTCTTTTTGCCCTGCGTAGTTTGAACAGCTGGCTGCTCCGGTGCAGGATGAGGGCTCATAAGCGCCATGGCTTGTTTGGAAGAAGGACAAGGGCTGTAGTTGGCTTTCAGTGCTGTGCAGGGAGCTCCTGGCTTCGCTGCCCACCTCCGCGGTGGCTCTGGGGAGCTCCTGCACCTGAGGTTGCCTCCTGTTTCCTTTCAGGTCCTATTGGGTGCTCCATGTTGATGCCATAAAATCTTTAAGGAAAGGGATGTCTCCACATACCATGTAATGCTGGATAGTGTCTCTGCGCAATGGAAAGTTCAGGCTTCTTGTGCAGGAAGACCTGCCACAGAGCTCATAGGGAGACTCATATAAACAGAAAAGCTAAACCAATGTGCTAAGACCTACCACAAACCACACATGTCCTCCCATTTTCTTTGACCTGCTTTTCCCTAGCAAAGTCTGTATCAGCCAAGAAACAAATAACTCAAAGCACTGCCATAGCGTGTCTGCTGAAGACACCAGTGGAGCAGAATCCTGTTTGAGTGATGCTGGTGGAGCGTGTAGGAAACTGCTCTGTTCCTTCCTGATTCTGGAAGATGCCAAGGGATTGTCATGCTGACACAGACAGTTAAATAACATAGAAACATTGAGGCTGTGTATGCCAGAAGTAGGTTGTTCTTGCTCTACTCAGCTGCAGACCCAGAAGGTGGCTGGGAACCTGCAATGCCTCCATATGGAGAAAGAAATTGCTAGCAGTGGTTGCCTGTGGGTGCCAGGCTCCTTGACTTGCTTCCTGTCCTTGCTTTACCTGGTCATTATTCCGGATGTTGCCTGGAAAAGGGAGGAGATGCAAGAGATTCACTTTCTCCTTGAAGTCTTGTAATGGACGTTGAAATAATTCTTCATCCACAAATCAGTATGAGGTTGAGCAGCTTCAGAGTGTGGGGAAAGGTTCTTTTCTTGGTACTTGGTTAGGCGCAGCATCAGGTGGTAAATCATGAGTGAAAATGGAAAGCAGTAACTCTGTAAATGTGAATTATAGAAAAGCAATGAGCATGTAGTTCCCATTCTGAAAGAAGTGAGAGCGTTAAAATTATATAATATGAAAATTCATCTAGGGTGGAATTATAGTAGAAGCAGGCAGCCTTTTGGATGGATTTAGCTTAGCTTTGTTTTGTGATAAATCAAAAGCATAAAATTTAGAAATGTAAATAGAAAAAGCAGATTTTTTTAATGAATAAAAATGTAATCAAGGAGATCTGCTAATTCTAAAGTTGTGGAAGAGACTGTGCTCAGAGTCTGTCATGTGCTAGTAGATGATGCTTAATCTCCATTTTATAATATTTTTGAAGTTAACTTTAGGATAGCACTTCAGGTAGTTTTGTAAGCTCACTTTTGGATGCTGTGAATTGAAATTCAGATTTGCAGCCATTTTCTTTCCCTTTTAATCCAATTAGAAAAATTCCAGAAAATAAAAAACATGAATATTCATTTTTATTTCTTACTTCCGATGACACTCTCCCATCTGAGTCTTCTCTCCTGGCTCTCACAAGATGCCCTGTCACCCAAGGAATAGGCTCACAGCTATATAAACTATACACAGTTTAAACGTTTTATGTGTTTGTAAGACAAGAGAAGATGAGAAGCAGGCAGAGATGCAGCATGAAGGTGCAGTACAGCTTGCTGAGACAAGGAAAAGAAGTCTGTCTAACACCGCTTGTGTTGAAAACACTGGAAAATAAGTGCTGCTTTGCACTGTGTTTTGAATCCGACTGCCCCGGGTCAGACCCAGTGGAGACTGGCCAACGTCCATGAGCTCAGCCTCGAGGCCGCTGTGCATCCCGCCTGGGGATTGCTGCTGCATTTCTGGAGGCCTTAAAGACACCTGCTAAAGCTCTCTGCTAGCACGGCCAAGCATTGCGCACAACTCCAAATATGCTTTGTTTATGTAAAGGAAAGTTTGCGGAGGCTGCGAGGCTTGCGTGCTGCACGGCTATCAACAGCAGGACTCTTCACAGATGGGGTGCAGTGAATGCAACGGCCCTGTGCCAGGCCTAGAAGGACAGGGAAAGAGTGCCCAAGATGAGATCAGCAAGGTGGCCGTGAGGCAGTAAAGCGATCTGAACCTCCCTGCCCCAGCTCCCTGCTGTCCCAGCGATGAGATCCCACAGGCACGTGCAGCCACAGGGCGAGACGACGGTGACTCCGGCACTGAGATGCTGCTCAATTTCCCACGAGTTTTTCCAGCGTAGGGTTTGCCTTCTGGCCTGGCGCCTGCTTTCCTCTGATGCCACCCGGCACAGACCCCCAGCCAGCCACACATGGGGCTGCACAGCCGCAGCACAGCTGCAGTGAGCGGGAACAGGGCGTCCGAGCAGGCGTCACGTGCTCCCCGCGCAGCCAGCGAACACGGGAAACGCTCCAGCCTGGCTTCTCCTTTCGACCGCTGCACTCACTCCATTATTTGGAGCCATCTACCTCCTCCACTATACACCTTATGAGAGCAGCTCAGGCAGATGATTGCTCAGGAGAAAACAAAAGGCGAGAAAACTCAACCCAAAGAGGAGATTTTGCAGGTTAAGTTCACAGCTCCAGCATGAGCATCTGGAGGGAGGTGGGTCCAGAGACTCCAAGTACGGTCCCACTCCCACACAAAGACGGAAAGGTCCTGGGAGCAGAATGCTGCAGCTGGCAAGTTATTTACAAAGAGTAAGAGCACACAGCGCTGGCCAAGTGCAAAAGCTGCTCTAAATGTCCACGAAGGTGACGAAATCCAGAAGAAAGAGCAGTAAGGGAGACTGTGTGAGTGTGTCCTCAAATACTCTATAATCTGCGCAGAGCTCTAAGATACTTTAGAGCAATATCAATAGATGTTTAAATAAATTGTTGTCATCCAGTACACCTCACAAATCCAATCAGAAGCGACTAATACTGCTAAAAGCTTGCAAATGCATCAGAGGTAGCATTTAATAGTTAATTTGCAAGGAGTATCAGTTTCTTTCTTCCTTTTTGGATGCGTTCAGCTGAAACTGTACATCAGGACTTGGGCCCTATTCCTCTCCCAAGACATGCCCACCTCAGCTTCTGATCAGACACCTTTCCGCCCCCACCACCCTCGCCCTTTAACTCCACAGCAGCGAAATCTCCAGGGTGTTTCTTTACTCCGTGTTGGACTGTCAGACACACAGTGATGATAGTAAATGCAAAATACCACTAACCTCTGCACAGTCACGTGTGATACCCAACACCTAGCACCTCATCTCAATCACACTGAGCTTCACAAATCCGGATTGCACAATCAGAATTCAAACCTGCTTCGTGGTGCAGGACCCTCTTTAAAAAAAAAAAAAAATCTGTCCAACACAACAAAACCTAAGGCACTCGCTAAACCCCATTTGATAAAATGCTGAAGACGTATTTCATGTCCAGCCTCTCCCAAACCTTTGAGTTCATCAGGATCAACCCCACGAGCTGGAGAGTAGCAAGGCCAGCGTGCTCTGCCTGCTGAGGGAGCTCCCCTGCTTCATAAAGACACAGTAGATAAAGTCATCAGCACAGGAGGTGCTCACATACAAATACTATCTATTTGCAGGCAATATGAAACCTCACAAATAAACAGTAAACACGATTTGCTGGCAAGTGAAGAAATCTTTAGGGAAACTGGTGCTGGGTCTCATAAGGACATTCGCAGTTGGAATCCAGAAGTAACAGCTCCAGGAAATGTCAGCCACTCACTTAGATGTGTGTACAGTTAAGGACTGGATACAAAGACTGCAGATGTCAGTGGGTCTTAGAAACACAATTTAAGGTACCTTGTCATAAATAAATAATTAAAATAGATGGGTGAATTTGTGATCCATGACTGGATAGGGATAGAGGGAACTGGCTTTCCTAATTATATTTATTTGGGAAATCTTTTATTTTTTATTTATTTAAGCAGTCACATAGCTTTAAGAATGTTATCTAATTCTGGCAGTGCAGATACAGTAGACTGACTAAAATAAGGTTTGCAAACATGCACTGAGAGACACAAGGCTTTATATGACTCATATACTTCGCTAAGAGCCTCCCTGATAGACTAATGGAATCCTCAACAAGGATAATCATTTTCTCAATAAAGGTAGAAGATTTAAAGCAACTGTGCTATGAGTAATAAGGAGATATTGTGTTTGCCCCGAGGTAGCACATTCATTTTCAAGACATCTAGCAATAGAAAATCTTTTATGTGGGGAAAGTACTTTTAAATATTTTCCCGGAAAGGTAGTTAAACCCAAATAAATGTGTTAAACTCCATATATCCTCACTGCCTGCCACAGGTGGACTTCACTGGAAAGTCACAGTATGAAGAATTATGACATGTTAACTTGGTCCAGGAGGTGCAATCCACATGAAAGATGTCCAAATAGAAGCTGTTTTCTAAAGAATAACGTCTCAACCTAAGCATGTTTTTACCAGTAGAGACCAGAGTTCGACATGCCGTACCCAGTTCACACTCTCCAAAGGCTGGGCCAAGACACGGCACTGCTAGAACAAGACTCTTCCCTATCAGTGCCTCCAGGATCATATGAGCAGGGAAAAAAATATGAGAAGAATCTCAAAACCAGGGATTTTTTCTTTTTGTGGTGATACATTTTAGAAGATTTGACCAACTAATCAAAACAACCACTCTGAGAGTGGTCCCCATCTCTGTAGAAAAGACAATTGTTCTACAGACAAAGGTGTCAGCAAAAATAGTGCTGCAACTCCTCTGTAATCGAGAAATGCAACTTCAGGCTGTATGCAATGCACCTCACTAAGACTTTCCTGGCCCCAATAAAGCTGTGATGATGCCAATGCAGACACTACATTCAGCTTAGCTGTCCTGCTAACAGAAAGGAGCAAAAAAAAGGAGCACTGGGGCTAGGAGTGTTAAAGAAAGATATGGTGGATTTCTAGGAGCAATAAAAGTGATCCCTGGAAAGAAAGATAGAGATAGAGGAGGCCATGGAAGATGGAGCTTTTTCTTTTTTTTCCTGTTCTCAGAACTCAGAACTATTTGGGTGTACTAGGTTAAACTTTTTATGCCACTTTGCCCATCTCTCTTCTGCTCTTTTTTTTTTTCCAGCAATGGCTGCAAAACTGGTCATGGTAGACGGCTGCACAGCCAAAACAGGGGATGAGAAAATACCTGCAGCTACTCCTTACACTGCCGTATGCTCCTTATTCTCCTACTGCAGGAGACTGCTCAGGTGTCCCTAGCTGAGGACCCCAGCCGATCTCCCTCTTCCTGCTGGTCCTCAAAGTCCTCCTGCGAGGAGCCCTGGCCTTGGGGACAGGCAGCATGAGGCTCCTATTCCCAGCCAGGCTATAAAGTGCTATAACACTGGAGGCTGCAGTGAGAACTGGTCCGTATAAAGCAAGGGAACTGTGGTAAGAAGAACGAAAGCTGCTGTTCGGCTGGTGCAACTGCAGACACCTTGTCACGCACTGCCCTGTCTCCATGCCAGAATCATGGTAGCACCAATGTTTCGCTTTCTGGGAATAACTCTATTTTCTCTACAAGCAAACAGTCAAGGGACTTCTTATTTTTAAAAATGAAAACTGAGATTAGATTTGGCATTAAGAAGCTCAAAAAGCCAGCAGGCCCTACCTATGGCCATGGGCTTTGCAGCCCCCAGAGGGCAACCATGTCACTACAAAGAAATGAAGTGCATGGAAATTGCATCAGTCCAGCTCAGCTTCTGTAGTGGAGATGGAAAGTCCAACATTTCCGTGCCTCACAAGGCAGACAGACATGGAGATGGCTATAAACCTATAGTCAAAAAAAGCCCACTCTTCACCAGAAAGTTCAGCGAGGCCAGCTGGCCTCCACCCTAGCTTAAGGATTCAAATATACAAGCCGTGGGACCTACCCCAGGATTGCAGGGAAACCCTAAGAGCAGGACCACATCACACATTACCTTCATCTTTATTTTCTTACCTCATTTCACCACTGTTCTTTTTTCTGTAGGGAAATGGAACCACTCTGCTCAAGCTCCATCATTTCACTTGCAGACTTCTGCAGCACTCTCGCAACAGGGACAGAGTCCAGCAGGTCAGTAAATGCATCTTTCTCTCTTAAGGAAGCACAACACAGTGTTTTCTGCTAGAAAGAAGGCTCTGTTGTTCAGCACCTTTTGAATACTGCTTCTAGAAGCAAAATATCTGCTTCGGAAATTAAGGGTATGTTGCTTAACTAAATATTTCTTTTGTCAGCCATTCATTTTAAAGGAGAATTTGTTGCCACATTATGCCATTTTAATATTGGATTGCCCTCAACCAGAACATCTGTGTACTTAACCAGCTGCTTTAAACAACTGCTTCCTTTAAAACCAAGTCAAACAGATGATGTGCTTTATTGTAGCCAAATTTCCCTGTGAAATTCATTCTCTCTCATGCCTTAGTTGGCAAGTGAACTATCAATTCATTTTCCAATTTAAAAAAAAAAATCATCTCTTTCTAAAGAAACAGCAAATAGTGTTTTATTACTGTGGTAAAGATGTTAGTACCATAACATTAAAATTATTTACATACTCATCTGCTTAATATTTGATAACGGAATTGGAAACATGCCCTCATAAACAGCCAAGTTCTGCTATTTGGCAATGGGCAAGAGCAACGGAAGAGACCGGATCATGGTCCCAGCGGGAATCATAGCCTTCAGTTCAGCATAGGTTTGGTCATTTTAACTATTGGTTTGGGATATTAGTGTACCTTTCCCAAAGCATGGTGGCATCTCTCAGCAGTGAGATCAAAAAGCTTAGGCAGGTGTAAAAAGGGATTTCTCTTCCCTAAGTCTAACTTTCAAAACAAAAAGTTATTACATTTATCCGATTTGAGTGAGCCTCTTTACTTAAAATGTAAATTGCATGGGCACCNCAGGTGTAAAAAGGGATTTCTCTTCCCTAAGTCTAACTTTCAAAACAAAAAGTTATTACATTTATCTGATTCGAGTGAGCAGAGACTTAAAATGTAAATTGGATGGGCACCATCTGCCCAAGTTTTCAGAAAGAACGAACGATACTCAAGCTCCATGCTAAGCTGTTTGCTTTCACTGTCACCAGTTATCTCACTGCTTATTGAAACATTGAAGAAAGTAATACCACGCTGAGAAGATCCAGCTACTCTAAACAAACCACAACTACTGGGAGGCTTTCAAGGAACACAAGACTGTGTCAACAGGAGCACAGGGAATTATTTTCTTAAAGCAACTTCACTTTTTAGTGTTTAGGAACTACTGCACAAAGGAAATGAGTCTGGTCTACAGCTGCAATTAAAGTCCTTATGAAAACCATGTTGTTTCAGACAACATCAGCTATCCCAGCTTCATTAGTAGGTTGACTCAAACCATAAACACCACAACCAATCAAGATGACAAGTACAGATTATTAATATAAATCACAGAGAAGTACAGAATACATCTTGACAGATCCATATTTATGTGTCACAACATCTGGAATTTACTGGACTTCCTCCGGAAGTCTCTCCAATGACTGACTTAGCACGCTAAGTGGTAGGAAGGTAGATAATGACGAAGGCATTCTCAGAGCCCTTCTCGTTTGGTACTACTCAAGCACAAGTAGTTCTTTGGACTTTTTTAATACCCTTTTCCCTCGGAACCAGCTTCATGACACTGCAGTAGAGGGATTTTAGAGTTCAGCTGGTATTACGTGTCCAAAATAGAGAGTTCAGCTAAGTACAAAGACTGCTGGCAAACCACAAGGCACGTCATGCAGCTCAGCACACAGTCAGGGCTTTTATAAACACAGGAATACACAGGAACATGACATTTATGTTTTCTGGTGAGGTACAGTCAGCGCTGTGTGAAACATCCCATGTAACACTGAGGACATTAAATATTTTTCTTGACAGTCGCAAGTTAGTCTTGACTAACACCACATTTTACAAAGGAGCTTATTTACTCCATTTCCAGAACTAAACATAAAGAGGTCAAGCAATAAACCAATTTTAAAATCTGTGATCTCACCCAATTTGGTCAGACAGGTCTGTGGCCACTAATGTCTGTATTCCAGAACAGAAGTTCAGGACATTCTTATAAATGTTAGAATACATTCTTATAAATGTTAAAATACAAAGGCTAAAACTGGAATAAAGGGGACAAAATCAGAAAGTGGAAGTGATACAAGCAGTGATACTAGGTTATATGCACACACAACCATCCATTGATAGTTGATTTAGCTGAAGATCTCAACCTAAATGTTCCCTTTGCTTAAAGCTCACAGATTGAGACGGTCTAGTGTAGCTATGTACAAAATCCATCAAACCTAGAACAAAGCAACTAGGTCTACTTGGCAATAGCTCTACCAGCCTTCACCTGTCAGCAACAGGGCGATATGCAGGGCTTTCTGCCTGTAGCTTTCTTTGCACCTGCCTTCTTTCGATAACCTGCTCACATCTACTCTGCAGCCTGCAAGGAAACAATAAATCCCAACTGCTCCAGGCCAGATAGTGGGTGCAAGGAGCCAGACCAATGCTAAAACCCTACTGCAAACATGACAGACTGCTATAAACCAGCACCAAGGCCAGCTGAGAGGAGAGTTTCTTGTTCTTTCCTTGTTTAGAGTTCTGCTTCTCACCCACCACAGACAACCTCTACTTCTCAGTCTTAACTTCCTTAAAACTGTGAGAAATAGAAGCTCATCTGCTAGCAAAGCAGCCAGGTAAAACAGGTCAGATGAATCACTTCGGCAGCAGCTTTTTCTCTCCAGTGATTACGCAAAAGTAAACAGGGACCTGAGCCAATAAAGTCATCCTGAGTAGGTGGAATGAAGTCCATCTCAGACACCCGTACGTGTGCATCCACAGCATTGCTCATTCTCTCATAGTTAAGATTGGGGATAAAATCCACTGTAGAAAAAAGCTAGAAGTACAAGACAACAAGTACAAGGCAACCAAGCTTTCCAGATACTGACCTCAAATTTGAATTCCCACCAAAGCAAGATCTTCTTTTTAATATTTGAATTAAGATCAGAGATTGCCAGACTCTGAGTCATGATTTTTAATTGCAGGACTGCAGCTAATCTGCAATCTGACCTTTGACATGTCACTTAACCTCCTTTCTTCTACCAATTGCAAAGCAAGAATAATTCTAAGAATCTCGCGAGAAGTTAAGAGTAATCGATTAACATCTTTAAAGTGGTCTGGAATTCCAGTGGCCTTCGCCAAAACAAAGGTACCAATATCTATTACACGTAGACCATCTTAATTATCATTGCAAAGACAGTATTTATCTGATACTTAGCTTTAGATGAGAGATTAAACAAGAGATTAAACAAATATACACATGTTGGGTTTTTTTTGGATGGTCCTTCCCAGTGGTATTCATATCCCCTTTTTTCCTGGCATTTTTATCTTCTGTTCTGACACTTTGCAAATTTATCAAACTGCTCCCTTTTCATTCACATAGTCCATATTATGTACTAATGCCAAAAAATCACTTTTGCTTTCTGTCTGTATGACTATATATATATTTTTATATATACACACATAAACCCACACATCCTGCCATGAAGCATACAAGATAAATAGATATGGATTTCAGTAATGCAAGCACATCTTCAGGTTTTTGCCCAGTTTAATGGATAAATAGACTGAATTCTTGTCTAGAAACACTTGAATCACTGTACACAACAACTGGGACTGAAAAAAGGTTTAAAAATAAAGTGTCACTGTCTCCATCTTCCATTCTTAAAATCGCACCAAGAAAATCCCAAGGAAAATGCTCACATGATACAAGGGAAGATATTTTAATTTGTAAAAATGGCTTGCATTTTCAGTATGATGCAGAAATGCACATACGCACAAATAAATATACGTGTGCATATGCATGTGGTTCCATACACATGCACAGAGCCACAGTTCAGAGGGAAGCCATCCCTGACCCAGAGCAATGCAGGGTACCAAGGGCTGCTGCAGTCAGGATCATCAGTCCTGCTCCCAGCTGACATAGATTGAGGACACCCAGTCCCTCCACTTCTCCAGCTTTAATATATGGATGAGCAACTTCCATTTCATTTGGCCAATTTCAAGGCATTTACTCACCAGCTGTTAGACCTGAATGCTCTCATGTCCCCACACAGCTGTAATCACATTGCATCTCTGCTCCCCTTTTGTTTAAGTGGGGAGCCCCTGCGGTGGGACTGAGCACATCACTGCAGTCACCTTCTAATAACAGCAAGAAGAAAGGGGCAGGTACCACGTTGTGCTGCTTCTTGTTTGACACACAGAATCCCCTGTGTCCAGAGTCACACACGCATCCTTTCTGGCAGCATCTGCCTTAAATCTCAGCATTAGAAACAAATCCTCAGTTCTGTGGCTCAGCCATCACTGTCAGATTTGATCCTCTCTCAAGGTTACAGAGATTTTGCACTGAAGAGTCTAACCACCAAATGCATCCAGGAAGGCAGGGTGGAATAGCCACAGTTTCTAGCGCAGACCCAGAGCTCTCTGTGGCAGTGGCCCCTATACAAGCTCACTCCAATGCAGAAGTAAAACTCAAAGTGACAGTAACACCTGTTTCCACAGCTATTTTCCACACCCAGCTACATCTCATCTTTGCTTCACTGCCTCCTTTAAGGTTTAATAGTGGTTTCACTGAGCAGTCTTAGTCAAGTTTCTCATTTTTTACTTAAGCACCCATGGCTGAACTCAAACATCTGAAGGGATCTCTGGCTCAAGTAATCTGCTCAGCACAGACAGCCCCGCATCATCATTTTTAACAAAAACTGTAGGTACTCTGTACATTTTTTACTATAGTATGGGCAAGGTTTTAAGCTTCTTGCGCACTTTTTTCTTAACAGCTTTTCTGTCAGGTGAACTCGATAGAGAATACTACGGTAGATGTCTCAAAATATCTACTTGATTGTCTGGACAATCAAGTTTCTGTTCATGGCAGAAAACAAGTAGTAAAAATACTGGTCAGCAAGGACAACACCTCAGATGTTTCACAGTGCGCAAACTAAAAAAGTAAAACATAACAAATTCCAAACCTTGGAAGCAAAATTACATGTCTACAGGGAGAAAAGAAAAGAAAAAAAAAGTCTTTTTTGGACCCCTTGTTCTCCGTTCACCTAACGCACAGCAGCAGCCAACTGAGGATTTGGCAGGTGCTGACGCAGAGCCACGGTGACGTGAACGCGTCCGCAGCTCAGGTGGGACGTGGGCGGACAGAGGGATTGAGCTGCTCAGAGCCCAGGGCCACCACCATCTACCACAGCCATTTCACATCATCATCCCATTTCCTCCCCAAAACAGGATCAAATCTATCCGATAAAGACATGCGATAGCAACTCAGTGTTGCGGCGATGACAAGTTCACTGCTTCCCCTTCCAAACTATGTCATCATGTAATAATTCTCAGTGCTGGGAAATTGCATCTTATTTCAAGAAGGCGGAAGCAAGAGAAAAATCAATCAAAACCAGGATATTGTTTTCTCTTTGTCAGCAATGTTAAGATTTCAACACAAAATCAGGCATTCTTTTTTATGTAAAGTTATTTAGATATATTACATGTGCTGTACCCCATGAGTTGTCTTTGACCTTTTTTTTTGTAAGCGTTTTATTTCACCTCCTCTTCATGCTGTGGTTTATAGTAGCTTACATAAATGTGTACCTTTGTTTTATGAACGAACTGCTGGAGTGAATTTCAAATTAACATTAGTTACTTAGTGTAGCTAAAAACAACTATAATGGAACTACTGATATGAGTATAATGCCTATCACTAGTACCAATAATGTGATCTAACAAGTCTTTGAAGTATGATCTACATGCTTTGAGGGAGATCCTTTTCCAAAGATTGTTCGGGGTGTTTTTCCCCTAGTCCTTCCTAAACTATTTGATTTTTCCTCTTGCAACAATATTGTCCCAGTACCTAAAAGCATGACTCCTAGATTTGACTGAACAGACAGCTTTACTTGCTTTAAACCATGGTGCGCTTGGGCTATATTCTCTGTTCTCAAAGCACATATAGTGACGCTGCAATCATTTGGCGTAACTGGGACATGCATTTATTTATGCCCAAGTGGTATTGTAACTGTCTGCATGTGACCTAAGGCACGGGCTCTAGGCAATACCCTCTTTCTCTGGTGACAAGGTCACAGATAAACTACATTTCATTTGCTCTAACAGCATTTTTCTAGGGCTACATGTGACACTGACTTTGTCCCTGGCGTGTGTTCATATTTGAAACAGCTTTTGACCACCATTGCCTACCTATACCATTTCAGCGAATGCAAATATTTATTGAGACATCTAACTGACCATGCAAAAAAATGACATAAGTCATGTTGTAGCCATCATGTCCCAATTTCAGTGTGTTCTCATGGAAGAAATCTTCATCAGCCTTACTGTTCTGCCGGTAACCTGACACACTGAAACAAATCACAGATACAAGAAAATAGCAACTCCTACAATATTAGGGTCAAAATGTCCACTTCATTCTGCAGTTCACATTATAAAATTTCATTTTCCACATGGTTTAGCTCTCAAAACAGAGAAAATTTTCAAAGAATTCAAACATTTCACCCCTTTAAATAAAAAGGCCAAGTTTCTTGGTAACAGCATCTTCCAGGCCCCGCTCCCTAGTATAAGTAGGGTAGAAACACACTGAATGCTTGAGAAAACCTGATCCATGTAAAATGAATTTTGGTATTTTCTTGTATTTTTGAGACATGATCCTTAGATCTTCCCTCCCCAGTTAAAACAATAATGTGACTTTGATCTCAAATGATTTGCAATGGGTATCAAAAAGAGGCTTTATCCATCAGCTGGCATTTTGACCCAAATTTCTAAGAAACACCCCCTGGCCAAACAGCAGCAAAAATGGGATAGCTGGGCAGAACAACCTTAACTACACAAAATGCAGCTAGCATGAAACAACAGCAGAAACTGCTGTCTCATCAGGCAAAGATGTTCTGCAGAGGCAAGGTTTGCACGAATATTTCTTTCATCATATCAACTCATACATGGATGATTTTTTAAACATAAAGACTCTTTTCAGGTCTGAAACAACAATTTGTCTTTTATCTGCCATCTTCTTTTACTCCCTTCAAGCATGATTTTTTCCTCTTTGTCCTTCTCCCCAACAGAAAAATTTAATGGGAAATTAGTCCTGGGCCTTAAGACTTTACTAAGAACTGATGCTTTAATTAAAAGAAAAGTAGAATTTTTACTTCATAAAATTATCCTTCTGGGTGTTTGGGGTTTTTTTTAGCTGCTTTGTTGGAATTGCCTGCTTCAGATCCTCAAGAAGACTTGAGTAATCGTAAGTTGTCTGTATTCTCCAATTATACTGGCCAGTTTAATAAAAGATACGCCTCCTTCCTTCAAATGCTGCCTCTCTCATATCCTTAGACCGTGACTGTTACAGCAGTACTACAATAGCATGTTTTATGGAAATACATTGGTTTTCAGTTAAGACAGCACAATTCCTCATGTTCTGTAGCTAAACGCCTAAGACACTTGGCTAAGATGTGGTAAGACTCAGACTTAAAACCATGTCTGTGTGATTTTAAGAATAGTGTTCCATTCCAAGTCACCCAGAATCAGGCAAAGCAGAATTTTTATTTAAGTCTCATTCCCTGAGCCAGTATCAAGACACCAAACTACAGGGTCAAGCCAAATCAAAACATTTATACTGCAGTTCCTAACATGGGAGAAGTAGCTGAGTATTTTCATGAAAGAAAAGTCTGAAAAGTTTTATTCTCATCGCCTTTCAGACTCAGACTCTAAGCTCTGCTTTCATGGGGCAAAATCACCATCCTCAAGTCAGGCGTAACCATCATCTCCAAGGGCCTTTAACTCCCAAACTTCATGGCACTTTGGATTTTAACAGTATTTGCTACATGCAGCTCTTCCCTGGGAAGGTTTTCCTCTGTGCTCTCCTCGCCCAGGCCATTTCTTCTTCACATTACAGTTTTGCTCTCATTGCACCTAGATAGGAAGAAATTTGGTATTTTACAGACTTCTTAATCTCTTTACCTTCATT
The DNA here is from genome assembly GCA_013389825.1 of Crypturellus undulatus. NCBI lineage: Eukaryota > Metazoa > Chordata > Aves > Tinamiformes > Tinamidae > Crypturellus > Crypturellus undulatus. Next base: position 365,898 of record VWPW01031888.1, on the reverse strand, counting down.
TTCTCTACACCGGCTGCTACAAAGAAAAATGAAATGTCCACTTTTTATCTAACTGCTTAAAATTCTTCTGATGACATTACCTGAGCCAGATGGGTCCCTGGCAAAACCTGTGTCCTTCCGTACAAAGTTGTCCCTGTTGGTGCAAAGGAGCTGCTGCTCACTAGCAATCTACAATCATGAATAAAACTGTAAGAAAGAAACCCTAAACATTTTATTTTGTGTTGGGTTGTGAGTGAACTCTGCAGCATATTAATATGAGAAAGCTTCATCATTTTGTTTTAAACTTTGATTTTTTCATCTGTTATCAACTCCTTGTACATTTTTTGGTGTGCTTTAACAAAAAGCCTTGCACGACACAGTTAAAAGTTTGTTTTCCTCAACCTCATTTTAAAGACAGGTGATCTAAAACACTGAAGGTTCTATGTTCCCAAGCTGCACGAACACACGACCTGCCTAGAAAGTCTCCAAAGACACAAGACACCAGGTTCACAAAAACTTTTTCAATTAAACCAAAGTTTGGGGTAGATGCCTGGACACAGTTTCCTGCATAGCAATGACAGGAAGCAGCAACTTCCCCAAGTTTCTGCCTATTTCCACACAAAATTTCAATAGGAGAACGAAAGGCTCATTCTTTAAAAGTACTTTGAGGATGAAAACTGTTTCTGAAGTGCAAACATCATATTTCTCCTCACCTCTAGTTGAAGCATACCGGGCTTGTGAGGATGTGGTAGCAGGTTTTGCAAGGTCCTAAATTTCCTCCCATGTAAAAAGAGAGGGCTCAGGTCATGCTGTCCAGCTCCATGCCTACATCCCTGCTCCCATATCCAGGGAGGTATTCTGCAGGAGTCAAAGCTTCATCATGGCCTTTACCTTCAAGACTGGGCAGAAGCAGGCTAGACAGAGATACTTTCTCTAAGGCTCTCCATAGGTATATTTAAAAATTATCATTGAGATAATTCTGTTAATTAAAGATGCCATTCATACTTGTTCATTTGTTTTCATTTTAAAGATTGACATCAATTTCCATGCAAAGCCAGCCTCAATTGTAAAAACTGTGTCTGGATCCTAGCTAAACAGCAGCAGATGCTTCTTATTTGCAAATACTGCTGCAAGGGTGGCTTTAAAAAAGGCATACGAGATCAGAGAGAAAAAGAACGCAAAAAAATCAGGCTGCCAAACTTAAAAGGCAAGTGGGATAGAGAGGAAGAGTCTTGTGTTTAAGTAGACAGCGGCACCACAGTAGGTTGCAGGTAGCTCCAGCCTTTGGCGCAGGTGAGACAGCTGCTCTGCAGGGCTTACAGCTGGAGCAGGGAGAAGCACAGCAGACTTCCATAGGCAGCCCCACATCTCAGGCACTAAATACATACAGACACACAATTTACATTGATTTAAATGTGACTGGAATTTACCTCCTAACATATACACCGAAGCTCTTCTAATCCAACAAATATCCTGGGATAAATTTGCTTTCGCATTTATATCTAGGATAAAGCTATCCCCCTCAGGCACCAGCATATTTTCCCTCTTAAATCTGGCCAAACATAACCCACAATCTTTAACACAGACTCTCTAGCTATTTCTCTCTCCAGGAGAAATATTACAACATAGCAATTATGAGAATAGTATGCGCTTATCTTCATTCCCAGCAACTCTATTCTCGCATTACTTCTGAGGAGGTATGGCTCTCCTCTTCAAATACAGAAGGGCGAAACCCAGCAAATGTGTAGCAACTGCAGTGTCAGTTCTTGCAAGGAAAAAATATGTCAGCAAAACATTTGATTCAATCCGCTGTATAAGGAAGGAACATTTCTTCAGGGTTTATGCTTTGTATAGATAAATAACAACTGTCCAGAAATCATCTATTTAAAAGTCTATTTCAAATAGCAAAGGGTCAGATTTCAGGAAACTACATTCAAGAAAAGCGAACTGGCTCCTTTTTTCTTTTTGATTTAGTACAGATTTGGTTCACAACAAGTCCAGAGAATTAGGGTCCAAAACTAAGGGTGAGATCTTAAACGAATACACACGAAAAAGGTATCATGGATCTTGCAACAACTGCAGCTTGGCCCCCCAGGCACGTGCTTCTTCTCTGATGAGCTGCATCATATGGACCATTCACATTTGCAACTCAACTAAAACTTGCCAATTCCTGTGTGTAATCAAAAGCTTCTGTCTCGACAATGTATTTTTATCGAGTTTTGCATTCAATTTCCTTGTATTCACATAAGGACAGAAGAAAGGAATGTAACTGGTGTGCTGGAAGAAAGAGTCCAAGAAGGAGCAAGTGTTAGACAAGCAGGGACTCGGCTGCTCTGGAGCTTCACTCACCCACTGGAGCTGAACTTGACGCCTGTAGCTCCACAAATTATTGTTGGGGTTGGCCATTTGGCCATCATGCAGCTGATGGATATTTTGGACATGAGACAGCAGTCAGCTCAGCAGTGCAGATGAGAAGGGGCTGAGACACTGCCAGCAATTATGTTTGGACAAAACACAACCCAAACCTGTTAGCGTTGGGTTATTCTCCAGTTTAAACTTGTTTGCTCCTTTTGTTTTTAAATACCTTTTCACTTCAGCAACACTTTTGACTCTACATCCTACCTGGTGTGGTTGTTTTTCACTGGCTGGCACATCTAACCTGGAAGCTGAAAGTCTCAGATTCACAACTGACTTCCACTTTTCAGTAGTAATGGTGCTGCAGTCCCATTACCTCTCTGCACAAAAACTTCACTCTTGTGGCAGTCAAAATACTCCTTTGGCAGTTCTGATAATTCTTGCTCATCAGTACAATCATATTTTTAATTGTATAAAAAAAGTGGTTTTTTTGTTTGTTTGTTTTGTTTTTTTTTAAAACAGGGCAATTCACAACACAGCAAAATCACTTCAAGGGCCTCACCTAGGGCTGCCTCAAGTTTTAGACAGTGGTTGCACTTCTGAAAATCCAGACTATTTAAGAGGCCTCCTTCTTAGGAATTCTCGGCAGGACGAGCCACAAGAGCTTGGCACGCATCCCTGCAGGGCACCAGCCTGCTGACCTTTCCATAGATGATGTTGCTTTTCCTTTGGGGAAGGGGGGAGGAAAAGGCAAATGCCTTCGCTTCAGGTTCCAATATCATGTCCACCTTTACGAAACGATGTTGCTCATCCTTTATTATTATTTTTAATAAACTTGCCACCTACCCCCGAGGTACGTATTCGAGTTGTTGGCAGAAGCGTGGTGAATACTGTGGCCAGCAGTTGGAGGCAGCATTCCAGGGTACCTGCTGCTGGAATCCGGCTTTGCACAACAACACAGCAAACTGAACTCTCCTTTACCTTATGAGATTTACTTTTTAATTTGACAGCATCGAACAGAGAGGCTTAGAAGTCAGGATTCCTGGGTTCAATTCCAATTCTGCAGTAGAACTTGATTTTGAAATGCTCGTAAATCAGGTAAACTTAGTGCCTCCATTTGTGCCGAGATGCAGGGCAACAGCTAGTCCTTGTTGCTGCTGCTGCTGGTTTTGAGACCATCATACAAGAGGTTCTCTGTGCACAACAGGAAGCCAGGATTTCTGTACCAAAAAGCATTTCGCACTTCACTTTCTGTTCATCAGTGGATTTTGCTTCCTCCATTCTTAGCCAGCTACTTAGAGAGATTTATTTTCCTCTTTATAGTGTTCTCAGTTTTGCTCAGTGGATGGGGAATAGAAGATGCAGTTAAAAATACTGAGAGGCCATGGTGGGTGGTGTATCAGAAATAGACACTAGTTCACTGCAAAGACGACTAAGTAATATCCCACAAAGAAAAAACATGGCATGAAAAGCAAAAAAAAAAAAAAAATACATTTGTGTTCTGCTGCTAGAGAGCAAAATTGAGAGTGAACATAGGAAATGCAAAAGTACCATTCATAGCCAAAAGCACAAACCCTCCTGGTAGCTTCAGGTGCCCTGATGGTGCTGGGTTGCTCTGTGACAGCCAGGTGAACATGAGGTCCCAAAAATGTACTTGACCAACAGGTACCTCCAGGTAGAAGTGAAACACACACAAGGCTGGGGATCTCATAAAGACAGCAGAGAGCATTGCTAGCAAAACGGACTGAGTGGACATCTTGCATAAACCAGCAGCTTATACAAACAGGTTGGGATTCATTCCTTTCATCACATTTTATAAGCAACCAAAGCTGTTTGAGGCATACTAGCTTCTTCCCAACAGGACCATAAACCAAGCTTGGCCAGCGCAAGGTGCTCTGAGCCTGATGGAGGATCAGCCCCTGAATTTTTCCAGTGCATAAGTTGCTGCTCATTCATCCCAGAACCGCTGCTTGTATTTTCCATCCTGCCTCCTTGCCTGACAGCATTTCACAAATGCCACCACAAAGCGAGATGCTGCTGCAGGGAGACCCAACGGTTGCTCAAGAGGTCACCAAGACACCCCCAACCGCTCAGCTGGGGAAGCGACGGTGGCTTCAAACCCATCAGGGCAACCCAGGCACAAAGACGGCTCCTCCCAAATCCCAAGTATCCCAGGGCAACACGGACATAAAAGACAACTCAGGTGCACGAGCACCAGCGCCTGGGGCCCCTCGCCATGAGCAGTCACCTGCGGTCGCACTTGGGTGACAACATTTTACGCACACATACAGATGGCACCATGCAAAGCCTGGAACCTCTTGGCACGCTGGGCTCTTGGTGGCCAGGAGATCCAGCCCCGCGTTACCTGCTCAGCCCCGGGGGCTTCCCGGGCTCCTGGTGTCTCCCACCTGGCTGCACAGCCAGAGCCTGGCTTTTTGTTTTAATCTTTCAAGATATGTTTTGATCCCATCAAAATGTAAAATAGCCACAGGCAACACAATAATCCTACCATAAAAAAAAAAAAAAAAAAAAACTCATCTACATGCAGATGCAACCTTAACAAAACACTACGGAAATGCCTAATAAAATAAATGCCATTTAGATGCTGCTGCACGGAAACCACAATCCTAGCAGTGTGTAAGACTTCAAAAAAAACCCAAAAGGTCTAGACGTCTGCACACAGAGTGTTAATATTATTTTCAAAGCAAGTCTAAGAGATGAAGACAAGTAATCTAATAAGCATAATGGGGGTGTAATCGGCATTTCGCCCACTCTTGCTGTAAAAGTAGGTACTTAGGTATTCCTGGTCCAGGGCATCTAGTAATGCCACTGAACGACAGTCAAAGGTTTTAAAACAGAATTTTTAAAACATATTTATTTCTAGTGCAGATTTATTGAGAATTTCCTTCCATTAATAACACCACCCACCCTTCCTTGGTGAAATACAACTCACTGCGCGGGCATGGCAAGTGGCACAGTAAGTTTTGGGCCCATTTGCAGCTCAATTTACTGCCAACAATCAGCTATGTCGAGATTTGGAGCATCTCCTGACAGTGCCCTGACAAGTGCAGTTACGCAGCGTTATCTGCTCTTCCAGTAAAATCTTTTCCCGGAGACAGCAGCACACTGCATTTCGCAGCAGGAGAAGTGTTCGCGCGGAGCCTCTATCTCTCCATCGGCTCAGTCTGGAATCAGGACGCTGGCGGGGGGGTTCCTGCTGGTGCTGCTACTGCCTCCGACACAGCTGCTCACTTCCACAAAGGATCGATCAGCAAAACATAAAGCAAACTGCAAATAGATTCACTCCTCTAACCCAACACTGAAATAATGTTATTGGTGCTTTATAGGATGCTCTGAAGTTTAATTTGAAAATGCTTATGGTGCATACAAAGCCAATTCACACTCTCATATAGTTGCATACTTGTTCAAGCAATCTCTTTCGGAATCAGAAAATGAAAGGGTATTTTTAAGATATATTAAGGGCCTATATACATATATACAGCAGACAAGCATACGATGATGTGATCTTGTTGTTACAACATTGTCACCATTTTATTTGGACAGTTTTAAAGCATGGGTTATGAGAAACTGAGTATATTAAACAGAACAACCACCACCAAAAAAAGTGGTACCACCTTCTTCCCCCTCCTCCCCGCCCAAGTACTGGTTGGAAAATTTTAAAGTCAAACACTGTTTCATTGCAGATAAAATAATCATCTATGTTAGCAAGCGTAGAATTCTGTTTCATGCCTTCCAAAATCTGCTGCAGTTTTAATAGACCCCAGTACTTGCCTAAGTATTGGGGGTGAGGGTGGAGGAAGAGAAGGGGCAGAGGCACTGCTGAACAGAAACAATATTAAATAAAAGGTGCTAATTTTATATCTAACAATCTCACTAGTTCAAATGTTTGCAAACAGCAAACCAAAGGCAACCAACTTAACCATACTGGCATTTTAAATAATTCATATGGAATCCTGCAGTTACAAGATTATGAAAAACAGGCATGTATGCTCTGCAGCAGCATAAAATCTAATTCTATATCCAAGCATCATTTTTTTTCCTTCTGTCATAATCGGTATTCAATCTAAAAGAGCATCTGTCACATTCTCAGGAACCAAAAATAGCAGATACCCTTTTGAACAGAACAGTTTCTGGTTTATATTTATAACTACCCTGTACTTGCTGCTGCCGGCTGCACGGCTATGAAATTTGTGCGAGATATAATCAATTACCCAGCTTTGCACTTCATCATGCGGTTAGCTGCCGTCTACCTGCATCTTACCCTTCAAGCACTTCTCCCTCCCCATGCACAGGGTAGAGATTTTAAAAGGCAAGAAATATTAGCACACCGAAGAGCGAACTGTAGAGCTTACTGACATTACACAGCAAAAAACCCTGCAAGAACAAAACCCGAGCACACTGATGTATAAAACAGAGAGCCTACCTGAATTCTTCAAATGCATACATGGCCTAGTAACTAGACAAATGCTCTGAAATTTAAAATAGTCTTCTTAACGTGCAGGAGGACCATTTAGTTTGTCACACTGCAGCAAAATGCATACTGGAGAGAGAGTATATTGGAAATATTCTGAAGAGAAAGGGTATGCAGATACTGGCCTGCAGCCTACAGCTCAGCCAGCTGCTGACAAGCAGCAGCTACCGGGGAAAGGCGATAGAGGACCATGTGATCACTCCAGCAAGTCTGATTAATGCAGTATACTCCAAGAATACAGGCTGATATCTTTATTATTCAAGCCAAATAAGTCAAATACAGCCCCAGACAGGCTCAATGGCTAAATTATTGTTCGCATGCTGCATCGGAGTCGCAAAGCACACGCAGAGGACAAAAGGAAAGCAAGCACGGATCATAACCGAGGAGATTAATTAGGCCCATTCAGGCCAATTTTCTTACCTTGCAGTGATATTATAGCCTGTGTTTTTATTCATATAAACCCATCAATGATGCAACAAAAGATTAGAGCCACAAAACCTCCCCTGCCATGAATGCCAGACCATTTTAAGTAGTTTATCTACTAGAAATCATCCCTTCTGTAGTCTGCTCCCAACCAGCTTAACTCCTTCAGCCCCGGACTGGCTGCCACAAGTCCTCTTTGCAGCCCCACGGGCGTTTCCCGGGCTTCCCAGGGTTAACGCTGACAAATCGCATCAGAGCAGCTCAGGGAAGCAGGCCAGGAGCCAAACCAGCCCCATTTGCCAAAGGAAGGGAGGAAAAACGGGAAGGAGGAAAGTTGAGGATGTCAGGGAATTGCAGCCTGCAACTGAAGATGCTGCAGCTGCCTAGCAACAGGGACACGCAATCTCCATGGCAACGGCAGCTTCCAAAGGCCCGGGATGGAGCCGGCAGCTTCCAAGGGGCAGGAGGCTCCCGCAGCCCGGGGCAGAGCTCCCCGTCACGATGACCCAGCCGACCAAAACGCACGCGGATGGGCGCTGCCAAAGCGCAAGGGGTAAAACGTGAAGAAACGGGAGCTAACGGCTACCCAAGGCTTGATGATGCTTGCTGGGAGCAGGATGGACCTTGTGCACCAGGACTACCTGACCACCAGACCTCGTTGCCAAGCCTCTCAGCAGCTCCAGCTGAACTCAACAACGTGCTCAGGAGGAACAGAACATTTTTTTTCATGTAATTTTATATTCGCTCAGTCTCGGCCATAACTGCACGCAGTCACCTAACAGGGGAAAGGATCACGGATGCCAGATCAGGCCAGGCAGAATGAGAAGGGACTCAGGCACTTGGTTGTTACCTGGTGAATGGATTAAGGGAGAGGATTGCTGGAAATAATGCAGGTTCAAATCCTGGGAAATCACCTCCTAGACACCTTATCCAGGAGGAGAAGATGAGGACACCGAAGGAAAACGCATCTCTAGAGGAGAAAACAAATTCAAAGTCACCTCCAGGCTTGTTCCCCAGCTGGGCCGATCTCCTACTTTTACTGCTAAAGCTATTTTCCAGTAAAAGAAACAAAGTTCTCATATGGAAGATTTTAGTTGGAGACTAAATCATCCAGATCCAGCCTGCAGCTCCTGAAGAACTGAGGTCCACTGTCTGAACGCTATGGCTGCCCCACAGAGGTACCACAGAGTTATGATTGGAAAAGACCTTCAAGATCATCAAGTCCCACCGTAAACACACCACCACCATGTCTGCTCCCAGCAAAGCAGCCAAACAGCAGGCAGCAGGACGTCCAGGACACCGTGATCGGTGACAGGCCATGGTAACCACAGGGTTTGAATTTGTGGTTCCGAAAAGTAGAGACAGAGGGGGCTGGGGTGAAAAGCTAAACATTCAAGAGAAAGAAATAGCCCTGAAAACAAAGAAAAATCTTAATTTATGTCAGCCATGGTGTTTTTTTAATTCACTAATGACTTTGGGTTTCACTTTATTTCCTTTTAAACAAACGTCCTAGCGCTGTGACAATACTGCAGGAACACAAGTTCCATCCGCAGTCATAAAGCCTGATGTAAATTAAATATTTCATCAGCAATTAAAAAGAGATGGACTGAAAATAAGAATCTTTTGATTAGTCTGATAAGGGATCAAAACTACCGGAGAGGAGAGGAATGCAATCAGCAGGAAAAGTCAACTTCCATCTTCAGCACATGCTTCGCCAGAAGTATGTTAACTATATATAGCATCCGAAGAGCTAGACACAGATGATGCAGCCCCATGGAAGCTAAGTGCTTTGCCACTGACTTTGTGGGAAAACAGGATTTCACCTTCAAAGTCAGAGCTAGCCAAGATCCCCTAAAGGCAAGGGAAGAAAGACTGAACTTCTGTTTTCTTGTTAACCCCAATCTTAATCTAATTTGAATTCGAGTGGAAGAGGCTGTTTTTTTTATTTGAAGTCTCAAGTGTTTATTTTTACGCTGGCTAAAATAAAAATCCTTCTACACAACTGTTTGCTATTATAATGCACCGTTTCCTCTAACCATTCATTCTCCTTGAAACAGACTTCCCCAAACTACTGTCTGGTGTTCCAATTTCTGCAAGTCCTTAAAAGCCGCTATGCAAATAAAAAGTCAACTGTTCAAGTCAAGGCTTCCCTCCTCAATGAGTTCACTGTGCAGGCCGCAGAAGGACTTGAAAGGCAAACAACCTCCAGAAAGCTTTCAAGTTCAATAAAGGTCAGTTGCCAAAAGGTCTTAGTAGAATAACTTTAACTTATTTTTTTTAGCCAGCACTTCCACAGCTGCTCGTAGCATTTCAGACAGCGAAATCAATCTACATCTATTCTACAAGCTAACAGCATCATTTCTGGTTGATTAATTGTGAAGGCTCCCGTATTAGACCACAAGATCTGAGCACATCACTCTATATTCTCCTCCGGAGGATCAGCGTGCGATTACCCAGCTGACCTTGCAGCAACTTTTAAAAGTCTAATGAACACATGCAATGACAAAACACATAAGCAAATGCCCAGACTTTACTGATCATTTTCACACAGCACTGAAACTGGATGCAATTTCATCTCTGTATGCAACTTCAGAGGGTGATTATTCAGGTCACAAGACTGAAGTATCTCCTTATGACTTTAGCAAAGGCTGCAACTTCTCATGCCCTGAGAATGATTTAAAGCATCTAAAGAGAGACCAAAAGTATTTCAGAAACCACAACAGGCAACAGAAATTCAACACAAAAAGAATATTTTTCCCAATCAAAGCCTGTGCTGATTTTATAGCCAGAGGACAATGGACTGTACTTTACCACAGAACAGAATTATGTCATAGAAACAAAAAATGACTAAACATAGATGAACTTAGGTCAAATAATGTAATGAGAACCAAAGGACCCACATCCCCCCGTTCTGATCTAAGGTCAAATAGATGCAGCAATGAGAGCTCCCACAGAAGCTGTTCAGTAGGTTACTTTTGGTTAATAGTTCTCTGTTTTAAGATTAACAAATATGTCTAATAAGTGAGACTGTGCAAAAGCAATGGTAACTCTTGCTAAAAGTTTTGGCAAAGGAGCAAAGGATACATTTTTTTTTTTTTTTAAATGACAGTCCAGGACAAGGCTGAGGGTAATAGTACCTAAATCTAGAAATTGCACTATTTAAATAGCATGTAAAGGCCTCATGTTGATCTGTTGTGCAAGAATTTAACTTCCCCAAGAAAAACGGCTTGTATTACCGACACTCAGTGTATTGGTTTTGGTTCTGTCTAGGTGACATTATCTGACCACAAATAGACTGAAATGTTTTAATGAAATATTTCATTTATTGCTTTGCTGAAGCAAGGGAAAAGCCACTAATGCAGTGAACATCTGTAATTAAGGCTATGTTATCATGAGTCAACAAGAACCTGTATGATCAGAACAGATTCAGAGCAGCTCTAACATTTCTGCACAGCTAAAGATGGGACAATCCTAGTCTGCCTCCCCAGAATATGCTGAAAAAAATCTCCTTTCAATAGGATTTTCACCGAGTTCAAAAGTCTTCCGTGGGTTTAGGAAAATAGATGTAAGAGGATTTATTGAAATAGAAGAAGGAAGGGCTACCTTAGTTTGTTCACATATAGAAAAAAAAGGTGGAAATAGTTGCCCTATAGTTTACTGAGGAATGGTATGTGCAGTGTTGGAGGTAACAGTATGGACTCAAACCTTCTGCTGTTAAAGGCAGGGGGAGGAGAAGAGGAAACTAAGCCTCACCAGAAAAAAAAAAAAAAAATCCTAGCAACGTCCCCTCCTCATTTATATGGTTTTAAAATGTGACAGCACATGAACATATTCTCAGCAAAAATCAGTTTTCTCCCTCACAATTTTGGCCCGGATACACTTCATGCCTTGCAAACCCAGAGACGCAGCCTGACCGCAGGTTGGTTGATGTGGGGGCTTGCCCGTGTTTTGCTCCCACAGCTTTACTGTTATCACACTGGGAGTATCACATACCATTGCTATTAATAGATACTCTGTACCAGGTGCAGGCAAGCGAACCGCATCTCACAGTGCTGAAATAGATTGCGCTATATTTGGGAAAATTTTCTGCCTTAATCTGATGATTATGGAAGGGGAGGGTATCCTTGCACTGGGTTTTGCTTGCTTTTGAGAAATGATTTTCACCATACAAAAACCTCTTCCAGGGAAAAGCACAAGGCTACATGAATTTGAAGTCAAAGGTAGTAATGTATTATTTATTCCTAGATGAACAATTGTCAAACAGAGCTTTTTCAATACAGCACAGTTTAATTTGAATTATACTGAAAACAAGGGTTGCTTCAATCAGAAAAAATTATGCTACTTCAATATGCACATAACAACTATAGCATCTTATATCTATATCTTTGCTGATTAGTATCTTAATCTGTATGAACCTTCAGCAGAAAACATGGATAATACCTTTGAGAAAAAACAACCCAAAAATTATCAGTTTCAATTGGGAAACATCTTTCAAGCTATCCATAATTAGATAAATGGGCTTTTTATTGCAAGGGGGTGGGGGATATAAATGGGAAAAGAAAGGACTAGAAAGGCTCTTTATCACCATTTGGAATGGGGTGAATGGACAAAAAAGAAGTGTGTAGCTTAGTCATGACTATAAATAAAGGTAATCACGTACCACCAGAAATTCCTGCAGTTTTCAAGAAATGAGATGGCATATATTTTTTAAGCATTTGAATCACATATTGACATGTTTTCAGTCAGAAGTTTGCAACCACTATGAACTAAGCAGCTTCCCACACATATAGGAACACATTAATGCCTATTAAATTTGAGACTCATTATCAAGTGTATTGTCAGGCTACGGAAAATAGACTGTGCTTGACATCCTCTTTAGTAAAGATTAGAAGAGCATACCTATTAACAACTGCATCTTCCCATAACATTGCACTCTCTACTTAAATGACAGGAACTAGCTAATAGGAAAATGAAGGCCAACTTTTATGACCTCCTTACTTCTGCCTCTGTTTGCCAGATGTAATCTCACTGCTGTCGATAAGACTCCAATGCACGATCACAGCATCAAGGTCTTAGGAAATATTAGCTGGTGGGAATTTTACATAGGCACAGAGCTCAACCTGATCATGGCCCGGAATTTCACCCAGAATATATAACCCATCCTGAGGTACTACCAGCATAGAATTTTTCAAAACATAACTGCATTGCTATCACCTTAACATCTCTATTGCCTCTACTTCAACAAATTTCAACCGAAAGAAATGTAAACTTCTATTGCTTTAGCTAATACTTGCACATTCTTGGAAATAAGCCTGCAAGAGCAGACAGCAAACAGGAACAAGATTTTTTTTTTCTTTTCCTGATAACCCGAGCAAAAGATGTTAGAGTAAATGTGTGAAGGAATTATTCATTATATGCCATGAAATTCTTTGTTCAGAAACAGCTTCTGACAGCAGCATCAAGCTTTAGCCTTGGAAATTTCCGAGTTTTGTTTGTTTGCTCCCACAAAAACACACAAGTTTTGATTCCTCTGAGGTGCTGCAATAGTCTCGCACCTGTGAGCAGTTTCACACAGCAGCCCATGTCACCTTGCTGACAGGTGTTAGTGACGTTTAGCCACTAGAGCTGAGCTTCCATCCACGGGAAAGTTGGGGCAACACCACACTATTTAGGCTCTGACCTACTCTGTGTAGGTGAATCTTGACTTTAGTAAGGCTTTCAACACTGTCTCCCATGGCATCCTTGTAAACAAGCTGATGAAGTACAGGCTAGATAGGTGGATAGGTAGGCTTAAAGTTGGCTGCGCTTCTGAGCTCACAGGGTTGTGATCAGCGGCACAAAATCCAGCTGGAAGCCAGCTGGCAGCTGGGGGCAACCCCTACTGGGTAATAATGTACTTAACAAGTACATTAATGACCTGGGTGATAAGTGCACCCACAGCAACTTTTCAGATGACATAGGATGAGGTTGGTATACCAAATGGTTGTGCTGTGATTTGGAGAGTCCTCGATAGGCTGGAGAAATGAGGTGCAAGCACAACAAGAGAGAAACAGAGTCCTGCCCCTGGGAGGAATAACCCTATGGAGCACTACAGGCCCTGTTCACTACTCCCCATTATGATAATGCATCTCAGGTGAACTCTATTTACTGAGTAAAATACACATAGCAGAGGAAGGCTGTAACTAGCCCTTGCCTCTCCCAAGCACTTTGGCAAGACTTGGACAGTTTAGCTTTAAGTGCCAAAGCACAGGGCCTTCTGCAGCTCCCGAAAAGTGTCAATGCGCCATGACAACAAATCTGAGACTTTAGGCTTTCTTCCTATAAGGCTGAAGGAGATGGCTATGATTATATTATAAAACACCAGAACATGTTTCTCAGAAATGCGCATGGTTTGGCAAGGCTGAACTCTGCAAAAGAGTTGGGTTTCTGTCCATCTTTACCAATTTCTTTGCAGAGCATCAGCAAGACCCCATGGTTCTGGGCCATACAGCAAGTTGGTACATGGCATGGCATTCCATGACAAATCCCAAGCAGAGCACACAGTTTAAGTTGTAAAATACTGTTTTAAATATCATACTTGTATCTCTTATTTGTTCTATACATAACAAAGGATTTTTTTTTTCTCCTTTCCCCCTGCCTCCAATGCCTCAGTGAACCTGGGAAATATAACAGCTCCGGCTGTTCTTCGCTGCTGCTATAGGACTTCTCAAAAAGGGAAAGAGGAGATCTCCAGGAAAATGTTATTAGGTCTGACAGTTAAATTAAAGGAGGTGTCAAAACTAAGAGAAAAATGTCTTTTTACATAAGCTGCATGTTGCATCTTTGAGTTAAATGCATGTAAATTACAAAATGTCACAACAAAAGGCCTTGCACAGTCCAACCTGGCCTACTTTCAGGACCTCACATCACCTGAGTGTGACCAATTCTCCAGTTTCCCGACAGCCAAGACGAGATTCGGTTTCCCAATAAAAGGAGAAGCACTCACACTCAAAAAAAAAGAAGCATAAAAATAACGTGAACTTCATCTCTTGGGCACCCTCTTTGGCTTTCAACATTCAAAATGATCCTGTCAGTTTTCCTGTGAGTTACATGACAAACTGTATTTCACAGGAGGAAAACGCACACTGGTTTAGGATCGTGTAAATGTTACTACCAAAGTCTGATTTCTCTNCTGTATTTCACAGGAGGAAAACGCACACACCAGGTACATCACGCATTCTGGTTTAGGATCGTGTAAAAGTTACTACCAAAGTCTGATTTCTCCNCACACTCAAAAAAAAAGAAGCATAAAAATAACGTGAACTTCATCTCTTGGGCACCCTCTTTGGCTTTCAACATTCAAAATGATCCTGTCAGTTTTCCTGTGAGTTACATGACAAACTGTATTTCACAGGAGGAAAACGCACACTGGTTTAGGATCGTGTAAATGTTACTACCAAAGTCTGATTTCTCTTGTTAGCTCCACCAGCTCCCAGACTCATGTTCACTTCGAAGTCCAAATTTGAGAGATTTTGGACAAATCGAAACGTCATTCCAACCCGCCGAGGCAGGCCCTGTCCCTGTCCAGCCTGCAGCACTGCCCGTGAGGAGCAACGTTTCTGCGGCAGCTCAGTAGGGAGAGGGGAGTCCGAGCTCACAGCATGCTGCTTCCCCAGGTCTAACTGCAAGGTTTAGCATTGCTCAACTGAATGATCCCATTTTCTCACTCTATCTTTAAAAAAGCCTGCTTAGGCTATACAATGGTGATTAACTACCTTTGGTGCTGCTAGCAGCAATTTCACTGCCAAGTCAGGGGCAGCAGCGCAACTTCTGCGATGCTGCCATGAATCAAGCTCAGTGTAATACCTGCTGCCTGCCTTACTATGCTGGCTGGGGCATTTTGTGCATCACACAAAATGCAACAGCAAGAAGACATCTAACATATCTAACCAAACTCACAGCTGGGTTCCCTGCTGGTGTAAAGCAATAGGATCCACTCATTTTCATCCTAAAATACTACAAAAAAACGCAAAACATTCCTCCCATAAACAGGAAAGGGGCAGAAAAAAAGGATGGTGGTGAAGAAATAAGGAGCAAGTTCTGCAGTCAGGTTCAAACCAGTGTGGGCTATAGATCCACTGACTGGATTTAGCAGAGCAATACCCAGAGCAAGATGCAGCAGGTAACACCGCTGCAGCTCCTGCTCATGCTGAACACTGCACAGCCTCGCTGACCAGCAGTGCTGGGGTGCGCTGCCTGGGGCTCGAACCAGTTGTCTGAACACAGGTGCCCGGCACCGTTTGAGATGCCCCAGAGTACAATCCCCAGCATCCAGCCGAGCTCTGCTCTCCCACTGGCTATCAGCCACATACAGATCACTTGGATACTCCAGAGTCCTTGAGACAGAGCCATCAACTCAGTAGAGCCAAGAGACTCCTATCTTCAAGAATTTAATATTTATTCTTGAGCCAAATCCTACTTCCCTCATCTTTGGAGGTAAAGAGAGAGGAGTGTGACCAGCCACTAACAGGAATTTTGAACTAGCATTTGTCTGAGCACTGCAGATTGGCCTCTAACCTGATACCTGCTGTTTCCAGCCTCACATTCCTCACTGCATTTCGTGCATCTGCTGCCAATAGCTCAAACTGTCTTACAATCATCTTGGTTTTTTCAACCACAGGTATTGGCATCACTCCTGGTACCCACAGGTGCCATGACAGATCCACACATCATCCCTCATCGCTGTGCCCCAGGTCTCCAACATCAGTGTCCTTGAGGTCCTCTTCTCTCAGGACTTCCCCAAAGGATACCGATTCATTCTCTGCAGTGCCTTTATATTCCATCAGTTTTTCCATAGTGATACAGGATTCAGTAAGAGGCGCAGCAATTTTTAGTCTATAACGATAACTTCTCTANGTCCTTGAGACAGAGCCATCAACTCAGTAGAGCCAAGAGACTCCTATCTTCAAGAATTCAATATTTATTCTTGAGCCAAATCCTACTTCCCTCATCTTTGGAGGTAAAGAGAGAGGAGTGTGACCAGCCACTAACAGGAATTTTGAACTAGCATTTGTCTGAGCACTGCAGATTGGCCTCTAACCTGATACCTGCTGTTTCCAGCCTCACATTCCTCGCTGCATTTCGTGCATCTGCTGCCAACAGCTCAAACTGTCTTACAATCATATTGGTTTTTTCAACCACAGGTATCGGCATCACTCCTGGTACCTACAGGTGCCATGACAGATCCACACGTCATCCCTCATCGCTGTGCCCCAGGTCTCCAACATCAGTGTCCTTGAGGCCCTCTTCCCTCAGGACTTCCCCAAAGGATGCCGATTCATTCTCTACAGTGTCTTTATATTCCATCAGTTTTTTCCCATAGTGATACGGGATTCAGCAAGAGGCACAGCGATTTTGTCTATAACGATGACTTCTCTAATCCCTTTTTCTCTTTCAACTATGTCTTTTCAAGTTATTTCAAGAAGCTGCTATGATAATCTCTGCTCTTATCCTCCTGATGCAACTCTGTGTAAAATACTTCTTCCTGACACCTTTCCCTTCAGTTTGTCATTTACCTCTATCATAATAGACTGCTTTATCCCCACACGATTCCCAAAGTACCAAGAATGTAAAGATGATTATCCAAAGGAGTAAAAAGAAAATGAGAATGATGGCAGAGTTATTCGTAAAGCATCCTGTTTACGTAAACAGGAGATAGCATTCAAGAGATAAATATATAGAAAAATAGGTATAGAAAAGTAATTAAAAAAAAAAAACTGCTCAAGAATCAAATTGCCATGGCATTTTTTAGTCTAGCTTGGTAAACCCTGTTTCCTGTCATATTCTGGCCCAAACAGACAACCATAGGGAGGGATGCTTGATCTCTTTTGACCAATGTATTGGATTCTCCTTGAGCAAATATTCCAGAGAAGGAAAAAAAGGCATGCAACACTCACGAGTCATCACTGCACAGACACAGAGGATTCCTCACTGGAGAACTGTATAAAGAAAACTGTCACGGAGCCAAAATATTCTCTTGCGACAGCCAAGCTTCTAGCAACTTCCCAAATAAGGCCGTGACTTTAAAGAGCATGTCTTTTCAAAGCCTCACCGATTTTCATCGCCTCATGAAGCAGCACATTGTTTGCTGCTGTCTGAGTGTGCCGATATTAAAACAGGGTGCGATGGGCACAACTCAGTGGTTTCAGAGCTCAAAGACTGGTTTCAAGACAGAATGAATCAAACCCCAAGAACCCTCTCGAGTGTGACAGCATCTCCTTGGCACCGTTTTGGCACTGCTGTGTAAGCTGAAACTTGAAGGTACAAAGATTCTAACAGAGACAGCAACCACTTCCTGGTACTCTGGGAATAGATTGCAAGAGAGATTTGAAGCACAAAATTTTCTCTCTTCCAGTCTCCCAAGGTCCAAAGACCAGTTCATGCTAAAGTTCACACCAGTTTGGGGAATATTTTTCCCTTTTTCAAATAGTTTACACTTCTTCAGAGAAAAAAAAAAGCTTTACTATAACTAGTTCATATTCATAACTCATCTTTCTTCTCGAGCTACACCAATAGTTCCATTTTGACTGTTGAGGATAAGCAGTTCTCCTACCTATTTTACTCCCAAGTATGCTGCAATGAGAGCAGAATAAAGCTTTTGGATAAACCCTCAAACATTTGCAAACAAAGTTTTTCGATACGAAAATACATAAGTCTCAGCCCTTCCAGATGTCCTGTCTTTGTAATTATGTGTCCTTTCCTGCAGTAATCATAGGGCCAAAAATATAACCATAAAATAAAAAAGCCACAGAAAAGGAAGAAAAGGGAAGTACATCAGTAGAACTTGAGTTTATATTAAAAGAACAAGCTAGTGGTAAAGCTACTCGAAAGATAGCTGGACACGAGGAAGAGGGAAAGAAAAGGTCAAGGGAGAACATTGCAAGCCAGAGCAAAATTATACAGGAAAAAAAACCTGCACGTAGATGTTGAGCAAGTCACACTCAAGGGGAACTCCAACAAGTCCTATGACTTCATCTAGTTCAAGTGCCACGTAACATGACGGGGAGTGATGTTCCAGCCAATAAACACTGCCTGAAGCAGGGCATCCCTGTAAAAAGAGCTGACCTGAGGCAGCGGGTAAAGCGAGAGTCGCTGAGGGCAGGGTGCTATTAAGCATCTGGATGGGCCATGTTGCCTCAGGAGCTGATATTCCTCCTTTTCCAGCACCAAGCTCTGTGCCTCTGTCCCCAAGTCCCATCCAGCTGGAAGCTGCTCTGCCACCTCCACGGCACATTCGCACTCTGTGCTCTGCCCTGTGGAGCACCGCGCAGCCACAAGCCAGGTCAAAAGTTGGCTAATCCAACAGATAACTGCCAGGCTCGCTCCAGCTGGATTAACAAATCAGTAGGACATCTCTGAGGGAAACGTTTGTGAAGTCCCACAAAAGGGAAGGGGTGGGAATGTCCTTCTAGAGCCAGAGAGGGTCGACCCAAAAATAGAGCAGATTAGGCATAACTCCTCAACTGCCCTGTAGGGTTCATCTAGACAAGGAAACTTTAGAAAGGTAATCTGAATTAACATTTCTGTAATGAATCAAAACACATTAGATCCCGGCAGACACCCTCATTATTAATTAAATCAACCCCTTTTCATATTTAGCATAATTTACTTTGATGTGAATTAAGTTCAATCAAATTAAGGTCACTTGAATGCTGAACTAGACAATGTATACAATGGCTTCATTTAGTTTACATAATTCACTTTACATTCATATTTGAGGAGTTTGGGATTCATTTTCCGTCACCCCCTTATGCAGACACCTTTAGAACAGAAAGACAAGAGATACTGGAAAACTTCACCCAAATTCAACACCTTTGAGCCATCAAGGAATGAATTCATTCCCCAGGAATGGGGAACAAGAGGCTGAATATCCTGTTGAGGACATGCTAGAAGGACAGCATGCTCCCTCGCCGTGAATGTTTTTCCCTGCCTTTCCATCTCTGCAAGTATTCATCTGGAATCCAGAAACCAGAGTGAGAGAATCAGGCTCTGCAAGTCTTCACCTCTCAGTCACCTGCAATTGCAAAATCTGAACAGATTTTAATGGCTTGTTACAAATGCATGTCCTAAAGGAAAACAAGACAATCCTCAGGAAGCTGAGGCTCTTGATATGGTTATTTTTTAAATAACAGGTCACCAAAATATTTGAAATGTTTCACAGTGTTAGAAAAATGTAGCAGTTGTCAAAGCTGTTCTTTGTAGAGGATAATAAGATTTATAAAAGGCAGCATCTTCAGGCAGATGTTAAAGCTATTTGTCAAATCAATTCACGGTACTAAGGTCTTATTCTAATTTTGATTATCCTGACCTAACCATTGCAGAGTCACCACTGAGTCTTCCAACAAACTCCCTCTCTTATTATGGGCCTATGTTTTTTCCCTTATACACAGATGCGTAGATAAATGCACTCTGTCATATCTAGGGCACTAGTCATGTAACATTCTCTGTGATGCAGGTACCATCTGTGAGGCAGAACTGCAATTCAGGCCCAACTCAGGCCTATCAGACACATGTGTTGGGGGAATCACAGTTAGAAATTGATATTAGATTATAAACCTACTGTATCCAGACAGAAGACAATGACATCAGCCAGACCAGGCCTAACTATAGCCACTAATACACGAACATACCACTAAAGGTTTGCTAGGAGAACCACTAGCTGTTTTGGATGTTTTGCTGTGTCTACTCAGGACCATCATCTTTAAGAGTCACCAAATGTGTCGAACCTTCAAAGCACAAAAATGATGAATGAACAGCACCCGGTGTAACCAAGTCTGCAGTAACAGATTGACCCAAAGGGCAAAGAGACAAAAGGCTGGGGAACAGTACCCAAAACAGATATTTTGGATGGACTATGGAGAGCATCCTTGGTAAGGAAAAAGGACATGGAAAAGAAAGATTGCTCTCACCAACTTGTTCCCACCTTCCCTAGTTTGGTGTCTGGTTCCAACTCCCCTCTGCTGCTTCTGCAGTGCTCTCAGATTTCTCACCATGAAATTTCATAACAGATCTGCTTTCAGTTTTTGGAGATCCAGTGAGGCATTGCAGACACGTGTTACTGGCAGTGTTTTTGCTTAGGGTAAAACAGGACAAAAGAACAAATGCATCTAGCAGGTGACTTTCAGGCAACCCCCACAGGCTTGCTTGATGCTCCACCAAGGAGCCATCCATCGTTGCAGCCACCACGGCCTCACCTCCATCCTCAGGTTGGCTTCACCAGCCACAAGCATTGCTTCACTTTAACCCTGCACCTGGACCACACACCTCCTCCTGCTGCTGCCCCTGCCAGCCTCACCTTCACGTATCCTGAGGGGCCACACATATAACTGAGACCTCCTCCAGTGACAAATCACTGCTGCTCCGCTACTCACTTCTTTTCTCTTTCCTCCCCAAAGTCTGTCCATTTTTAAAGTCAACAAATTAAAAGTGAAGGTTATAATTTATATCTTACACCGGAGAGGAAAACCCAGAAAGTGAAGTATTTGGTCACTGTAAAGAAGTGTTAAGAATGTAAAGAAGTTCAATAGTATGGTAGCTGATAATGCACAGAAGCAGAGAGGATTGAACAAGAGGAGAGATTATTTTTTGGAGGGCAGGGGTAGGTTTAGATTTGCTGTGGAGACTTCAGACAAAATAGTTGTTCATTTGGGGGAAAGTATTTTAAGCAAGAGATTTTAATCTTCCTATCTTTATATGTCAGGAGTGAGGACTTCCATACACAAGAAAGCAGTTTTTGACTTTATTCCTGAAAGCTACAAGACTTCCTCCACTGAGCTATGCCCTCAAATGAGGATATCGGACTTGTCGAGATTACAATTCTGTCAAGCCTTGCACACACACTTACATTTATTACGGTCAGTAGTCACATCACAACAGTCATTAGGTTAGACTCACAAGCATCAAGGATGATGTTCACAATAATGAGGTCAAGAATGCATACCAGTCTTTTCAAGACCTAATGGCATGGCATCAGCCAGCTTTCCTCCACTCTCCAGTACTAAACATGGCCAGGACAGCTGAAATCTCTAAGGATGGAGAGCAATGACTGTCTCCAAGCTGAAATGCAGGTAGAGCAAGGCTTGGTTTTGGACTGCTGCTGGGAATGTGATGAGTTGGAAAGCTTCAAGGATCACCATCCATCACATTTGTCACAGATGTGTGTTTCATACACCATGAAATAGTGTCTCACAAGGATAACACCACCAGTTAAACCTGATCAATACCACACCAAGAGTCATCAGGTGAGGCGCTGGGATGCTCTTCCATGTGGCTTCTCTGCTCAATACATCATCACTGAATTCACTACGTTAATTCTCCCTGAATTCTCTGAGATTGGACACTTTACCAAAGTCCACATTTGACATGACACCTACATCATCACAGCCCTGCACCTCTTTGCCAACAGAAATTTGGAGTTGAAACAGCAGCGCTTGCCAAAAAAGTGAAATTTAGTTTGATATCCTTGTGTCCACAGACAGATACAATCAAGTCCACTGTACTTCCCTCATTTCCTCCACTTAGTGTAAATGAAAAGCCCATCATGGTAAAAATAGCAAGTTCACCAGCTGATATTATTCTTTCACAAAAGCCACTCTACACTGAAGAGAGATTATCTATCGTAATGCCAGGTTACGCATGGACGCGAAACACTGTGTGCTGCAAGTTACTGATTACTTTGGCAGCAGCTGACAAAACAGCACTTCAGTTAACTCCTCTGATGGAAAACACTGGACTCACTGAAGCTAAATGAAACAGCATGAACCTTCAATCCATTTATTCACAGATGGTTAATAACAGACAAAATAAACAAGAAAAAAAAAGACTTTTCATTAAATCTACAAGTGAAATAAATATTTAACTTAATGCTCCATTTTTTTCTAAACCTGATTAGTCAAAAAAATTAATTGCATGAGAACAGCAAGGCAGTTTTATTTTGATGACTCAGATCCTTATTTCTTAAAACAACTATGGAATCAAAAACTGACTTGGACCCACCTAGATGATTTAGTTATTTAATGGGGAGATTAGCATGCAAATGCATTGCAGCACTCCACACTAATACATGATAAAGTCAGAATATTAAAGTTACCTCATTCTGTCAAAATAAGCTACTCTAGTAGCTCTCTATTAAATCACAAATCCTTCTCAGAAAGTAATTCATAGATTATGTCACATCCCAGCGCTGTTTGGCAGGAGAGAATGAGGGAGATGGGCAAAATAGTTATCTATACAACTTAGATTTTAGCTTTAAAAACATTTTAACCAGGCAATAATAGTTAATGTACATGGTTACACGCCTATCAACTGCATGAAAATACATGCATATATGGATGATTTTAACTTTTTTTTCTGTTTTTGCAGGCATTTTTGATCTATCTTTTGATGTTCTATGGACCACAAATCACAAGCTGAGTAACTCTGGTCTATTCAGTACTGAACTTATAATCCTACTCATTCAAAATACATGCCAAAAGAAAATACTTCATTCTTCTTACAGCTTTTTCACTTTTATTTAATGATTTAACCTATCTATCAGCTTTCACTTGTTCCAGTTCTGTGTAATGTTTCTAGCTGCTGCACGTGAAGAAATGCATGCAAATATATGTTCAAGGGCACACAGGGAACGTTATTACAGCCAACATCCTGGTCAGATGTAAGCTACAGGAAAAGAGGGATATAACATGCAATTAAAAGGATTACAGTGACCACAGACCTACTTCTTGCTAATACCATTTCAGTGTATTTTCTAGATCTCCTCATTGCAGAGGGAATGGCTTACTGAGAGATGCATGATGAAGGATAAAGAAATGAAGCACTGAGGGAAGGAAGCAGAGCACACACTGACCAAGAAAAGGAAAGGAATGACAGGAAAGGGAGGAAAGGGAAAGCAAGGAGTATGGAGAACACAAGGGACACTGTAATAGTGCTTAGCATTATAATAGTGCTCAGTACAAATAAGCTCCTCATCCTTAAAAAATGGTCTTTGAACAGGGGTCTGCATTTCAGCAGAGCAAGGAGCTGAACAGGACCAAGCTTACACATATTATTAAACCCTGTGCTAGACTGAGACCTAGCCACTTAATCTTCTTAACTGCCCCTCAGGTAAGTATTGGTATTCCCCAGCAGATTAAGAAATGAAACCAAAAAGGATAAGATGTAACAGCCACAGAGCAGCCTATGAACCGATGGATCAGGGAACTCCATGAACACCATGGAGCAGCGCTGCCCAGCGCTCAGCTCATGCAGCCTCGCCGTGAAGCTAGACCCAACCGGCCACCCTCACCCTGCGGCAGGGTCCCTCGCGACCGCGTTGCCATTCACTGAGCTATGAGACACGGAGTCGCTCGACACCGCTGTTTTGTCAGTAAATCACAGGAAAACGTGTCTACCCTTGGCACCTACGTGAAACTAGACAGAAGACAATTATGAGATCTCAAGTTGCAGGAATGACACCTACTGCCTGGGGAATGAATTACTAACCCGAACAGGAGCCTGCTCAAAGCCTCCAAAGACAACCACGAGCTCAGGTGAAGAAAACGATGTTTGGACTGGGCACATGGTTAGTATTTAGAAAATGTTCACCCATGCTGCCAGCTAGGCTACGTGGTTTGCAATTCAAAAAGCTGTGGAGCCCAGGTAGAAGGGTTTGTGGTGGACAGGAGGAACACCAGGACTAGCATCTCTGGAGGAAACTCATTTCAATTTGTAGTAGTAAAGCTCCCTGGAAAAAATGGCTCCATGAGCATACACATAAAGATTCCACGATACGGTGCATCCTGTCAAACCACCAATAGCTAATTTGGCACAGCCGAGGTGAGCAGCAGTGACAACTAAGATAAAATGTATAGGCTAATGCTGAACTAGAAACAAATGTCTGGCTTGAATATATGTACCAAGAGAGAAAAAAAAAAAGGAAAAAAAAAAAATCAAAGCTTTCTGGCCCCCACCTCTCTTGCACACCAGGACACCCAGGGAAATGTGATGCTTCATTAGTCACTGTGATAGTACAGAGTGACACTTCTAACAGAGAGACATGTCAAAGAGTTTTCTTGGCTCAAGTTTTTGGTAAGGATTTGCCCATCTTGTCTCCTCCAATTAAAAAAAAAAGTAAGTTCTTAATGCTTTTCTATCCCTCAAGTCAAGAATAGTTTCGGAGGTGCTGTCAGTACAGCTCTGAGCACTTGCCTCAAGGCAAAAAGGCTAAGTCTCACACAAAAGGAAAGTTCTGCAGCAGTAAATATTTCAAAAACCGGAGTGGAAAAAAAAGTCTTCAAATTTAGTTTGTTTTCAGTTTCACATAGCCTCTGCCCATATCACGACACTTGACACGCTGCTGGGGCACATGCAGGACAGCCCGTCTGGAGGCCTCCTTGGCCAGGACTGCACCTTGATGGGGAGATCTGTATTCCCGTGGGGACAAGGAATGGTTCAAATGCATCTTTACCCGAGGGAGAAGGATGGAGGGAGGTGGCACAGATATGATCCCTCTCCTCTGCACTCCCGAGAGACTGGAACTAGCCACAAGGCGGAAAAAAATATAAAATAAAATAACAAGGAGGAGGGAGCATTAAGGATGACAAGCTTTGACAGGATTGCAACGTAAAAGGAAAATGCATCCTGAAACTCCCTACTCTCTTGTGGAAACGCTACCAATGTATAATGGCATAGAGAGCTTTCATCGCCTATCTGCTATGATAAGTGTTAATACTGGGACATGACCTAAAACTGAAAAAAGCATGGACATAAGAAAAAAAATATTAAGGAGAAAATATTAAGATTCTTATGCAGATTCAGCAAAGAAACATAAAATGTCTACAATAAAAAAAATCTTTAGGTCATACAATTTATCTTATTTTAATTCCGTGGTTATTGGGACAAAATATTAATCAGGATTCATTTTAATTTGGTAGCAGCTTTAGAAATGCTCCCCACCACTGACCCTCGAGCCAAAGCAGAGGAGATTCAGTACTGCACATACAGCACCCAGAGCCCACAGAATATCACACATCAGCAGACATCAAGAAAAAAAAGGAAAGAAATCACAAAATTGCTGCCCTGTGAGAAGTGAGAAGTTATTTGATCTTAAGCTGAATTTGTACTTTTAGAAAGATTTTGATGATTTATCACAAGAGACTGTTAAACACTTGGAGTGGAAGAAGTATTGCACTGCCCTGAGGAGCTATGAGGATGCGCAGGCACCCTCGACCAGGACATACAACGGGAGTTGTTCTGCACTGGGGTGCCTGGTACTTAACACCGTCTGGATGGTCTGAACAAGGACACAAGTGAAAACCCCTGCAGAGAACGCAGCGCACGGTACCTCCAGCCAGGGCAAACGCAGCCGTGGGAGAACGACACCACGTGCTGCAAAAACATCGCAGAGCAGAGGCGAAGCGGCCAGGTTACAAACACGCTGCTCCAGCTCAGAAAGCACTTACGGGGTGGCACGATTAAAGCAACTTGCTCTCTACACAGCTTGATTTTGTCTGCTGTCCCTCAGGGGAGAGTGGGGCAGTATCTGCTGCAGGAGGCAGTGCACAGCGCTACACCGGCCTTGTCCTACTGACAACCCCTCCAATGACATTATACATAAAAATAACACACTCACTGTCTGATGGGACCGAGCCTGCGGCAGAGGCAAACAGAAACTTGCACTAAGGGTGAAAAAGAAGACACAGAATAATGCTGCATAGGTACAGCTCCTGTTATCCTCTTAGCAAACCAAGAATGGTGGCAAAACTCTTGAGTTCTCATGAACCAGCAGCAAAATAAAGGCTTTATATACATTGTATTTGCTGGAACAAATGTAAAGACTTTGATGTTTATGTCTGAAAAAAAAGTTTAAGTAGCAAGAGATGTATGCCCTTCCTGTAACTATAACATGCTTATACTATGAATATTCACTTCTGCTTTTGCTTTATCCCGTTACAGCGCGGCTAAATACAACATCTTTTTGCATTTTGAATTGGCAGCTAAGCAGAAATTTAAAACAAGAGGTTGACTCTAGAAAAAGAAAGCTAGGAAACTCAACAAATGTTAAGCTGATAAGGATGATTAATCATTAATCACCATTACACCATTAATCACCATTACACCAGTTCCTCCTGTAACTTCTGTGCTTAACCCATTAACTTAGGACCTTTTTAAAGAAGATTGCGTGCAAGGGAACTGTAATAGTTTTAACCAATATGCTCCCCTTTCTCGCTTGTTTCCCTCTCTGGAAATTTGCAGTAAGTATTGCAAGGTTCACAACCCTGGGGAAAAGGGAAGGCTTTTCCAAGGGTGAATGCACAAATGCTACACCTTGTTTTTATTGTTATAGGAGAGACCACTCAGATGCCACATAACCTATATTTACGACTAACAAAAAGAGGTTACATCAACATTGACAGAAAAATCTTAACTCTTCTTTGTAGTAATAGTCATAGCCATTTTCTCAAATATGAGTTAATTCTGTTTCTTGCAAAAATAAATAGCTATTACCTCAATAATTATGGTACTTGAGCAGTATTTTTATAACTAGAAGTAATAACACTTTTGCACTAGTATTTTCCACCCAGGAACCTCAATCCACTTTTGCAACAGAACACCTATTATAATCTCTTCTGTTACTAAGACCTGTGGCATGCCCATGCTACACGTTTTATACCTTTGAAGAGAGGACATAAAGACATTATCAAAATATAAATGCAAATTTTTACTCCTATATGGCAGGCATCACACAATAGCAATTGCACAAGAATAGCACTGTAATCTATTCACCACAAAAAGCAATATAAATAAAAAAATATTTGCTTAGCTCTGTGTATAAGGTTTTTATTAAATGATTTTATAGCCTAGCGGGGTCTTCTGGAATTACAAAACCTATACTCATTATACAGGAATTATTTCTGAAGTAGGTTTTAGGTGCTCTGTAAAGATATATTTATTGAAGTATCCTATAGCATTCAGTAATGAATTTCCCTCATACATAATTGCTGTATAAGCAAGGGAAAGAGAAATCTGTAATAAAAATAGGAGCTCATTTATGTATTTAGAAGTACAAAACAGGCATGTACCTTAAAATACAAAAGTGATAAATATAAAAGCGGGTTTTCTAAAATGCACCATATTTGCAGGTGCTGATGGTCCAAAGGGAGAAGACAGCCCAGGGCAGCTCTACCAACCCCCAGCCCAGCCTCCCTCTGCTCCTTAGCCGAGCGTTTGCATCCAGCCCAGCAGCTCCCTAGCCAGCACAGTCAAAAAGCAAGGAAACGGGGGTGATCCGGGCGCCCGGCTCCTAAGCCTTTTCCTTCCCAGTTGCCCCGATGCTCACACCTCTGCGGGTGCCCGAACCCTCACGGTGGGAATTACTCTGGCTGCATACGGTGAAGGCACTTCATTCACCATCTCTCTGGGTCTCTCCTGTTCCCGCTCCCTTTTCCAACCAAAAGGGCAACCTCCTGCTGAAGAAGCTAGCACCAAACAGGGAACCTGCAGCAGGGATAGCTCAGAACTGTCCCGACCTTCCAGCTAGGCCAGTGGTGCCTCCTGGGGTGACAGATGCTGTGAGGAGCCACGGCTGGGTGACAAAAAGTCAACTTTCCTGCTTCACGAGGCACCAGCTCCAGAGGGAGGCGGGGAGGGAAGCAATGCTACATTTGGGCTGCCTGATCTCCCTGGAGGGCTCCGAGCGACAACCCTAAGAGGTCAGGTGGGGCAGGTAAAGGTGTTTTTCCCATGTAGGAACCAGAGGGGTAGGACACCAATTGCATGGAAGGACACCAGGCTTCTGTGCTTTTGGCATCCCCCAAGAACAGGTTTTTAGGCAAATGAGGAAATTTAGGCCAAAAATCACTCCACTTTCAAGCCCTAGGCACACATGAGAGAAACAAGTATAACTGTAAATAAATGCAGAGGTTTTTAGGATTCCTTTGCACGCCTAGGAGTAACGCAGAGCCAGGCATTCATGCAACGCACACAACAGGAAGGTTTGGGGCTTTAAAGTATTTCCATTTTGGCGGTTTCCCAAAGTGCCTTCTGAAGACAACAGTTAAAGAAAGGTGGAATCACTAGTGTTAGAAGATAAACCAGAAGCTTGTGTTGCTCACAGATATCTACAGCTGCACCAAAATCTGGAATTAACGAGGAAAGCGGTTTTTCCTGGAAGCGCATGAACCCAAACAAAACCTCTTCCTTCCATCAGGCACTTGTCCAGAGGAAACCGCGGGCATTTCTGCTCCTTAGACCCGCAGCAGCCAGACCGACCGCGGGCTGATGACAGCTCCGAGCGTCCCTTGCGGGAGGGCGGGCGCAGGGCCCGGGCGCCCCTCGCGCCGCCGGCTGCCCCGCGGCCACCGGGCGCTCCCGCTTCGCGGAG